>JACRUU010000019.1:19519345-19944345 GCA_030449085.1 Kryptopterus vitreolus
GGATAACAACATTAGCTGAAGAAGCGTACTAATATGTCACCTTTTTGCCTCAGGTCAAGTGTTTTCCTTGACTGGCTCTGAGAAGGATGGAGTAAAAATAAATAAGCGATTGTTATTCTGAGTACTGTAATAATTGCGATGAGTATATTATATAATATTGTCATTTTTATTTATGTCAGATTGATGAAGCTGTTCATTTCACTATTTTCATTTATTTATTCAGCTATTAATAAAAAAAAATATATATTTTTTTACATCCATAGGTGAGCCACTCTGCTTCATGTGAATGTTTGAGCAACAGAAGAGCATACCCATCTTTCTTCCGGACCATACCTAGTGACTACTATCAGGGTAGAGCTTTGGCATATTTGGTAAAGCACTTTGGTTGGTCCTGGGTAGGAGCCGTGCACAGTGATAATGATTACGGGAACAACGGAATAGCCATTTTTCTAAACGCAGCCAAAGAGGAGGGAATATGTGTGGAGTACTCAGAAAAGTTTGATCGAGCAAATCCTGCCAAAATGATGAAAGTGGCTGAAATGATTAAAAAAAGCACAGCCAAAGTAATCATTGTATTTCTTTCCTATTTCGATATGAACTTTCTAATAGAGCAGCTTAATCTAAATAACCTCACTGGCTACCAGATGATCGGTACTGCGTGGATTTCTGCTGTGGATCTTGTAACGCCAGCAAGTTTTAGGGTTTTGTCCGGAGCTATTGGATTTGATGTGGGAAAACTGAAGATTCGCAATTTTCCTGATTACGCTGCCAATGGATTTTGGCAAACAACTCACCCGTGCTTATATACAGAGGGAAGCATTTTGCAAACTGAAACAAATTGCAGTAAATATGCAGATATGATTCAGTTTAAAAACTACACTAGTGACATTTCGGAGCTGAGATACGCAAATAATGTTTACAATGCAGTTTATGCTGTGGCACATTCTCTACACAGTCTGCTGAAATGTACAGAATATCAGTTCTGTGAGAAAGACATAACAATACAACCGTGGCAGGTAACACAAAAATGTGAAGAAAATGATGTTGCATGACAGATATTGTTATGATTTAAAAATGTCTTTTCTTTTCTGTTGAAAGATGGTTAATTCACTGAAAAAGGTCAACTTTACCACCAATGTAGGAGAAAAGATTTGGTTTGACAGCACCGGGGCAACAGCTGCAAAATATGATGTGTTGAACTGGCAACGTGGGGTTAGCGGAGAAGTGGAGCTTAAGGTTTTGGGATATTATGATGGTTCACTTCAGCGTCAACAACAGTTTGCCCTAAATCTAGAAGATATAGTGTGGGCTGCAGGGAGTAGACAGGTAAAGATAGTATGCTTTAATGAAATATGATTTAAACTGTGAGAAATGATCAATCAGGATTTGTGTGTGCATATATATATATCTATATATATAATATATATATATATATATATATATATATATATATATATATATATATATATATATAGATAGATAGATAGATAGATAGATAGATAGATAGATAGATAGATAGATAGATAGATAGATTCATATATATCACAAAATGCCTTAAATCTGCATTATATTGGGTTAGAATTGTATAGGGTATATGTTTTTGGCCTTTTGGATCTACATAAAGAAAAAGTACGAATCTGCTTGAATGCTATTTATAAACAATTACCGAAATATCATCATTTAAAGTTTGTAATGATAATATATTGTTTCACATTAGAAGCCGAGGTCTGTGTGCAGTGAGAGCTGTCCTCCAGGAACCAGGAAAGCTGCACAGAAAGGAAGGCCTGTCTGCTGTTACGACTGTATACCATGTGCAGAAGGAGAGATCAGTAACCAGACAGGTAACTTCAGCATCATCAAGTTTCAACCACAAGCTGTTAATTGTACACTGTGCACTTTCCTTTTATGGATTAGGATAACGTTACTGAATAATACAATAAATAAATAAAATAAAATCATAAGATAAGTCAGAGACGTTTTTCCAATCTAATGATAATAACCGTGATTATTTTGCAGATTCAAATAACTGTGAGCAGTGTCCAGGAGAATATTGGTCTAATGCTGAAAGAGATAAATGTGTATTAAAGATTATAGAGTTTCTGTCATTTACAGAGGTTATGGGGATTATACTGGTATTTTTTTCATTAGTTGGAGCTATATTGACTGTATTAGTAGGCATGTTATTCCTAATGAAAAAGGACACTCCTATAGTTAAAGCCAACAACTCTGAGCTGAGCTTCCTGCTGCTCTTCTCTCTGACTCTGTGTTTCCTCTGTTCTCTTACATTCATCGGACGTCCCTCTGAGTGGTCCTGTATGCTGCGTCACACAGCGTTCGGGATCACCTTTGTCCTCTGTATCTCCTGTGTTCTCGGGAAAACTGTAGTGGTTTTAGTGGCTTTCAGAGCGACACTTCCAGGCAGTAATGTCATGAAATGGTTTGGGCCTCTACAGCAGAGACTCAGTGTAGTAGCATTTACCCTCATACAGGTCCTTATTTGTGTACTTTGGTTAACAATTTCTCCTCCATTTCCTTACAAGAACATGAACTACTACAAAGAAAAGATCATATTAGAGTGTAGTTTGGGTTCAGCTATAGGTTTCTGGGCCGTCCTGGGTTATATAGGAGTTCTGGCTTTCTTGTGTTTTGTTTTGGCTTTTCTAGCTAGAAAGCTGCCTGATAATTTTAATGAAGCCAAATTCATCACATTCAGTATACTTATATTCTGTGCAGTGTGGCTCACCTTTATTCCTGCTTATGTCAGCTCTCCTGGAAAATTCACTGTCGCTGTGGAGATCTTTGCCATTTTGGCCTCCAGTTTTGCGCTGCTGTTCTGTATATTTACACCGAAATGTTATATTATTCTGTTTAAACCTGAACCAACACCAAGAAACATATGATGGGCAAAATGGCTACTAACTAATGTAAGAAAAAATGTATATAAAGAATGTTACACTTGAAAAAATTATGTCAAATGTAATCAGCCAGCTTATTTGTAATTAGATTTAATATAGATACAGATGAAAAGTGATTAAACTTGGAAAAGAAATTACAATTGTGTCTTATTTGTAATGGTTTATTTTTATGTAATATCCATGTTTTTACAGCCAACTAACAAACAACTAAACCAACACCAGAACAAAACAAATCCAGAATATGCCATTATTTACACAAATATTAAATACTGTATAAACTACTTTTAAAATGAATTACTTATATTTTTTGTTTCATCAGAAGAGGGAACCTGGAATTTGTCTCCACCAGATTGTCCAAAAAAACTACAATAAAGGGTACAATTTGTGTATTTGAAAATAAAATCATAAAGCATTTAAATAACCATAAATATCATGTTCACTATTCTGCACTGTTAGCTGTATTGAAATATTAAGCTTTTTAAATAAGTAATTATTTATAATAAAATTATAATTAAATTAAAAAAGGTAAAGAATTTTAAAAAAAGCTCCACACATGAAATGATGCACCCTGGGAGCAGCATGATTAGTAATTATGACAAATTATTCAGTGGAAATGCAATAAAATATGTAGCGTAAATAAGGATAAACTGACACTAATACAAACACACTAAAATATATAAATGCTATAAATAAATAAAAAATTTAATTTGACAATTAAATACTATGAACATAAAATTAGAAAATAAATATTACAGGGCTGGGTGCTAGCAGGTGTCTCACATTGGGGGATCAAAACTCAATGATGAGTTTTATTGGGGACTGCATCAGAGGGACGAAAGAGCTGACTTGTGTTAAGGCTCCATGCACTTTTGACTGCATGTCTGCTTTGTATTCTGAATATAGTATATACAACATACAACACACATAACACATACAACACAAGGGTTAGACACTTGCTGTATGTAATTTATTTTCTCTTTGATGAAGGAATGAATGAAATCAAAAATAACTGGGACATGCAAGTAGCATCTAGTCCCTTAATGACATCACAGATGCACAAAGCTGAACACCTTTGTGATTAGTCTGTAGTGCACGGTCATACCCAGCACACCCAGAGCTATGTCTATAAATATAGGGAGGAATAAATCTCTGTTCATGTCTGAATCTTCAAAAAGAACCGTTCATCATTTGTAATGCTATTCCTTCTATTAATCTATTCGCTTAGCATGGCCAATGGAGAAAACTGCCATATTCTGGAAGAGCCTGAGTATCCTCTGTTATCTAAGGATGGAGATGTAACAATCGGAGCTGTCTTTTCAATACACCGTGATACACAAGCGCCGTCACTGCAATTTACTGAAGCACCTCCACCTTTAATTTGCTCTAGGTTTGACACTAGTTCTTTTTGAGGATGTGTAGTCTCCTGCATTAGAATTGTATTCATTGTTACTTTCATTTTAAAGAAGAAATGTAAAATGCTAAATGTGTATTTTTAACGTGTACTCATAGAACAGACCTCAGCGAATTACGGCTTGCTCAGATCATGATTTTTGCGATAGAAGAAATCAACAGAAGTAACACCTTGCTCCCAAATATCTCGGTTGGCTACAAGATTTATGACAATTGCCTTTCAAGCTTGTTATCCATGAAAGCAGCCATGGCTTTTATGAATGGACAGGATATAACAGTGAAGGAGACGTGCACTGAACAAGCAGTGGTGCAAGCCATCATAGGCGAGTCCGAATCTACTCCTACTATAGCGCTTGCAAAAACTACAGGACCTTTTACAATCCCAGTGGTACGTATCAAGGTTTTATAACATTTTATATAACTATATTTAATAGTTACAAGAGACAATTATCTTAATTTATATTGAAAAATATAATGTTGCATTTTTTGTCTATTTTGCATTTAATTTGACTTTCAAACATCATTTTAACAAGGATATAAATTATAGAAATTCTGTTTGATAATTCATAAAACGTGTGTCTATTTATGGTTCAGCAATGAATATTATGCATACAAGTGGCACAGTGATGCAGGATCAATGCCACATTATAAAGGGGGATTTACTTCTGTATTCAGCGTTGCTGTCTGTGCAGTTTCACCCACGACCTTATCAGGAGATATAATTAAAAGAGAATAAGTCAGTGTTGTTATTAATGTCAGTATCATATATATGACTATATCTTATTATATTTGTAGTACATGATCCTTGTTTTCACACATAATAATGTTGTTTTATATTTTAATCTGTTGACACATGTTCCTAAGTAAATGTCTAAATCTAAAGTGCATCAAAAAAACTGCAGTTATTCATGCTTGTCATTTTCTTCTCAGATAAGTCATGCTGCCACATGTGAATGTTTGAGCAATAAACAAGAGTATCCCACTTTCTTCAGGACCATCGCGAGTGATTATTACCAGAGTAGAGCACTGGTATATTTGGTCAGGCACTTTGGCTGGTCGTGGGTGGGAGCTGTGTACAGTGATAACGATTACGGGAACAATGGAATGGCCATTTTCATGAACGCAGCCAAAGAAGAGGGAATATGTGTGGAGTACACAGAGAAGTTTGATCGGTCAAATCCTGCCAAAATCAAGACCATGGCCGATACTATTAAGAAAGGCACAGCCAAAGTAATTATTGTATTCCTTGCTTACTTCGATATGAACAGTTTAATAGAACAACTGATTCTAAATAATCTCACTGGCTACCAGATGATTGGTGTTGAAGCATGGATTTCTGCTGTGGATCTAGTTACACCAGCAAGTTATAATGTCTTAGCTGGAGCCATTGGATTTGATGTGGGGAAACTGAAAATCGATGGTTTTGTTGATTATGCTATAAAGAGATTTTGGCAAACAGCAGTCCCATGCTTAGATACAGAGGGAAACATTTCTCAGACTGAAATCAACTGCAGCAAATATGAAGACATAGTTCAATATAAAAACTACAGTAAGGATATTTTAGAATTGAGATATGCAAATAATCTTTACAATGCAGTTTATACTGTGGCACATTCTATACACAGTCTGTTGAAATGCACAGAAAACCAGAGTTGTGAGAAAAATAAGACAATACAACCATGGCAGGTAACACAATGAAGAGAAGAAAAGCAGGTTCTGTAGGTCTGATATTGTCATGATATAAATACTTATTTACTTTTCTTTCAAAGGTTGTCATGTCTCTAAAAAAGGTCAATTTTACCACTAAAGGAGGAGAACAGATTTGGTTTGACAGCACTGGGGCAACAGCTGCAAAATACGATGTGGTGAACTGGCAACGAGGGTTAAATGGAGAAGTGGAGTTTAAGGTTGTAGGGTATTATGACGCCTCTCTGCCACATGGACAACAGTTTGTCCTAAATGCTGAAGATATTATGTGGGCTGGAGACAATGGAGAGGTACATGCAACGATAATATATATATATATATATATATATATGTGTGTGTGTGTGTGTGTGTGTGTGTGTGTGTGTGTGTGTGTGTGTGTGTGTGTGTGTGTGTACATACTGTATATGTATATATGGTTGCAATACAACGGTTGCATTACAATTCTATTTAAACTACATTTTTATTTTTTTATTTACATTGGTGTTTTAAATTCAAATTTAACAACTAAAAGCCAAGTACCTACACTTTAGAACCATTTAGAAATTCAAAGGATTTATCCATAATATATTGTTCGCATTAGAAGCCGAGGTCTGTGTGCAGTGAGAGCTGTCCTCCAGGAACCAGGAAAGCGGCACAGAAAGGAAGGCCTGTCTGCTGTTACGACTGTATACCATGTGCAGAAGGAGAGATCAGTAACCAGACAGGTAACTTCAGCATCATCAAGTTTCAAAGACAAGTTACTAATTGTACATTGTGTATCATTTTATTACTATTTAAGATACAGTTCTTGAACAATGGCATTAATAAATAAATAACCAAATAACATTTGTTGTCCTTCATAATAGTAATAATAATTATTATTTTGCAGATTCAAATAACTGTGAGCAGTGTCCAGGAGAATATTGGTCAAATTCTAAAAGAGATACATGTGTGTTAAAGGTTATAGAATTTCTTTTATTTACAGAGGTAATGGGGATAATCTTGATACTTTTTTCATTAGTTGGTGCAGTATTAACTTTGCTAGTAGCTGTTTTATTTCTAAAGGAAAAGGACACTCCTATAGTTCGGGCCAATAACTCTGAGCTGAGCTTCCTGCTGCTCTTCTCTCTGACTCTGTGTTTCCTCTGTTCTCTTACGTTCATCGGACGTCCCTCTGAGTGGTCCTGTATGCTGCGTCACACAGCGTTCGGGATCACCTTCGTCCTCTGTATCTCCTGTGTTCTGGGGAAAACTGTAGTGGTGTTAATGGCCTTCAGAGCGACACTTCCAGGCAGTAATGTCATGAAATGGTTTGGGCCTCTACAGCAGAGACTCAGTGTACTTGCATTAACACTCATTCAAATCCTTATAAGTGTGCTTTGGTTAACAATTTCTCCTCCATTTCCTTACAAGAACATGAACTACTACAAAGAAAAGATCATATTAGAGTGTAGTTTGGGTTCAGCTATAGGTTTCTGGGCCATGTTGGGTTATATAGGAGTTCTGGCTTTCTTGTGTTTTGTTTTGGCTTTTCTAGCTAGAAAGTTGCCTGATAATTTTAACGAAGCCAAATTCATCACATTCAGTATACTTATATTCTGTGCAGTGTGGATCACATTTATTCCTGCTTATGTCAGCTCTCCTGGAAAATTCACTGTCGCTGTGGAGATCTTTGCCATTTTGGCCTCCAGTTTTGCTCTGCTGTTCTGTATATTTACACCGAAATGTTATATTATTCTGTTTAAACCTGAACTCAACACCAAGAAACATATGATGGGCAAAATGGCATCTAAATCTCTTTAGGATAAATCTTTGTTCAAAGATAAGAATGTATACTTTTGCACAATTTCAAATCTAAGAAAATAGATAAAATATCTAATTAATGCCTTCAATCTAATGACATAAATAAAGCTGAAAACAATAATAAACCTACTACAAAATCTCTTGTTTCCTTTAATTTATATTTTTCTAACACAGTCTTTTAATGGAAGCACAGGAAAACTAGGACCAGCATGATAGAGCTTTACTTCCTGTTGTATTCACCATACAAATGGGTTCCAGTAGGGGTCCAGAGTAAACATAACTCCTCAACCCCTTCCAAGCATGGTGGTCCCTATTCTTTGATTGATTTCAGTTCACACTGTCTTACCACACAAGTTCTAAGAACCTCTGGGCATGATGCGTTGTCCCAAGTATATTGTACCACTGTTGTGTAAAGTGGTGTTGTACTCATTATACCTAGTGCCAAGGTGGTGGCCTCTGTCAGATGGGTAATCTAGACAGTGGACACAATTTCAAACTCCCCAAGATGTCACTGGATTATGAGTGCAAAACAGGGCATCTGTCTCCCTGAAAAACTAGAGATGCAGAGAAAGCTTCTAGGGATAGCCTCAGGATGTGGCCAGGGTTTCCTGCCAGGGCTCCGATGACCTCAAGATGAGCTCCACTTTCTAGCCAAGGGCACCACCAGGCTCCAGAGTCCAGCTGAAGGTACCAGTGCTCATGAGCTCCAGGTTCCAGCCGAGGGAACGACCAGGCTCCAGTGTCCTTCTAAGGGTGCTGTTTAGCTCCCCAATACTTCTGTCCTCCAGAACCCCATGGTGGGTTGCAATGCCTTACCTCTTCTGTCTCCCACCACTTTCTCTCCAGACAATGTGGCAAATTGGCCATTGGGAGGGAGGGGAGGCTACTCCTGGACTCCTGGCTTTCACTAGATTTGCTCTTCCCATTTTGTAGCATGCACTTCTGGTTGGGCCATCTTTCCTCTTTTCTCACATAACCTTGTTTTGAGAAACTTGAGAAACAGTGACTTGCTGCCAGATTATCTCACCGGAAACTCCAGGATTTCCTTACCAGAATACCTGCTCTTTTCTGCTTCCCTCTACCCTGTCTCAAATCCCTGTTCAACCCTGCCTCTTTGGATTACTGTTTTTGGACCTTCGGACTGTTCAGGTTTGTGTTTTTGCCTGTTCTCCATTGCCCTGTTAGTCATGCCTGATTTTGGACTGTTTTTGGCTTTGTATTTTGTCTCTTCTGCCTTGCTCTGTTTGCCTTTTGCATGACCCTGGACTGGCCTTTGCCCTCTTGCTCTGTCTGCTGCCTCGTTCCATTAAAGATGGTTATTTTTTTAATCTGTTTGCATCCTGCACTTAGGTCCCCCCTTCCATCCACTTCTTCTACCCATTCGTACCTGACGGGTAACCCACTCCACTTTTTTTTGCAATTTCAGCAAGTCCATGCCAAGGTGGTATGCCATGTATTGTGCCTTCGTCAACCCCAATTGGTACTTATATTGGTTTGTAATCAACAGTCTTCCTGATTTATTCCATGACATTTCTAAGTGATGAAAGTGATCAGCCCATGTTGTTAAATAGATAATTTGATTATCCAGGTATGTGCTGCAAACAGCCAGTCTGGGCATATGACGATGTCCATGATCTGTTGGAATGTGGCTAGGGCTCCATCAAGACTGAACAAGGGGACCCTATATTGTCAGTGTCCCCTGGAAATGCTGAATGCCATTTTTGGATTAGCATCTGGTTTGTCTCACCACTTCACAGTTTGCCACTTGGGCTTAGTACATTTTAACTACTGCCTGTGAACACAGTTTGCATGCCACTTACAAATGCAGAATGCAAAGATTACCGTAAATTCTGGACTATAAGCCGCTACGTTTTTCATAGGTTTTGAACCATGCGGCTAATAATAAGGTGCGGCTATTCTGCAGATTTTTTCCCGACCGCTAGGGGCTCTAACCGGAATTAGAATCAAAACTAACACAAAATAAATGCAAAGAAGAAGAATGCGCTAGTTCCTCTTTAGCAGATATAAGTGGGTAGAAGCGGATAGAAGGAGGACAAACTCTATCTTTACAAGGTTAAGGTGACGTCATTTCACACACAGGAGAAATGAAGATAAATACTGTAAATAGCGCTTATTTCTCTTGGTTCTGTCCCGTTTTAATCAGTAAAGTTGCTGCTCGGTGCTCTCTCTCTCCTCCCCTGCTCTCCCCCCCAACCTCCCCCCTGCCCCCCCCACCCCCTAAAAAAAAAAAAAAAAAACCCCCCCCCCCCCCCCCACCCCCCCCCCCCCCCCCACCACCCCCCCCCCCCACACACACACACGCACACGCGCACACGCGCGCGCACACACGCACAAATTAGCCAAAGTTGTTCTTGATTTTCCCTCTCCCGATATAAGCCCGGTTCACCCTACAATCCCCGTCCGGGCTCGTAGCACATACCTAGTGTCGCGGACACGGACGCTCGATATATGTTTATGCCTAACCTTTGTCTGTTCCCGATTCCCGGACTTCCAAGTCCGCCACCGCTCCTGCTCTCCGGTACTCCCGGTACCACGGCGCGCAGAGCGCAAGGCTCCCTAGCCTGTCTGGCCGCTCCGTATGAGCGGCGTCTCCTGAGTTCTTTATTCTAATAAATCCTGTTTTGTATGAATTCCGGATCTCCGCGTCTCTGTGCAGCGTCCACCGTTACACCGTGTTAAAATACAGGTTAGGAAAGGATCTATTTAGGTACATACATGTACATTTACAATTCAAAAGCGGATGCGGATGCGGCTTGTATGCAGGTGCGGCTTATTTATGAATTTTTTTGGGGTTTTTTTTTTTTTTTTCAAATAGAGCGGATGCGGCTTATATCCAGGTGCGCTTTATAGTCCAGAATTTACGGTAACTGCATACTACATATATTACAATAGCATGACTTAAAAAAAAAAAACAAAGGATTAATGATTAACTGAATAATAAAGTTTTTAAAAAATTTAAGTTGAATGTGTTTACTGCTATATACTCTAGACATTAATTTGGTCTAATTGAAATCAATTAGTGTAATTAATCATGTACACACATTTTTAACACAATTTGAGATCACAAGCAGGATCAGCAGTCCCAGCATGAAAAACCTAAAACTAATTTAAAACTCACAAGTAGCATCATGTCCTTTAATGACATCATAAAGCCACAATGTGAACAAACTTTCTGATTTGTCCATACTGCACACTCTTACACAGAGCCATGTCTATAAATAAAGGAAGATGATCTCTATTCAGGAATGACTTGGCAAAGGCACTGGGTAGAATCTGGAATGTTACTCCTTCTACTAATCTCTTCTCTTAGCCTGGCCAAGGGAGAAAACTGCCATATTCTGGAAGACCCAGATTATCCTCTGTTATCTAAGGATGGAGATGTACTGTTTTTTCAACACACCGTGATGCACAGGCACAGTCACTGCATTATACTGAAAAACCTCCACCCTTAATCTGCACTAGGTTAGTTCTCTTTAATACATTATACATTCTAGATAATGTTTAGTTTTCTACTTTATGGTCCGAATATCTCCTTACTGTTTCTGTTTCCTTACATAATAATTTTGATATTTCACTTTTTTCTTTTTTTAGATTTTCCCTCGCTTTTTTACGACTTGCTCAGATTATGACTTTTGCAGTTGAAGAAATTAACAGAAGTAACATCTTGCTCACAAATATCTCATTATCTATGAAGGCAATCATGGCTTTTATTAACAGTCAGGATTTAAACAATAAAGCCTGCTTTGGACAAACGGTGGTACAAGCCATCATAGGAGAGTTTGAGTCTACAGCAACTATAGCACTTACAAAAACTACAGAACCTTTTAAGATCCCAGTGGTAAGTAGCAATATTTTTTTGTCATTTTTTAAGATCTATTCTATAGTTATAAAACAGTTTTTTGTTTGTTGTCAACTGTGTCACTTTAACGAAACAGGCTTCTGTGTAAATGTCTCTTGATAGGACCGACATATTTTTCCCTTAAAAGTACATTTTCTCAGTTTAAACTTTTGTTTCCTGTGTTGTGTTCTCAACTGAATAAAATATAAAACAAATACAGTTTTTAACGATTTGTATAGTGTAACTTTTTTGGATCCGGTTTGTATTAAAATAAGCTCTATTTCTAAACCTTTCACTTTTATCCTCAGATAAGTTATGGTGCCACCTGTCAATGTTTGAGTAATAGAATGGAATACCCATATTTCTACCAGACTATCGCGAGTGATTATTACCAGAGTAGAGCACTGGTATATTTGGTCAAGTACTTTGGCTGCTCCTGGGTGGGAGCTGTGTACAGTGATAAAGACTACAGGAACAATGGAATGGCCATTTTCATGAAGGCAGCCAAAGAGGAGGGAATATGTGTGGAGTACTCTGAAAAAATTGATCGGACGAATCCTGCCAAAATCATGAACGTAGTTGACATTATTATGAAAGGCACAGCCAAAGTAATTATTGTATTTCTTGCATATTTGATATAAGCATTTTAACAGAACATCTTATTCTTATGAACATCACTGGCTACCAGATGAATGGTGTTGAAGCATGGATTACTGCTGTGGATCTAGCGACACCAGCAAGTTATAATGTCTTGGCTGGAGCCATTGGATTTGATGTGGGAAAATTGAACAAATAAATAAAATGAATGAATAAATATTCTTAATGATAATAATCTTGATTATTTTGCCGATTTGAATAACTGCGAGCAGTGTCCAGGAGATTTTTGGTCTAATGCTAAAAGAGATAAATGTGTATCAAAAGTTGTTGAGTTTTTTTCATTTACAGAGATCATTAGTATAATAATAATTATTATTTTTTCTTTATTGGGAGCTGCATTAACAGTGCTAGTAGCTGTTTTCTTGGGCCGGGCCACAGGCTCGGCGGCCATCTTGGGCTGGGCCGCAGGTTCGGCGGCCATCTTGGGCTGGGCCGCAGGTTCGGCGGCCATCTTGGGCTGAGTAGCCGCCGCACTGGAACGCGGTAGGTCGCCCCCCCCCCCAAAAAAATTCTTGGGAGAGTTCCCCCCGAAAACCTCCCAGATCCAGTCCATAAGGCAGCCCGCCGACTGCGTGAGAGGTCCTCCCTGGTCCCAGACATCAGCCACCCAACGGAGAGCGGGACCTGTTAGCTGCAGGACGATGTGGGCGACTTTGGCACGCTCAGTTGGAAACTGGTCTGGGTACTGGCTGAATGTTGCCATACAGCGAACCAGGAAGGCGTGGCAATCCTTCTCCGAGCCGGCGTAGAGCGCGGGGGGAGTGACGGCGGCACTCGCGGGCTTCGAGGGGGGCGTGTCCCGAATCGTGGCAACCGGGTGTAGAAACATGGCGGCCCGTGCGTCTGTGATGAAAAAAAAAAAAAAGAAAAACAAAAGAGAAAAAAAAAAATGGAAAGATCGAAAAAATAACCTGGGTCGCGGCGGGCAGCTATTTATTTCCGGGTCCGGCTTTACCGCGCTATCCGCAGCCGCGACGCGACTTCCGGGTTCGGCAGTCGCGGACGCGGCTTCCGTACCGCGGCGGAAGCGCGACTTCCGGGTTGCGCTGTTTCGGTCCGGGCTTCTGTAACGGTGGTGGTGCGCTGCACAGACACACGGGGAAACGGGATTCAAAAACAAAGGATTTATTTAAATAGTAAAAGCGAAACAACAAAAGAGACGCCGCTCAAAAGGAGCGGCCAGATAGGCTTGGGAGCCTTGCGCGCTGCGCGCCGTGGTACCGGGAGTACGGAGAGCAGGAACCGGCTTGGAAGTCCGGAATCGGGAAACAGACTTTGGAACGGGAAAACAACTGGAAACTGGTCTGGAACACTGGAACAAAGGTTAGGCATATATATAGCTACCAGGATATAGCACCGGGTCCGCGACAACTATGTCCTTACGAGCCCGGACGGGGAATGAAGGGAGAGCCGGGCTATATAAAGGGAGAGGGAGAAGGAGCTAGGATATGGAACACCTGAGCTGATTAATGTGAGTGATGTGTGTGTGTGTGTGTGTGTGTGTGTGTGTGTGTGTGAAAAGAGCAGGGCGGAGCGAGGAGAGAGAGAGACAGAGAGAGACAGAGAGAGAGAGAGAGAGAGAGAGAAACCGTGACAAGATCATTTTGGCCTCCAGTTTTGTGCTGCTGTTCTGTATATTTGATGGGCAAAATGTCTTCTAAATCACTTTAATCTTAATTAAATCTGTAATTATTTTTACTGATGTTACTTTAAGACAAATGGTATCAATGTAATTCTCAATACATACAAATTCACATATACACACAGGATGAAACGTAAAGTATATAGATGAGAAGAAAATAATCTCATAAAAAAAGTCTTTTCTATGTTCATGGAAAAATTATTTTGTAACAAGTATGCTTCTAATCAGGATTAAATGATATTATTACCATTAATCATCTTCATTATGACAGTAATAAATAGTAACACTGAGACAGCAAATTTCTTTATGTCCCTAACGAGGCTGGTTTGGAGACTTGGTTTGATCGGCCTGACTCATCTGCTGGTTGATCCGGGAATTTAGGTGGGTCCAGAGGAGTGAGTCCCATTTGTTGGGTCCCTGCTAAAATCCTTCTGTATCTTTAGTATATTTAGTCCACCACAATAGAGGAGCTATTATTTTGGAATTCAGTAGGATGAGGAGTCAAAGGTCTCTTTTTGGTGGGGCAAATGTGCACTCAGCTCATGGCAGTGGGCTTTCAGTTTATTTTGATCCGGAATAATGTGTGCGGGTGAATTAAAACAGTTAAAAAAAGACAAACTTCAATGCTTGTCAGAAGTTGGTGGGAGGTTCTTATTGTCTGTGAACACTTGGAAAGTATCCTGGTTCTGCTTGCCCACTAAAAGCTTCTGGACACCCACTCCATACTTCCCTTTACTAAGCGTAAGCTTTTGTGTGAGGAAGGAACATGGGTGTAACTTGCTATCAGCCAATCTTTGGCTGATAGTCTGGATCTGGAATAGAAAGAATGAAAGCTGGGGTTAATTTGCATTTGACAGCAAGGCTAGGCTTGTCTTGGGGGCTCAAGCAGCCAAGCTGAAACTATAATGAACCTATGATGAAAGTTTGGATGCTGTGTGTGGCTATGGAAAATGCCAAAACTGACTTGAGGCACAATTATTTTATACGTCTCGAGGTTTACAAACAGGTGATTATTTAATAAAGCAATCCAGGACTCTTCTGACTCCTGACATCTTAAGATCTTTAGAGACCTAAAATACTGAGAGTGTCATCTGTATACATGGATTGAATTTGAACATCTAATCATGTCATGGAGCCTGTTGTTGATCAGTGCCTGGGAGACTGAGGTTTGTGAGGCCAAATGGTACCTGATAGTCTTACTCTGCTATTGGGATGTTGAAAGCAACCTTCTGCTCATCCTCTGCTTTATAAGTACCAGGTGGTATTCAAATCTAGTTTTGGGAAAAATAGATTGGTAAGCTAGTAAGGGGCACGGTTTACCAGTAGGCACAGAAATGTGTAAGCAGAAATGCTGTTCAACATCTTTCCTGCCCACAAAGAAAAACTCTGCCCTTGTGGGAAAAGTGTACCGGCAGATAAAACCCACCACCAGCGCCTACTTGATATGCAATTCTGGCCTTTTTTCTGGCTTCAAGAGGGATAATATTCTTTTCCAAGGGACATAAGTAACCAGGAGATGGACCGACCAACATAGTGAAGAAGAATAAAGCATGTAACCCCGCATTAATGTCTCCATCGGAAATGAGACTAAAACCATCCTTGTGTCTATGTATGGGGATACATCATCTTTCGAGCGGCCTGGAATGAACCTGGAATGAATACCCCAATTCTAAAATGGTGCATTCCAACAAATTGATCATAGGGAGCTGTTGAAGGAGTTACTGCCCGAATGCATGGGCTCCAACAGTCTGAGACAAAAGGGAGCTGCTCTCATTGGGGTTGCTACAGCAGGTCACTGTAATTTTAATGTGGCACAGGGGGCGTGCCCAAGCACCGGTTTGTGAATGGATGGCAAGGCATAGAGTTAAGGCAGCTGAAAAATCTTGAAGCAGCTCAAAATCTTGTTGGATGATCACAAACCGGTGGCAAAAAGAAACAGCAGTGGCCTATAAAGGCCAGGTGAGGTGATAAAATAAATATTTTACAAGGCTTTATTTAAAGAGCTTTTATCCATTTCCAGCATATGGCAAATACTCTATGTAGTTGAGGGCTTATGGCCTTGCACAAGGGCCTAGTAATAGCAGGTTAGTGGTACCAAGATGTCAGCTCACTAGAGTAAGAACACTAATCCAACATCTTAACCACTAAGATACAATTGTACTTAAATAATAATGGCTGGATTTGTGTCAGCACTTATATAATATTGTTTGTATTGTAGCTGTTAAAATGATCTCTTTGATTATTTAAATTGCAATGCTATTTTCAGACTAAAAGGTGTATTCGAATGACATAAAATCACACCAGTTAAGTGGGCAATAAAACAAAAGGCCAAATTATATAGTTCTGACTCTCTATGATACAGGTTTTGAGACATGTCTGACATCAAATTCAAAAATAGCTAATTTTTTAAAAATATTTTAAATGGAACATTCACTCAGTTTAAACACTATGTGAATGAGATTTGCAAATCACTGCATTCTGATTGTATGTCTATTTGTCACATTGTTCACAACATATTTTGGAATTGGGGTTGTAACCAAGAGAAGCAGGTGGCACCATGTCCCTTAATGACATCACAAAGACAGCAAGCTGAACAACTTTCTGATTGGTCAGTACTGAATATTCATACCAAGAATACATTGAACATGCCTATAAATGTTTGAAAACGCTTTCAGGATTAAATTTGTAAAATTTGTGTGGTTAACATTGTGTGATGTTACTCCTTGTACTACTCCTCTCTCTTAGCCTGGCAAAGGGAGAAAATTGCCATATTCTGGAAAACCCAGGAGATCCTCTGTTATCTATGGATGGAGATGTGATTATTGGAGCTATCCTTTCAATTCATCGTGGTACACAGACTCAGTCAGTGACATATACTGAAAAACCTCCACCCTTAATCTGTACCAGGTTAGTTATAGATTTATAGTTATAGTCATTTTAGGGGAGGGTGATTTTTATATGGATTTTATTAATCTGAATTTCTCCCTTATATTGCACAATTCTAAATTTCTTAATAAAATGACTGTTTTGTAGATTTTACCTTAGATCATTACGCCTTGCTCAGATTATGGCTTTTGCAATTGAAGAAATTAACAGAAGTAACACCTTGCTCCCCAATATCTCAGTCGGTTACAAGATTTATGACAATTGTCTGTCAAGCTTATTATCCATGAAGGCAGCCATGGCCTTAATGAATGGTCAGGATATAACAACAAATAAGCTATGCTCTGGACAAGCAACTGTACAGGCAATATTAGGGGAGTCCGAGTCTACTTCTACCATCACGCTTACAAAAACTACAGGACCTTTTAAGATTCCTGTTGTAAGTATCAACATTTATAATCATTCTTTCTTCATAATTAACTTTATGCTGAATTGTAACAATACACTTGAATAACCACAATATAGCACTGTAAAAAACTGTATATTAGACCATTTGTTATATATAATATACATCACATATAATAATTGTTTTCACAAATGATTGTTTTCTACACATTGATATATTATTGATCAAGTTTAAATTAAAATAAAGCTTCGTTTATTATGTATAAATCTGTCATCAGATAAGTCATGCTGCTACCTGTGAATGTTTGAGCAACAGAAAGGAGTACCCCACTTTTTTTAGGACCATTGCGAGTGATTATTACCAGAGTAGAGCACTGGTATATTTGGTCAGGCACTTTGGCTGGTCCTGGGTGGGAACTGTGTACAGTGATAACGACTACGGGAACAATGGAATGGCAATTTTCCTGAAGGCAGCCAAAGAGGAGGGAATATGTGTGGAGTACTCTGAAAAAATTGATCGGGCGAATCCTGCCAAAATCATGAACGTAGTTGACATTATTAAGAAAGGAACAGCCAAAGTAATTATTGTATTTCTTGCTTACTTCGATATGAACAGTTTAATAGAACACCTTATTCTTAAAAATGTCACTGGCTTCCAGATGATTGGTGTTGAAGCATGGATTACTGCTCTCGAACTAGCAACACCAGCAAGTTATAATATTTTGGCTGGAGCCATTGGATTTGATGTGGAAAAAATTAACATTGGTGGTTTTGTGGATTTTGCAGTCAATGGATTTTGGCAAACAGCAGTCCCATGCTTAGATACAGATGGAAACATTTCTCAAACTGAAATGAACTGCAGCAAATATGAAGAAATGATTCAATATAAAAACTACACTAAAGATATTTCAGAATTGAGAAACATGAATAATCTTTACAATGCAGTTTATGCTGTGGCCCATTCTCTACACAGTCTGATGAAATGCACAGAAAACCAGAGTTGTGAGAAAAATAAGACAATACAACCATGGCAGGTAACACAAAGAAGAGATGAAAAGCAGGTTCTGTAGGTCTGATATTGTCATGATATAAATACTTATTTGCTTTTGCATTTTTAGGTTGTCATGTCTTTAAAAAAGGTCAACTTTACCACTAAAGGAGGAGAACAGATTTGGTTTGACAGCACTGGGGCAACAGCTGCAAAGTACGATGTGGTGAACTGGCAACGAGGGTTAAATGGAGAAGTGGAGTTTAAGGTTGTAGGGTATTATGACGCCTCTCTGCCACATGGACAACAGTTTGTCCTAAATGCTGAAGATATTGTGTGGGCTGGAGACAAAAGAGAGGTATGTACATTACTTCATAATTTACATGCATACATCTACATACAAATATATGAAAATAGGTATAGGTTTTATCCATAATATATTGTTTCGCATTAGAAGCCGAGGTCTGTTTGCAGTGAGAGCTGTCCTCCAGGAACCAGGAAAGCTGCACAGAAAGGAAGGCCTGTCTGCTGTTACGACTGTATACCATGTGCAGAAGGAGAGATCAGTAACCAGACAGGTAACTTCAGCTTTCAGAGTTAAATTGTTAAATGTTCAATGTGTATCAATATATTACTATTTAGGATGCAGTTTCTAAAATAGGCTATTAATAAATAAAATGATAATAATCATCATAATGATAATAATCGTGTTTATTTTGCAGATTCGAATAACTGCGAGCAGTGTCCAGGAGACTTTTGGTCTAATGCTAAAAGAGATAAATGTGTATTAAAAGTTGTTGAGTTTCTTTCATTTACAGAGATCATTAGTATAATAATAATTCTTTTTTCTTTATTGGGAGCAGTATTAACTGTGCTAATAGCTGTTTTATTCCTAATGAAAAAGGACACTCCTATAGTTCGGGCCAACAACTCTGAGCTGAGCTTCCTGCTGCTCTTCTCTCTGACTCTGTGTTTCCTCTGTTCTCTTACGTTCATCGGACGTCCCTCTGAGTGGTCCTGTATGCTGCGTCACACAGCGTTCGGGATCACCTTTGTCCTCTGTATCTCCTGTGTTCTGGGGAAAACTGTAGTGGTGTTAATGGCCTTCAGAGCGACACTTCCAGGCAGTAATGTCATGAAATGGTTTGGTCCTCTACAGCAGAGACTCAGTGTAGTAGCATTTACTCTCATACAGGTCCTTATTTGTGTACTTTGGTTAACAATTTCTCCTCCTTTTCCATACAAGAACATGAACTACTACAAAGAAAAGATCATATTAGAGTGTAGTTTGGGTTCAGCTATAGGTTTCTGGGCCGTCCTGGGTTATATAGGAGTTCTGGCTTTCTTGTGTTTTGTTTTGGCTTTTCTAGCTAGAAAGCTGCCTGATAATTTTAACGAAGCCAAAATTTTCACATTCAGTATACTTATATTCTGTGCAGTGTGGATCACCTTTATTCCTGCTTATGTCAGCTCTCCTGGAAAATTCACTGTCGCTGTGGAGATCTTTGCCATTTTGGCCTCCAGTTTTGCTCTGCTGTTCTGTATATTTACACCGAAATGTTATATTATTCTGTTTAAACCTGAACTCAACACCAAGAAACATATGATGGGCAAAATGGCATCTAAATCACTTTACTCTTAATTCAATCTGTTATTATTTTTGCTGATGTTACTATAAAACAAATGATACGAAGTATAATTCTCAATACATGCATATACACATATATACACACAGTATGAAATGTAATCAACAAATAAATTAATAAAAAAAAATTTCTTTGCTTATGGAAAAATTATTCTGTAACAAGAACGTGTTTGGACGGCCGAGCAGACTGAAGATGCAAAGGAGAGTCTTTATTTAAACAACAAATAACAAAGGATCAGAAACAGGAACTGAAAAAAGGTACAGAGGCTGATTGGGAGTGGACGGAATCGGCAGAGGAAAGGAAAAGAAAGGACAGGACCATGACCAGACGGAAACGGAACAGACTGGAACGAGGAAAAACAGACAGGTTAGGAACAAACACAAAAGTTCATCAAAACGGGAAGGTCCTTTGTCCTGACGCGGGGCGGGATGCTATGGAAAGCAGTCATGCTTACGCGAACGAGAACGGACCTGGAGTGGAGGGAGAACAGAGAATAAATAGGGAGTGAGAGAGGGAGTTTAATAAGGGGAAGCTGTAACTAATCAGGGCTGGAACTAATCAGGGAACAATAAGGGAGAGAGAGAGGTAGGGAAACGGGGCAGGAAGGATTGACGAGCCGTGACAGAACCCCCCTCCTAGAAGCGGATTCCAGACGCTCAAAAACAAATACAAAAACAAAGAACAAAGGTGGGTGCGGGGGCCAGGGAGGCCAGGCGGGCCCAGTTTCCCTGGGAACCTGGGTGGAGCTGGCTGGACAGGAGCGGACGGGAAGCGGGACAGGGATGGATGGGACAGGATCAGACTCTTGGTTGTGGGCTCGGCGGCCCCCTGTGGTGTGTCCTCGGGCTCGGCGGCCCCCTGTGGTGTATCCTCAGGCTCAGCGGCCATCTTGGGCGTGTGCTCAGGCTTGGTGGTCATCTTGGGAATGTCCTCTGGCTCTGAGGCCATCTTGTACGGATTCACTGGCTCGGAGGCCATCTTGGGTGGATTCATTGGCTCGGAGGCCATCTTGGGCGGCTTCACTGGCTCAGAGGCCATCTTGGGTGGCTTCACTGGCTCAGAGGCCATCTTAGGTGGATTCATAGGTTCAGACTCTGGGACAGAATTAGCGGCCATCTTGAAGGCGGGTAGCCGAGTGGCCACCAAACTGGAAAAAGGTAGGTGGACCCCCAAAAAAATTCTTTGGTGAGTCTCCATTGAACACCAGCCAGATGAGGTCCAGAAACTTGAGGCTGATGCTATGGAAAGCAGTCATGCTAACGAGAACGAGAACGGACTTGGAGTGGCGGGAGAACAGAGAATAAATAGGGAGTGAGAGAGGGAGTGGAATAAGGGGCAGCTGTAACTAATCAGGGTGGGAACTAATCAGGGAGCAATAAGGGAGAGAGAGGTAGGGAAACAGGGCAGGAAGGAGCGAGGGGCCGTGACAGAATGCTTCTCATCAGGATTAAATGATATGTATTACCATTAATAATCTAAATTATAATAGTAATATTGGGAGCAAATGTATCAAATTTATAAATAATTGTATAAATAATTAACGCATATAATCTAGAAATCAATTATAAAAATTGCTTGTCTTCTCTTGGCCTTCCTGAAGGGATTCTCAAGACCTCTCTTGATCTCCCTAACGAGGCTGCTTTGGCCTGACACGTCTGCAGGTTGATCCAAGAATTTAAGTGAGTTTGGAGGAGTGACCTCACTGAAGAAAATGCTTAATGGTCTCCTGTGAACAATTGGAAAGGATCCAGGTGCTGCTTGACCACAAAAAGCTTCTGGACACCAACTCCAGAATGGAAAATCCCAAAACTGACAATTATTTTATACTTCTCAAGGTTTACAAACAGGTGATTATTTCGGAGGCAGACCAGGACTCTTCTGACTCCTAACATCTTGAGATCTTTAGAGACCTAAAAATGATGACAGTGTCATCTGTATACATGGATTGAATTTGAACATCTAATCATGTCATGGAGCCTGTTGTTGATCATTACCTGGGAGGCCAAATTACCTGTGAGGCCAAATGACACCTGATAGTCCTACTATGACTACCAGGTTGGAGTACAAGGTTTACAAACAGGTTATTATTTAGGAAGCAGACCAGGACTCTCCTGACTCTTGACCTAAAGAAACCTAAAATGAGACATGATGAGATGACATAATGAGAATGTCATCTGGATACATGGATTGAATTTGAAAATCTAAGCATGTCATGGAGCCTGTTGTTGATCAGTGACTGGGAGACTGTCTTGAGTTTGTAAGGGCACCTGATAGTCCTAGTCTCTTGTAGGGATGTTGAAATCGATCTTCCCCTCACCCCCTGCTTTATTAGTACCAGGTGGTATGCATATCTAGTTTTGAGAAAATGTAAGCCCACTGGAGGAGCTTGTAAGGGGCACGAGGTACCAGTCAAAAGTCATCTGGTTGAGGGCACAGTAATATCTAAGCAGAAATGCTGGGCACAATCTTTCTTGCCCAGAAAGATACCTGCCCTCTTAGGGAAAGTGGATGGGCGGATGACACTCACCAACAGCGTCTACTTGATATGTGATATGTGACCATGTGCTCATTCTTCAAGACAGGTAATATGCTTTCCCAAGGGAGATAAGTAACCTGGAGATGTACTGAGCAAGATACTGAAGAAGAATAAAGGTTTCAACCCATACTGAAGCTTAGGAAAGAAATGATCCATTGAGACAAGCTCATCCTTGTCTCAATGGATCCCCACTTTCCTGACGGACAAACCACAGGCAGTATGGACAGGCAAACACACCTCATCCTCCATCACGCTCATAACTGGAGTGTTCTGAGACCCCTTCTGTACTCACTGTACACATATAACTGTGTGGCCACTTCCAACTCCACCACCATCAATAAGGAGTGGTCAACCTACTACAATCAATGGGACCCCAGTGGAAAGAGTTGACAGTTTCCATTACCTAGCTGTTCACATAAGGCAGGGCCTGTTTTGGTCCTGTCACATCAACAACTTGATGAAGAAGTTCCAGCATCTTTCAAGGGGCCTGAAATGAACCTCAAGCAGGTGCCCCCATTCCATGGTGCATTCCAACCAATTGATCATAGGGAGATGTTGAAGAATTTACTGCCTGATTGCATGGGCTCCAACAGTGTGGGTGAAAGGGAGTTTCTATTGTTAGGGGTCACCACAGTGGATCATTGTATTTTAGTAATACACATATTTAGTTTGCACATTTTTGCTGCATGCCATTCCTAAAGCAACCCTCCCCATTTATCCGGATTTGGGACCTGCACATTGTTTGTGCTACCCTAATGGGTGGGGTCTTACAATTAAGCAATTGTGATTAAGGGTCTTGTGCAAGGACCCTCTATTGAGGGCTTTGTGGTGCTAGTATTTAAACCTATACAGGTAAAAATCAGGCCACATCAGGCAAGGAGAACTATGCAAGATGTCATGCAAAACGTGAAGAAAAAATATAAATCCCGGACAAGTGGGCTGGGCAAAAAAGAAGTATGGCAGGTGAGGCGTGGCCAGGTGCCAGCTTGTGAATGGAGGGCAAGACATCATCAAGACCTGTTGGGACTTTGTCTGACCACTCTCCTCAGATTGATTGGTAGCAGCTCATATGCATGATTGCTCTTCATAAACAGGTGACAGAAAGAAACCGAGGGGCCGCTAAAGGCAAGGTGAAAAAATAAATCTGTTACAAGCCATTATTTGAAGAGCAGTGAATGTTCATGTATTTTTCCATTTCTAGCATTTAGCAAATACTCTATCCAGTGTAGCTAATTGTTTAGTTTATACTACTTACAGTGGCAAGAAAAAGTATGTGAACTTTTTGGAATTTCATGGTTTTCTGAATAAATTTGTCATAAAATGTTATCTGATCTTCATCTAATTCATTGGTATTGACAAACACAATGTGTCTAAAAATAAAAACACCAAAAAAATCCAATCTTTCTTGTCTTTATTGAACACAATCATTCAACATTCAAAATGCCAGTGGAAAAAGTAAGTGAAACCTTAGAATTAATAACTGGATCAGACCTGCACATCACTGAGGAGGAATTTTAGCCCATTCTTCCTGGCAGAACTGCTTTAGCTCTGTCATATTCTTTGGACGTCTCATGTGTATGGCCCTCTTCAAGTCAATCCATAGCATCTCTATTGGGTTGAGGTTTGGCCACTCCAAAAGGCGGATTTTGTTTTTCTGAAGCCATTCTTTTGTGGACTTGCTTCGGTGTTTTGGGTCGTTGTCCTGTTGCATCACCCACTTTCTACACAGTTTCAGCTGATGTACAGACATTCTCACATTATCCTGAAGAATTGTCTGATATACTTGGGAATTCATCTTCCCCTCAATGATTGCAAGCTGGCCAGGCCCTGATGCAGCAAAGCAGGCCCAAATCATGATGCTTCCTCCACCATACTTTACAGTTGGGATGATGTTTTCATGACGATATGCCGTGCCCTTTCTACGCCAGATGTAGTGCTGTGTGTTTTTTCCAAATAGTTCAATCTTAGTTTCATCAGTCCACAAAACATTTTGCAATACCGCTGTGGAGTGTCAATGTGCTCTTTTGCAAACTTAAGGCGTGCAGCAATGTTCTTTTTAGTAAGCAGCGGCTTCCTTCACGGTGTCCTGCCGTGGATACCCTGCTTGTTCAGTGTTTTACGTATTGTAGACTCATGAACAGATATGTTAGCAAGTTCCAATGATGCCTTCAAATCTTCGGCTGTCATTCGGGGTTGTTTCTTTACCTCATTGATGAGTGTTCGTTGTGCTCTTGGTGTCATTTTGACGGGGCGCCCACTTCTAGGTAGAGTAGCAACAAGTCCCAAATTGTCTCCATTTGTAGATTGTTTGCCGAACTGTAGACTGGTGAATTTCTAAAGTCTTTGAAATAACTTTGTAACCCTTGCCAGCTTCATGTAAATCAACAATTCTTGATCGTAGGTCCTCTGAAAGCTCTTTTTGGCGAGGCATGGCTCACATAATCATGTTCTTCTTGTGCAGAGCAAACTCCAAAAGTTTGAGGGGTTTTTATCAGTCAAAGTAGCTGTAGTCCACACCTCCAAACTTATTATCTTAACAAGACTCCAGGTGTGCTAAAACCAATTAGCTCCAATTAGCTTTTTTGAGGTCATTAACTCAAGGTTTCACTTACTTTTTCAACTGCCATTTTGAATGTTGAATGATTGTGTTCAATAAAGACAAGAAAGATTGGATTTTTTTGGTGTTATTATTTTTAGACACATTGTGTTTATCAATACCAATGAATTAGATGAAGATCAGATAACATTTTATGACAAATTTATTCAGAAAACCATGAAATTCCAAAAGGTTCACATACTTTTTCTTGACACTGTAGCAGTTGAGGGCTTATGGCATTGCACAAGGAGGTAGTAATTGCAAGATAATGGTACCAGAATATCAACTCATTACAGTAAGAACAAGTTCAAGTTCTTTATTTGTTACATTCATAGATGTACAGGGATTTATAAATAGCAGTGAAACACTAATCCACCCCTTTATCATCATTGAAATAATATTGTTTGTATTATAGGCTGATAAATAATCACTTGTAGTAATAACTGTTTGTTTAAACAGCAAAGCTATTTTTAGACTAAAATGTGCATTAGAATTGCAGAAAACCACACCAGTTAAGTGGGAAATAAAAAAAGATTATACAATTTGGCCTCTCTGACATATATGTTTTGTCTGACAAATGTCTGAGAGCAAATTAAAAAATGGCTGTTTTTAAAAAATATTTTAAATGGTACATTCACTCAGTTTAAACAATATGTGAATAAAATAGTCTGAGATTTGCAAATCACTGCATTCTGATTGTATTTGTCACATTGCCACAACATATTTTGGGATTGGGGTTTTAGGCAAGAGAAGCAGGTGGCACCACGTCCCTTAATGACATCACCAAGACACCAAGCTGAACAACTTTCTGATTGGTCAATACTGTATCTTCATCCTAAGTACACTCAGAACATGCCTATAAATATATGAAACGCTTTCAGGATTAAATTTGTGCAAGCAGTGGTTAACATTGTGTGATGTTACTCCTTGTACTACTCCTCTCTCTTAGCCTGGCAAAGGGAGAAAATTGCCATATTCTGGAAAACCCAGAAGATCCTCTGTTATCTAAGGATGGAGATGTGATTATTGGAGCTATCTTTTCAATGCATCGTGGTACACAGACTCAGTCAGTGACATATACTGAAAAACCTCCACCCTTAATCTGTACCAGGTTAGTTATAGATTTATAGTTATAATCATTTTAGGGGAGGGTGATTTTTATATGGATTTTATTAATCTGACTTTCTCCCTTATATTGCACAATTCTAAATTTATTAATAAAATGACTGTTTTGTAGATTTTACCTTAGATCATTACGCCTTGCTCAGATTATGGCTTTTGCAATTGAAGAAATTAACAGAAGTAACACCTTGCTCCCCAATATCTCAGTCGGTTACAAGATTTATGACAATTGTCTGTCAAGCTTATTATCCATGAAGGCAGCCATGGCCTTTATGAATGGTCAGGATATAACAACAAATAAGCTATGCTCTGAACAAGCAACTGTACAGGCAATATTAGGGGAGTCCGAGTCTACTTCTACCATCACGCTTACAAAAACTACAGGACCTTTTAAGATTCCTGTTGTAAGTATCAACATTTATAATCATTCTTTCTTCGCAATTAACTTAATGCTGAATAGTAAAAATACACTTGAATAACCACAAGAGAGAAGCAAAACTGTATACTAGACCATTTGTTGTATATAATATTTCATATACAATATTATATACAGTATAATAATTGTCTTCATAAATGATTGTTTGTTTTTTGAAATATGATAGTTTAAATTTCATTTACGACAATCAAAGTATAAACTGAAACAAAGCTTCATTTTTTATGTATAAATCTGTCATCAGATAAGTCATGCTGCTACCTGTGAATGTTTGAGCAACAGAAAGGAGTACCCCACTTTTTTTAGGACCATTGCGAGTGATTATTACCAGAGTAGAGCACTGGTATATTTGGTCAGGCACTTTGGCTGGTCCTGGGTGGGTGCTGTGTACAGTGATAATGACTACGGGAACAATGGAATGGCCATTTTCCTGAAGGCTGAAGGCAGCAAGCCAAAGAGGAGGGAATATGTGTGGAGTACTCTGAAAAAATTGATCGGGCGAATCCTGCCAAAATCATGAACGTAGTTGACATTATTAAGAAAGGCACAGCCAAAGTAATTATTGTATTTCTTGCTTACTTCGATATGAACATTTTAATAGAACACCTTATTCTTAAGAATGTCACTGGCTTCCAGATGATTGGTGTTGAAGCATGGATTACTGCTCTCGATCTAGCAACACCAGCAAGTTATAATATTTTGGCTGGAGCCATTGGATTTGATGTGGGGAAACTGAACATTGGCGGTTTTGCGGATTTTGCAGTCAATGGATTTTGGCAAACAGCAGTCCCATGCTTAGATACAGAAATAAGCATTTCTCAAACTGAAAACAACTGCAGCAAATATGAAGAAATGCTTCAATATAAAAACTACACTAAAGATATTTCAGAATTGAGATACATGAATAAATTTTACAATGCAGTTTATGCTGTGGCACATTCTCTACACAGTCTGATGAAATGCACAGAAAATCAGAGTTGTGTGAAAAACAAGACAATACAACCATGGCAGGTAACAAGGAAAACAAGCAAAGAGAATAATCTTGTCATAATTAATAAAATATGAATAATTGTTTGCTTTTCTATTTAAAGGTTGTCATGTCTCTAAGACAGGTCAATTTTACCACTAAACAAGGAGAACAGATTTGGTTTGACAGCACTGGGGCAACAGCTGCAAAATACGATGTGGTGAACTGGCAACGAGGGTTAAATGGAGAAGTGGAGTTTAAGGTTGTAGGGTATTATGACGCCTCTCTGCCACATGGACAACAGTTTGTTCTAAATATTGAAGATATCATGTGGGCTGGAGACAAAAGAGAGGTATGTACATTACTTCATAATTTTAATGATCTAAATACAAATATATAAAAATGTAAAGGTTTTATTCATAATATATTGTTCGCATTAGAAGCCGAGGTCTGTGTGCAGTGAGAGCTGTCCTCCAGGAACCAGGAAAGCGGCACAGAAAGGAAGGCCTGTCTGCTGTTACGACTGTATACCATGTGCAGAAGGAGAGATCAGTAACCAGACAGGTAACTTCGACTTTCAGGGGCAAATTGTTAAATGTTCAATGTGTATCATTATATCACTATTTAGGATACAGTTAATAAAAGCTGCTATTAATAAATACAATTATATATTTATATCTTAATGATAATAATCGTGATTATTTTGCAGATTCCAATAACTGCGAGCAGTGTCCAGGAGACTTTTGGTCTAATGCTAAAAGAGATAAATGTGTATTAAAAGTTGTTGAGTTCCTTTCATTTACAGAGATCATTAGTATAATAATAATATTTTTTTCTTTATTGGGAGCTGCATTAACTGTGCTAATAGCTGTTTTATTTCTAAAGGAAAAGGACACTCCTATAGTTCGGGCCAACAACTCTGAGCTGAGCTTCCTGCTGCTCTTCTCTCTGACTCTGTGTTTCCTCTGTTCTCTTACGTTCATCGGACGCCCCTCTGAGTGGTCCTGTATGCTGCGTCACACAGCATTCGGGATCACCTTCGTCCTCTGTATCTCCTGTGTTCTGGGGAAAACTGTAGTGGTGTTAATGGCCTTCAGAGCGACACTTCCAGGCAGTAATGTTATGAAATGGTTTGGTCCTCTACAGCAGAGACTCAGTGTAGTAGCATTTACCATCATACAAGTCCTTATTTGTGTACTTTGGTTAACAATTTCTCCTCCTTTTCCATACAAGAACATGAACTACTACAAAGAAAAGATCATATTAGAGTGTAGTTTGGGTTCAGCTATAGGTTTCTGGGCCGTCCTGGGTTATATAGGAGTTCTGGCTTTCTTGTGTTTTATTTTGGCTTTTCTAGCTAGAAAGCTGCCTGATAATTTTAACGAAGCCAAATTCATCACATTCAGTATACTTATATTCTGTGCAGTGTGGATCACCTTTATTCCTGCTTATGTCAGCTCTCCTGGAAAATTCACTGTCGCTGTGGAGATCTTTGCCATTTTGGCCTCCAGTTTTGCTCTGCTGTTCTGTATATTTACACCGAAATGTTATATTATTCTGTTTAAACCTGAACTCAACACCAAGAAACATATGATGGGCAAAATGTCTTCTAAATCACTTTAATCTTAATTAAATCTGTTAATTGTATTTGCTCCTGTTACTGTAGTACAATTGATACCAAATATAATATATGCTATATATATATATATATATATATATATATATATATATATATATATATATATATATATATATATATATACAGTATGAAATGTAATCACAAGGAATAGAGATGGGAAGTAAATGAACTAAAAAATACCAACAACTGTCTTGTACATGTTTATGGAAAAATGAGCCCGTAACAAGTATGTTTCTGATTTAATACCTTTAATGATCTACATGATAATAGTAACATTGAGACAGAAAATTTATAAAAAATAAATAAACACTCAAGGGGCACGGTGGCTTAGTGTAAGAACCGTTAACCAGGATCTTGCGTCTGTGTGAAATCAACAGGAGATCCGCCTTCCCCAAAACCCTCGAGATCTCAGGATCACAGAGAACAGGAGGAAGGGGAGAGGACTGAGCCGCCGGTTTCGCAAGACGGTCAGCCACGGCATTAAATTAGCGCGCGTCTTAATGATGGCTCGCGACCGTGGAAGGTAACACGCCGTAATCAAGTCCTGAACCAAAGACGAATGAGAAATAGGCTTACCAATAGCTGCGGTAAAAACACAAGTTTGCCAAATGTGGCTGAAGTCATGACCGACACCAAAAACGTATCGGGAATCAGTATAAATAGTGACATCCCTATCAGCAGACAGGCCACAAGCACTGATGAGAGCATAGGGTTCTGCGGCCTGTGCAGAAGAAAAAGGAAGAGAATAATATTCAACAGATTTGTCAGACAAACGACATAATGGATAGCCAGAGAGATATACACCATCAAGCGGTTTAGAACAGGAGCCGTCGACAAAGAGAACATCCCCATCAGGAAGAGGGGTAGACTTTAAATCAGAACGAATACTAGTAGCATGTACGATCTCAGAAAGGTGATCATGATTGTCCGGCACAGGACAAGAGTCGTCCTGGGCACAGATAAGACGATGCAATGCGTGGGCTACGGTGTCAAGTGAGGAGGTGAACTTTATTTCTCAGCGTTGTGACGACATGTGTTGTGTAGTGAGATTGCACAACGCACAGGCAGCCACAGCACGTAGACATGCAGGCAAACCCTGAGCCACAGAGTCGAGAGATTTGGATAGGAACGCACAGGGCCTCAACCCACCTCCATGCTCCTAAGCCAGCACAGCAGTCGCCGTGCCCGAGTGTGTAGCAACATACAGGTGAAAGTGGAGGCTGTAGTTCGGCAGACTCAACGCGGGGGCAGTGCACAAGGCCTGTTTCAGAGAGTTGTAGGAATCAATCATCTCAGTGAGTCCAGATCAAGGGCTGCGTCAATGGATCGGAGTGGTGTATAGCAGAGCGGAGACACTTTTCATACAGAGAGCAGTCCGGAATCCACTGTCTGCAGTAGTTAATGAGACCCAGGAAAGCCATCAGAGCATGTTTTGTGGTAGGATGACGCTTGTCCATAATCACCTGAACACGTTCCGGCGTAAGCCGTCTGGAGCCCTGAGAGAGTTCATAACCGAGATATCATACAGTTTGAGAGCAAAACTGGAGTTTAGTTTTGGATACCTTAAATCTCTTGTTGGCCAGCAGTTGCAGCAGCAGCACAGTAGCCTTGATACAGAGTTTTTCAGATTCTGCCGATACAAGAAGGTCGTCTGCGTACTGGAGAACAGTCGAGCCAGGAGGGAGATCAAGGTCAGTCAGCGCTTCCCGTACAGTGGCCGAAAAGACTGCGGGAGAGTCTATGAAACTCTGTGGCAGGCGTGTCCACGTGTACTGCTGGCCCCTGTGCGTGAATGCGAATAGAGATTGCGTCTACGTTTCTACAGGAACACTAAAAAAGGCAGAACACAAGTCAATTACAGAATGATTGTGGGGTATAGACGCCATAATGGAAGGGACATCAGGAACGAGTGGAGCGAATGATGAGATAATTTATCCGCCCAAATTCTGAGTAAAACGGCAAGTCCCGTCTGGTTTGGGTACAGGATTGACAGTTGTGTTGTAAGGGCTTATACATGGGGTGACAACGCCTTGCTGTAACAAAGAACGCAAAATAACATCAATGATTTTTCAGGTGACAGCGGATATCGCTTAATATAAATAGGATTAAGGTGTTTAATGCTTAAACGAGCTTCGTATGGCATGCAAAGTACCAAACCCACTTCATCCATGTGTTCAGCCCATAGATAAGCAGGAGAGTGCCGTTAGTTCAGGGGTAGAGAGAACAGAGGAGTTAGCAACTTTACAGAGCACAGACACGTTAGGAGGATCATGCCAGACAAAGAGACAGTCAGGGGAAGCATCATCAAGTGTCCGTACAGGTGACCACAAAAGGTAAGAGATAGGTGCAAAGCGCTCATGAGATCCTGACCTAAAAGATTGAACGGGGAATCAGGCATAAACACAAAGGCATGCGAAAACCTTAACTCGGGGTCTGAATCACAGATAACGAGCAAAGGTGGTGTATAATGAGAAGTGAAAGGAGCCCCATCAATTCCCACAGAGCTAACAAACCGTGCAGAAATATACCCCTCATAATCTTTCTCTAAATACAACATGGTGGCACCAGTATCCATAAGGAACGCTTTCCAAGTTCTGAAACCCGGGGGGACTCAAAAGAGAGGTTGATACCGTAGATATGGTTGAGGGGCTCTGGCTCTGCGGGCAGCCCTAGTATTGGGAATGATCCCGGGGTGGGGCATAAGGTCCCTGATGAGAACCATCTTGATTCCAGTTAGAATTTCTCTGATACGGTGGATGAGGAGCATTTTCCGGAGCGTCGCTCTTCACTATTCCTTTATGCTCATCCCTTTGTTTCTTTCTACAATCACGTATCCAATGCCCTGGAATGCCACAATAAAAACACCGTCCAGGTTTTTGTCCTGACTTACCGAAACGATCACGCTTATCTTTTCCATCACCGCTAGTTCCCTGTGCCACAGACAAGCATGCTTTATTATTAATTTCAAACAATCCGTCACCCTCTACCATGCAAAGCTTTTTCCTGCAGCCTTTAAATTCCACCTGTTGCTTGGTTCACTAGAGATATCTTTAACTTTGTTTTAGTAAGATGTTTTAATTGGCTATGGTATGGCTTTCAGAACAGATTTGGAAGTATAGATGTTTTTAGAATTGTCCCAGAATTTCTTCATTGCATACCACTGCCCATAGCAAGCAGTCATATATGGATAGTCCCATTGGGGATCTCCTATCCCTTCATAAATCATTCTATGGGCTGATGCCAAAAACTCAAAAGTGCCTTCACTGGGATAGCGCGGAATCTGAGGGTTAGCCTCAGTCCAACCAGCCAAATTATCTACATATGGCGTAGTGTAGTATGTCAGATTACATCTATTCATCCAGTCCTTAGGCGTTTCATTAGGATTAGGCCTAGGGAACGACGTACTTTCCCCCATTATGAGGAAGGCAAATCTGCCAGTCTATCATACACAGACCAAGGAGGAAAGGAAATCACCAAAAAAAAATGTGCAGGATGGAGTGCCCTAAGATAAAGAGAAACAGATACAGAGAGTTAGCACGTTCACCTCACACCGCCATGGTCCGGGTTTGATTCCCGTCTCGGGCCATGCATGTGTGGAGTTCTCCACGTGCCTCAGCGGGTTTTTCTCCGGGTTCTCCGGTTTCCTCCCGGTCCAAAAACATGCACGGTAGGTTGATTGGCACCTTGGAAAATTGTCCCTAGTGTGTGAATGTGTGTGTGAATGTGTGTGTGAATGTGAGTGTGTGTGTCCTGCGATGGGTTGGCATTCCATCCAGGGTGAGTCCTGCCTTAAGGCCCATAGACACCTGAGATAGGCACAGGCTCCCCGTGACCCGAGGGAAGATCAGATAAAGCGGGGTAGGGGAGGTAGGTAGAGGAGAGACCGGTGGGATAGATAGAGGGAGGGTTTAGATTTAGGGATAATAGCGGTAGAAGATGAATGAAGGATAAAAGCTCAAAATCCACTTATAGATTCCCTTGATGAGATTCTCATAACCTCTCTTGACCTCCCTAGATGTAGCACAAAAACCTTCTCTTAGTGAACTCGTCTGCAGGTTGATCCGAGAATTTTGTGAGTTTGGAGGAGGTGACCTCACTTTAGAAACTAGTTATGGTCCCCCTGATGCACAAATAGATGTGGAACTATTATTTTGGAGTATCTTTTTGATGGGGGGAACATGTACTCAGGACAGGGCATTGGACATTAAGTTTTTAGATCCGGGATGATGTGTGAGAGTGAATTAAAACAATTAAAAAAGACAAACCTTAATGCTCTTTCCAAGGGTTGGTAGGAGGTTCTTATGGTCTATGAACACTTGGAAAGTATCCTGGTGCTGCTTGACCACTAAATGCTTATGGACACCCACTCATTTTGTAATGGAAGCACAAAGGCAGACAGCGGGAATGAACTCATTGGGTCTTTATTTAGAAAAAGCAGAACAAAAACAAGAATATAGTTCACAGCCCTGCACCGGAAGGCGCAGTGGCACTTGAATCACTCAGATGATGACTGGCAGCAGAGTGTAACCGAGTCAGAGTCAGCCAGATTCGATTCCAGGATTTGGAGGAGAAACTGGGGAACAGAGAGATGGAACATGGCATGGAGACTGAAACAAAGAGACAAAGATTAGAATGACCGAGCATAGGTCAGGACAGCCCAGACAGCGTCAGGATAGAGAGAGCCTTAAATATAGCGGTGAGTAGATGATCGGTAACTAGCTTCAGGTGCAGCTGATTAGTACTTGGGTGATTGAGAGAGTTGGGATGGTGTGCTGGGAAAGTTGGGCAGAGTATGTGGCGTCTGGAGTCAAGGAGGTCTCTGACCTTGTACACCAAACCCTCATTGGTGACCAGAGGTGGAGCCTGCTCCTCCAGGACCACCAGTTCTGTGGAGACAGAAACAGGTTAAAAAATGGCTTATCCCGAGTAGAGTCCCAAACCTTTTGACTGGGGATGTAGGTTGGAGTGTCGCTTCTCCTGCGGTCCCCCCTGGAGCTTGTGCAGATGAACGGCCCTCTGAAGCTGCCGGTGGGCAGTCGCCTAGACACATTCTCTTTCCTGGAACCAGAAATCGACCGAGGGCACATCCAAGTGGTTACCTGACCATGGGAAGAGAGGGGCCTGGAAACCGAGCGGTGGAGGAGTGACGAAGGGAATTCCAGGCGTGCTCGGCCAAACCAAGAAACTGGCTCTACGGGTGCTGACAGTTGTGGCAGTACATACGGAGGAAGCCCCTATTTCCTGAATCCTTCTCCCCGTGAGCCCGTTAGTTTGTGGGTGATATCCTGAGGAGAGACTCATCGCCACTCCCAGAAGATTGAAGAAAGCCTTCCATACCTGAGAGATGAATTGGGGAACACTATTAAACGGTGGAACAGGTGTTTGGCTGTCTCCAAGGCTGTCTGTGGTTTTTCTAGTGGTATGAGACAACAAAACTTTGAAAATCTGTCCACTATGACCAAAATACAGGTTTTACCTTCCGAGTGAGGCAGATCTGAGACAAAATCCACTCCCAGATGTGACCAAGGGCGGTCGGGAACTGGAAGGTGTTCGAGTTTCATGAGGCCTTGGACATGGCACACTCTCTACAACCTCCGACATTTTTACGGACTTCCTCTGCCATGGCAGGCCACCAATAGTGTTGAGTGAGCAGAATGGATTAGCTGAGTGCGCTGACTTCTGGGTACATAATAACTATCCAGGGGACACCCCCGGGGGTCTTTTGGTGGTGGATGCAGGAGTTGCAATCGGACTGGTACACTCAATCCGGTTGACGAACAGTTCCGGAGGCAGGATGTTCTCGGGTTCTTCTGCGCTTTCCTCCAGAGCATGGAGTCGGGAGAGAGCATTGGCCTTCACCTTGTTGGATCCAGGTCTGTAGGAAATAGGAAAATGAAAACGGGTGAAAAATAGTGCCCACCTGGCCTGATGAGGGGTCAAACGCTTGGCTTCTTTCAAATCCCTCCAGCCAGTGTCTCCATTCTTCTAATTCCAGCTTTGAAAAGCATTCGAAATACTCGTGGTTTGCCCATGAGGAGAGACGTGAGTGGGTGAGTGAACAGGCTGTAATTTCAAATGAATCTTCAATAGAAATTTGAGAACCCGAGAAAGTGCTGGAGTTCCTTGATGCTCCAGGGTTCTAGCCAAGAGGTGATGGCCCTAGACCTTCCTCTTCATCCATCTGATTAGGCAGAGCTGTTCAGTATGGAGTTGGCCTACCCATAGCTGCATAGGCCCCAGAGAGAAGGTAGTTATAGTGACTAGCGTGGTTAAAGGTTTCATATTATGGTTGGGAGGAATAATGGCACTCACCAGAGAATGTGGGGGGCATAGAGAACACTGGTGGATGGCATGACTGGCTTGACCAGAATAGAGGCAGGATCATTGAATAGCCTGTTATATAAATCGCACCAGACCCTCTGAATCATTTAAGGCGGCGAGCTGAAGATGGGCGTTGGCTCTAAACTCAACATGGTGAGTAGAGAGAGTTCATTCCACCCGCTAGCAGCTGCATAGGTACGGAATAGCAAAGTGTAATCTTTCACTGACCTGGTGCCTTGTGACAGGAGATAGAGCTGCTCACCAGCAGAAATGTTGCCGCCGACTGCCCAAAAACCTCCTGGAAATGTACGAAGAAAGATGAACTAGTTTGAAAAACAGGACTGCCCTGTGTCCATAGGGATTCAGCACAGAGAAGGGCTGCTCTGGTTAACAAATAGATAATGTAAGCAATCCTCAAGCACTCAGTCGGGAACATGGTGGGTTGCATCTCGAACACAAGTGAGCACTGGAGCAAGAAGTTGTCACATTCCTTGGACGAACCAGCAAACGGCGTGGGTTGGGCCATGAGACTGGGCACGGTGGGTAACGGAAGTGGTCTGGATGGAGGCGCGGCGCCAGCCGTATTCGCGTTTGGTGGCGGATTGGTCACCATTGGAGCATTGTCCATAGCCATGTTAGCTGTTCAGGTCCAGACTTCTGTAATGGAAGCACACAGGCAGAGAGCGGGGATGAACTCAAGGGGTCTTTGTGTAGAAAAGACAGAACAAAAACGAGAAGACGTTCACAAGGAGCATGTAGCTATAGTTCGCGTTAAAAAAAGACAAACCATAATGCTCTTTCCGAAGTTGGTGAGAAGTTCTTATGGTCTATGAACACTTGGAAAGTATCCTGGTGCTGCTTGACCACTAAAAGCTTACGGACACCCACTCCTTTTGTAATGGAAGCAAAAAGTCAGACAGCGGGAATGAACTCAAGGAGTCTTTATTTAGAAAAGGCAGAACAAAAAAAGAATATAGTTCACGGCCCTGCACGGGAAGGCGCAGTGGCACTTGAATCACTCAGATGATCACTGGCAGTGGAGTGTAACCGAGTCAGAGTCAGCTGGATTCACATCTGGGATTCGGAGGAGTTTGAAACTGGGGAATGCAGAGACGGAGGGTGAAACACAGAAACAAAGGTTAGAATGATCAAGCAAAGGAAGTAGAATGTCCGCTTCGTGAAATATAGAGCGAGAGAGCAGCTGATTGGTAACTGGCTTCAGGTGCAGCTGATTAGTACTCGGATGATTGAGAGAGCTGGGATGGTGTGCTGGGGGAGTCTGACAGAGTTTGTGACACCTTTAGTAATGGTACGTTTTTGTGTGAGGAAGGAACATGGGTATAGCCTGCTATCAGCCAATCTTTGAGACAGACACACACAATTGGAAGCATCTACCTCCACCACAAAGTCTGGATCAAAGATTGGCTGAGTTCCAGCAAGGCTAAGTTTGTCTTGGGGTTAAGCAGCCAAGCTGATATTATAATGAACCAATGAAGAAAATTGGCAAATCCATTTATGTTGGACATAAATGTGTTTCAGTGGACCACTCAGCAACATTTAGGACTATCCATGGGTCCATTTGGATGCTGTCCGGGCCTATTGTACAACGCAAAACTGACTTGAGGCACAATTATTTGACACTTCTCAACGTTTACAAACAGGTGATTATTAATGGCACCCGATAGTCCTTGTCTCCTGTGAAAGTGATCTTCCACTCATCCCCTGCTTTGAGTACCAGATGGTATGCAAATCTAGTTTTAGGAAAATGCAATAAAATTGAATAAAATGTGTATTAGAATGACATAGGATCACAGCAGTTAAATGGGCAATAAAACAAAAGGTCAAATGATAGAATTCTAACTCTCTATGATACAGGTTTTGAGACATGCTTGACATCAAATTCAAAAATAGCTGATTTTTAAAAATATTTTAAATTGTACATTCACTCAGTTTAAACAATATGTGAATCAAATATGCATTTCTGAAATTTGGAAATCACTGCATTTTGATTGGATGTCACATTTATCACATTGCTGCAATTTATTTTGGAATTGGGGTTGTAACCAAGTGAAGCAGGTGGCACCATGTCCCACAATGACATCACCAAGACACCAAGCTGAACAACTTTCCGATTGGTCAATACTGAATCTTCATTCCAAGAATACCTAGAAACATGCCTATAAATATATGAAACACTTCCAGTATTAAATTTGTAAAATTTGTGTGGTTAACATTTTGTGATGTTACTTCTTGTACTACTCCTCTCTCTTAGCCTGGCAAAAGGAGAGAATTGCCATATTCTGGAAAACCCAGGAGATCCTCTGTTATCTAAGGATGGAGATGTGATTATTGGAGCTATCCTTTCAATGCATCGTGGTACACAGACTCAGTCCCTGACATATACTGAAAAACCTCCACCTTTAATCTGTACCAGGTTGGTTATGGTTAATATAGTGGTCATTGGGGGGGGTCTTTTTTATTTGGATTTTATTAATCTGACTTTCTCCCTTATATTGCATGATTCTAAATTTCTTAATAAAATGACTGTTTTGTAGATTTTACCTTAGATCATTACGCCTTGCTCAGATTATGGCTTTTGCAATTGAAGAAATTAACAGAAGTAACACCTTGCTCCCCAATATCTCAGTCGGTTACAAGATTTATGACAATTGTCTGTCAAGCTTATTATCCATGAAGGCAGCCATGGCCTTAATGAATGGACAGGATCTAACAGCAAGTAAGCTATGCTCTGAACATGCAACTGTACAGGCAATCATAGGGGAGTCCGAGTCTACTTCTACCATCACGCTTACAAAAACTACAGGACCTTTTAAGATTCCTGTTGTAAGTATCAACATTTATAATCATTCTTTCTTCGCAATTAACTTAATGCTGAATAGTAAAAATACATTTGAATAACCACAATAGAGAAGCAACTGTATACTAGACCATTTTTGTATATAATATACATCATATATAAAAATTGTTTACACAAATAATTGTTTTCTACACTTTGATATTATGTTTACATTATTATAAATTTAATTTATGACAACCAAGTATGAATTAAAACAAAGCTTCATTTTTTTATCTATAAATCTGTCATCAGATAAGTTATGCTGCCACGTGTGAATGTTTGAGCAACAGAAAGGAGTACCCCACTTTTTTTAGGACCATTGCGAGTGATTATTACCAGAGTAGAGCACTGGTATATTTGGTCAGGCACTTTGGCTGGTCCTGGGTGGGAACTGTGTACAGTGATAACGACTACGGGAACAATGGAATGGCCATTTTCCTGAAGGCAGCCAACGAGGAGGGAATATGTGTGGAGTACTCTGAAAAAATTGATCGGGCGAATCCTGCCAAAATCATGAACGTAGTTGACATTATTAAGAAAGGCACAGCCAAAGTAATTATTGTATTTCTTGCTTACTTCGATATGAACATTTTAATAGAACACCTTATTCTTAAGAATGTCACTGGCTTCCAGATGATTGGTGTTGAAGCATGGATTACTGCTCTCGATCTAGCGACACCAGCAAGTTATAATATTTTGGCTGGAGCCATTGGATTTGATGTGGGGAACATGAACATTGGCGGTTTTGCGGATTTTGCAGTCAATGGATTTTGGCAAACAGCAGTCCCATGCTTAGATACAGAAAGAAGCATTTCTCACACTGAAATCAACTGCAGAAAATATGACGAAATGATTCAATATAAAAACTACACTAAAGATATTTCAGAATTGAGAAACATGAATAAATTTTACAATGCAGTTTATGCTGTGGCCCATTCTCTACACAGTCTGATGAAATGCACAGAAAATCAGAGTTGTGAGAAAAATAAGACAATACAACCATGGCAGGTAACAAGCAAAACAAGAAAAGAAGAGAATCATCTTATCATGATAAATAAAATATAAATACATGTTTGCTTTTCTATTTAAAGGTTGTCATGTATCTAAAAAAGGTCAATTTTACCACTAAAGTAGGAGAACAGATTTGGTTTGACAGCACTGGGGCAACAGCTGCAAAATACGATGTGGTGAACTGGCAACGAGGGTTAAATGGAGAAGTGGAGTTTAAGGTTGTTGGGTATTATGACGCCTCTCTGCCACATGGACAACAGTTTGTACTAAATACTGAAGATATCATGTGGGCTGGAGACAAAAGAGAGGTATGCACATTACTTGTTAAGTTTTCAATTAAATCTAATGAAAATAATTCTACTGACTACTATCGGGCCAAATCAGTGTTTTATTAATTATACCTCAAACATTCCAAAATGAATTGAAATGTTATATTTAACATGCCTGTAACTTTAATTCAAAATGTTATCCATAACATATTGTTCACATTAGAAGCCGAGGTCTGTGTGCAGTGAGAGCTGTCCTCCAGGAACCAGGAAAGCTGCACAGAAAGGAAGGCCTGTCTGCTGTTACGACTGTATACCATGTGCAGAAGGAGAGATCAGTAACCAGACAGGTAACTTCAGCATCATCAGGTTTCACCCACAAGCTGTTAATGGTGTATTGTGCATCATCATATTACTATTCAGGGTACACTTATTGAACAATTGTATTAATAAATAAAATCACAAAGAAACGTTTGCATTCTTTTCTAATAACACCCATGATAATTTTTGCAGATTCAAATAACTGTGAGCAGTGTCCAGAAGACTTTTGGTCTAGTCCTGAGAGAGATAAATGTGTCTTAAAGGTTATCGAGTTTCTTTTATTTACAGAGGTTATGGGGATTATACTGGTTATTTTATCTTTATTTGGAGCTTCTGTAACTGTGTTGGTAGCCATTTTATTTTTAAAAGAAAGGGATACACCTATAGTAAAAGCCAACAACTCTGAGCTGAGCTTCCTGCTGCTCTTCTCTCTGACTCTGTGCTTCCTCTGTTCTCTTACGTTCATCGGACGTCCCTCTGAGTGGTCCTGTATGCTGCGTCACACAGCGTTCGGAATCACCTTCGTCCTCTGTATCTCCTGTGTTCTGTGGAAAACTGTAGTGGTGTTAATGGCTTTCAGAGCGACACTTCCAGGCAGTAATGTCATGAAATGGTTTGGGCCTCTACAGCAGAGACTCAGTGTAGTAGCATTTACTCTTATTCAGGTCCTTATTTGTGTACTTTGGTTAACAATTTCTCCTCCTTTTCCCTACAAAAATATGAACTACTACAAAGAAAAGATCATATTAGAATGTAATATAGGCTCAGCTATAGGTTTCTGGGCCGTCCTGGGTTATATAGGAGTTCTGGCTTTCTTGTGTTTTGTTTTGGCTTTTCTAGCTAGAAAGCTGCCTGATAATTTTAATGAAGCCAAATTCATCACATTCAGTATACTTATATTCTGTGCAGTGTGGATCACCTTTATTCCTGCTTATGTCAGCTCTCCTGGAAAATTCACTGTCGCTGTGGAGATCTTTGCCATTTTGGCCTCCAGTTTTGCTCTGCTGTTCTGTATATTTACACCGAAATGTTATATTATTCTGTTTAAACCTGAACTCAACACCAAGAACCATATTATGGGAAGGTGGCTTCTAAATCACTTTAAGAAGCAACATCTATATACAAACAAATACTGTAGTTTTTGCTGAAAATATTGAACTTAGACAATGTTTATTATTAACTATACTTAAATAATATTTCAGAAATCCTAGAATAGATTGAAGTTATATGCATATAAGAGTATGTTTATGCATGAGAGCTAATCAAACGAATTTTTAAAAAGCTGAATCTACATGTCTATCCTGAGTAATAACTTTTGCATTTAGTATCTTACATGTTTGTAATCAGCTCTATACAGAAATATTCTTATTGTTATTAAAATTGTCATTTTGCTGAATCACGGACTACTTTTTCATGAGGACTAAGGGAAGTTGCGAAGTATGAATACATGCAACACCCCGTGGTCGGTTGTTTGGCTAGAAATTTAAGACAAAAATAAGACTCCTGTAAGATAAGACTTACATTGATGACATTAAATAAAAGGCATGACATAAACTGGGATTCCAAATTTCTGACCATATTGTTTAAAATGCACCTTGAAGGAACGTAATATGCGTGTATAATTACAGGTAGGACATTATTCTAGTGGGGAAAAAAACATCTTTTCTACTCTTATGTATAGCGCCCCCTAGGCTTATCTTTTAATTGGGAAGAGCACCAGGTTCTCGCTGTATCTCTCTCCTGATATTACTTTTCCACCTATTACCCTTTTTATTTTATTTCATAAGTAATAACCACACTCAACGCATAACTGAGTTTAAACTAAATACCAATTGAATGTATTAATCAAATTGAATGCACTGAAGAAAAAGACAAAGACAATAGATAGAAATGAAATGGAACAAATTACTAGCATGCAAGACCTCTGTCTGAAAACCACGCAAAGAATAGAATGATTAATGTTAATGGGCATTTAGATGAAACAAAATAACTAATTTAAACTGAATGAAGGGGGAAAACAGTTTCCTAAATTTAGCTCTGGTTTAACACAAATAATAGCATAACGAACGAAACTTCATTAATGGAGGTCATACAGTATGTCTGTATTGTCACTTGGGAGCATAGGGGCCATGAAACAGCAAACGAATGAAGCCTCTTCATCCACACGGGCCAAACAAACAGGTCACCTGAACGCCTTTTAAGGCGGCTAAAATCTGGGATTTCCTCTTTGGAAGCAGCTGTAATCTAACGGCCAATTACCCACACACTCCTCTCTCAGCATGCCGATGATTCATGGGGTGCAGCTTAGAACAGCCTTTATTGATCACATATGACCAGCTGCTTAGAAGCTGGGGTTCAAAGCACAGGGTCGGCCAATATACAGAGCCCGCTGGAGCATAGAGGGTTAAGGGCCTTGCTCAAGGGTACAAGAGTGGCAGCTTGGTGATACTGGCGCTTTGATCACTAGCCTAGTACTTCAACTGAGCTACCAATGTATACAAAAAGAAAACCGAAACTGAAGTACTTACAACACTTATTATGCCAAAAAATGTCCCTCTCAGCACTTAAATATTCAACTGCAAATAAATATTCACATTTTGCAGGTCATGTGATTTAATCAAGTACTTAAAAAGGGGTGGCAGATGTGGATATACTGTATGGGGCTATTGAAAATTCCTTAGAATATGTTCATGCTTCAGTGGATTATCTTCATGCTTTATCTCCCTAATTGAATTACTCTTTAGCTGATGACCTCATACACGATCTGTCATGAAATCATGATTATTTTCCAATCAGTGTACACAAACAATAAACATAATAATATGAACAGGCCGGCCACATTGTTTGACAGAATGTGCAGGCCAGCAGGCATAAGGCTACAATAGTTAATGTTAATTAAATATCACAAATATGCAACCAAATATATATATATATATATATAATATATATATATATATATATATATTATATATATATATATATATATATATATATATATATATGCATGCATGCTATGACATGAAGTGAAGTAATATTTCCTTCATCTGGCAATGGCACTGAGCAAAAGAAAACTAACTTAATATGGAATAAAGGCCTGCATTCATTTATGGAATGAATGAAGAACAAAAGACTTCAAAAATAAATCATTGTTGACAGAATGCAACATAAAATTGTGATACAATTAGAATGTGCAGCTACCTTTCTTAATGACATCACAAAGCAACCACCCCTGTGATTGGTCCAAACAGAGCAGATTGTTCTCAGGACACCCAGATTATGTCTATAAATATCTAAGGACTGCATCTTCTGAGGATTAATGCAGCAAAGGTATTGGACAACATTTGTAATGATATTCCTTGTATTATTTCTTTCTTTTAGCCAGGCAAAAGCAGAAACCTGCCACATTCTGGGAAACCCAGCAGATCCTCTGCTATCTAAAAATGGAGATGTGATGATCGGAGCGATTTTTCCAGTACATGGTACACAGGTGCAGTCACTGGTCATATACTGAACAACCTCCACCTATAATCTGCATTAGGTTCGTTCTAGTGAAAAAACTTTCAAAAGGTTTTTTTTTTCTCCTTAGAAAATGTACATTGTCATTTTGGCATTGTACTGGAGCTCTTTTACTTTATATTATTTTTAAATAGTGTTAATATAAATGTTTTATTTAATAATGTACATTTTGATGTATGTGATTGTATAGATTTAACCTTAGAGGATTACGCCTGGCCCAGACCATGACTTTTGCAATCGATGAAATCAACAGGAGCAATCAACTGCTCCCAAATATCTCAATTGGTTACATGATTTATGACAACTGTGGCTCAAGATTGCAAGGGATGAAAGCAGCCATGGCACTGACGAATGGCATAGATACAACAGCTGACGCCTGCTCTGGACAAGCAGCTGCACAAGCTATTATAGGGGAATCAGACTCTACTCCTACTGTGGCACTCACAAAAACTACAGGACCTTTTAATATCCCAGTGGTAAGTATTATTGATTGTAATAATCATTATAATACATTATTGCAATACTTTAAATGAATGCACAACTGATGCAAATTAGTTTCACCATTTTTTTGTGTACAGTATGTGAAAGTACAGAAAATGACATCATTATATGTCCATTTTATGCATATATTAATCAGAATTTTATGAGATGAATCCTCTCTACACTACTTACTTTATTCATCTCTTTGGTATAACCCTCATAGCTTCTTTCATTTAATTGCCTGCTCTTATTAATGTCTGTGCAAAGGTGATGTCAATAACACATGCAGATAGGAAGACAGATTACTCTAATTTACCTCAGATGGGAAAATGTGTTGGCCTGAGCTGTTTTTTTTTAACTGTCCAGGTTTTATATATATATATATATATATATATATATATATATATATATATATATATATATATATACTTTTTTGTGCATGCATATGTATTTTTATTCTTCTTGATAACAGCTAATATGTTCTCTCCCTAGATAAGTTATGCTGCCACGTGTGAATGTTTGAGCAACAGAAAGGAGTACCCTGCATTCTTCAGAACCATTGCGAGTGATTATTACCAGAGTAGAGCTTTGGCGTATTTGGTCAAGCACTTTGGCTGGTCCTGGGTGGGAGCAGTAAACAGTGATAACGACTATGGGAACAATGGAATGGCCATTTTCCTGAATGCAGCCAAAGAGGAGGGAATATGTGTGGAGTACGCAGAGAAGTTTGATCGGGCAGATCCTGTCAAAATAAATAAAGTGGTTGAGATTATTAAGAAAGGCACAGCCAAAGTAATTATTGTATTTCTTGCCTACTTCGATATGAACATTTTAATAGAAAAACTTATCCAGAAGAACATCACTGGCTTACAGATGATTGGTGTTGAAGCATGGATTTCTGCTGTGGATCTAGCGACACCATCAAGTTATAATGTTTTGGCTGGAGCCATTGGATTTGATGTGGGGAAATTGAACATTGGTAGTTTTGCTGATTATGCTATAAACAGATTTTGGCAAACAGCAGTCCCATGCTTATTTACAAATGAAAGTGAAATCAACTGCAAGAAATATGAAGATATGATTCAATATAAAAACTATAGTAAAGATATTTCAGAGCTAAGATACGCGAATAATGTTTATAATGCAGTTTATGCTGTGGCCCATTCTCTACACAGTCTGTTGAAATGCACAGAAAACCAGAGTTGTGAGAAAAATAAGACAATACAACCATGGCAGGTAACGCAAATAAAATACAGCTTAGCACATTTACTTTACTGGTACACAACTGATATAAATACTTGTTTTCTTTATTATTTAAAGGTTGTTACCGCTCTTAAAAAGGTCAATTTTACCACCAAAGTAGGAGACCAGGTTTGGTTTGATAACACTGGGGCAATGGCTGCAAGGTATGACGTGTTGAACTGGCAACGAGGGTTCAACGGAGATGTGCAGTTTAAAGCAGTGGGTTATTACGATGCCTCACTGCCGAGCGGACAACAGTTTGTCCTAAATGCTAAAGATATATTATGGGCTGGTGAAAAAACAGAGGTACATACAATGAGCCTCTGTTAATAATTTTTGAGAAGAGTGCTGTATAATCTAAACCAAAAAATACTAAAATATGAAGTGGATTTAAAATAAAATGTGAATTAAGTGGTGTCTATGAGGTGAAAACAAAATAGAAAACAAAAAAATTAAAACTGAAGTAAAACTGTTTTATGGATTAAGTTGCTCTGTTAATAGGAAGAGACTTAAATTATTATATATATATATATATATATATATATATATATATATATATATATATATATATATATATAATGACATAATATATTGTTTCACATTAGAAGCCAAGGTCTTGTGTGCAGTGAGAGCTGTCCTCCAGGAACCAGGAAAGCGGCACAGAAAGGAAGGCCTGTCTGCTGTTACGACTGTATACCATGTGCAGAAGGAGAGATCAGTAACCAGACAGGTAACTTCAGCTTCACCAGGTTTCAAAGACAAGTTGTTAATGGTGTATTTTGCGTTCTTGTTTTGTTATTCAGAATTCAATTCCTGAACAACTGCATTAATAAGTGAACTCATGAAATACAAGTTATTTTCCTCATTAATGACAATAACTATGATTATTTTGCAGATGCAAATAACTGCGAGCAGTGTCCAGGAGAATATTGGTCTAATGCTGATAGAAATAAATGTGTATTAAAAGTCATAGAGTTTCTCTCATTTACAGAGGTTATGGGGATTATCCTAGTCATATTTTCTTTGCTTGGAGCTGCACTGACTGTGTTAGTGGCTATTCTTTTTCTGATAAAAAAGGACACTCCTATAGTTCGGGCCAACAACTCTGAGCTGAGCTTCCTGCTGCTCTTCTCTCTGACTCTGTGTTTCCTCTGTTCTCTAACATTTATCGGACGTCCCTCTGAGTGGTCCTGTATGCTGCGTCACACAGCGTTCGGGATCACCTTCGTCCTCTGTATCTCCTGTGTTCTGGGGAAAACTGTAGTGGTGTTAATGGCCTTCAGAGCGACACTTCCAGGCAGTAATGTCATGAAATGGTTTGGGCCTCTACAGCAGAGACTCAGTGTACTTGCATTAACTCTCATACAGGTCCTTATTTGTGTACTTTGGTTAGCAATTTCTCCTCCTTTTCCACATAATAATATGAACTACTACAAAGAAAAGATCATATTAGAATGTAATGTAGGTTCAGCTATAGGTTTCTGGGCCGTCCTGGGTTATATAGGAGTTCTGGCTTTCTTGTGTTTTGTTTTGGCTTTTCTAGCTAGAAAGCTGCCTGATAATTTCAATGAAGCCAAATTCATCACATTCAGTATACTTATATTCTGTGCAGTGTGGATCACCTTTATTCCTGCTTATGTCAGCTCTCCTGGAAAATTCACTGTCGCTGTGGAGATCTTTGCCATTTTGGCCTCCAGTTTTGCTCTGCTGTTCTGTATATTTACACCGAAATGTTATATTATTCTGTTTAAACCTGAACTAAACACCAAGAAACATATGATGGGCAAAATGGCTACTAAATCCCTTTAAGAAACAGAAAGTCAAATATAATATTACATTATGTAAATATTAATCAATTCTTAATTCTTGGAAATCCAACATATAATCACACATGGTTTTACATGATAACCTGATTAAACTAATCATTTAAAGACTGTGTCTTATCTCCATCTATCCAACAGTTATTTACCTTTTGTTAGGGTGTGCACAGACCGAATTTTGGTTTGAAATGCATAAAAGTTCCACAGATATTTGTTTATTGCATCAAGGCTTTTTGACTGTCAGGAATCTCTATTTAAACTAAATTTTAAAAAATATATATTTCTCACAAAATTATAAAATGCTCTATAACCCTTGACCCAGTTATATTATAGGATTATCAAATGATAATTAGTGCCAAATCTGAATTTATAAACATACTCACTAACACTGTCACACAACAGTCCACTTACAACCAGATTCTCTCCCAACTCTGTGAGCTATAAGGGGCATCTCTTTTTGCCTGTTTGTCATGTAGTCCTCAATATGACTACTGGATTGGGAGGTGATACCACATATATAACCTTGGGAATGAATTTGTATGGAGGAAACTTAACATGGTTGGCAGAATAATAAAAAAAAAATGAACAGGGCCCGGCTTTCTTTAAAATTTGCTTCTATACACACCACCACTGTTATTTTACATTGTCCAAAAGAAAACAAAGTTTGGTACTTATTTTCACAAAGTTGCAGCTGTGTCATCCAGAAATTACAAAAAGTTGCTCAAACCTATCCTGGACTGTAATAAAAACAAAGGAGGACTGCACAGCCTGGTGGCTGCCACCTATACTTGCAAGCGAATGACCAAGAGATGGTCTATGATTGTTTTTTATAGCATCCTAGATGTGTCTGCATAGAGTGCATTGTGTGACCTGCCAGCCATCATAGACCACGGGGGCGTGTGATAGAGCTGCCTTATAGGATTCGCCTCCTACCGCAAATAATGGCAATACTTGCTGTGATGTTCAGTTGTAAAGCAAAGGTTTATTTACAAGTGCTCAAGTCCCAATACAAAAAAAGCCATACATAGATATATATATATATATATATATATATATATATATATATATATATATATATATATATATATATATATATATGTGTGAAAAACGAAAATGAAAAGCCAAGCTAGTCAGACGTTTTACTCCAACACTCAGTAAAGTTCAGTATCGCACACCGCCAGTATTGGCGAGTAACTAGTTACATGTAATGGCGTTATGTAATTTAATTACAAAATAAATGTAACAGTAATTCATTACAGTTACTTATGAAAATGTTAAATGATTACAAATCGGGTTACATCGGAACAATTTCATGTAAATTCCATTACTTCAAGTAATCAGTTACTTTACTTTTATAAAGTAATTGCATAAGTTACACTACTTATTAAAGTTTTAATAGGGTAATTTTCCAAAGTAACCTTACCAACACTGCAAGCCACTCACACAATCTGCACTCATGTTGGAGAATGGGTTTTTAAGGAGTAGGTGCCTCCCTAGGACTCATAAGATTATACAAATTATACAGTATAGTCATAATAAAAGAACTATCGTGGCAAAGACTATAATAATGATAATATTACTAATAAAAAATATTAATAAAGTTTTTTTTTTCCAAGGATTTTTTACCTGTGCCATCATAATTAAACACCCCTGCTTTTATGGACTTGCCTACTTCGGACTCGTCGCTACAAACAGGAGAGTGAATAAAATGAATGAAAATGAAAAATAATTTAAGTAAAATAAAGGTTTCAAATTAAATTGTGTGTTTTTATATTATCCGGTTAAAGTAATTTATGTAGCACAGGGATATTCAATTGGCGGCCCCTGAGGTAATTTGTACCGGTCATATGTGTGTGTTTGAATGTAGAAGACTTTCAAAGTCAGAAACAGAAGACTGTTGTTGTTAATGCAATATATACCATTATGTGTCTAATTCTTTCACTAGCGCAGTGTATTTTCCACAAATGTATAGACAAATCTTTGGGTATGTCCATTCACTTTGGAAGAATCAGACTGGTTGGGAGTTATAGCAAGCAACATTGCATTTAAAACAGTCATCATTCTGTAATACGAACCATTACAAGGGCTCTATAACACCATTGCACTAAATCAGCGCCAATGCACTCCGTTTTCCTTAAAATGGTACACTTCCAAAGTTTAAACATGTGATACGGTATTTGATGCCTTATTGTGATTAAAACATGGGTTCATCTGGGGTTTTTTTTGCAATTTAGTGTTCCAATATTTTTTATAGTCACACACGCGTACCATCCTAGCTCTAAATGACATCACAAAAGCTCACCACCTCTCTGATTTGTCCAACTTGAACTGGCATACCCAGAAGAATTGGAGCATACCTATAAATTTGTCAAATATACATGCTACAAAATGATCTGGCAAAATAACCAGGCACACATTGGAATGTTATCCATTGCACTTATTCTTTCTTTTAGTCTGACAAATGGAGAAAATTGCCAAATTATTGAAAACCTAGCATACCCACTGCTAACTAAGGATGGAAATGTGATCATTGGAGGAATCTTTCCAATGCATGGTGCACAGATGCAGTTATTTGCATACACTGAAAAACCTCCACCTTTGGCTTGCAATAGGTTTGTTACAGCAAAAATTTCATAATGAACATTTTTTTAAAGAACGTTTTTCATTTCATGTGCATGTGACATAATGCATTTATTTTTTTTAAATAGTTTTAACCTTAGAGGATTACGCTTGGCTCAAACCATGACTTTTGCCATCAATGAAATCAACAGAAGCGACAAACTGCTCCCAAATATCTCAATTGGGTATAGGATTTATGACAACTGTGGCACAAGGTTGTTGAGCATGAGAGCAGCCATGGCTCTGATGAACGGTGTGGACATAAAAGCAGGCAACACATGCTCTGGACAAACAGGTATACAAGCCATTATAGGGGAATCGGACTCTTCTTCTACTGTGGCACTTTCAAAAACTACAGGACCTTTTAATATCCCAGTGGTGAGGATAAATCATTTTAATAATTATTTATTGACAAACCTTCAGTAATTGCAGCATCCAGGTTTGAATTCTGTTCTTATCTTAATGAACATGCAAAGATTTTCTGACCAAAGCATGCAGATCAACTGTCAATGAAAGGTTATTTGAAAAGTAACTTCTTTGGGCATCAAGGCAGGACACACTCTGTATGGAATGCCAACCCATCGCATGGCACACACACACCCCCACACACACACACACACTCAATTTAATTTTCCAATCGAACCTCCCAACCCTGTGAGGTGTGAAGCGAACATGCTAACCACCATTCCACCATACCCCCTGTTAGAGTTGTTTTTCTGGAGTAAACAAAATGGCATGTAACAACATATGATGAATCAAAATAAGCAAGATTTTTATGTCTCTCTCTAGATAAGTTATGCTGCCACATGTGAATGCCTGAGCAACAGAAAAGAGTTTCCCTCGTTCTTCAGGACCATCGCGAGTGATTATTACCAGAGTAGAGCACTGGCGTATTTGGTCAGGCACTTTGGCTGGTCCTGGGTGGGAGCCGTGAACAGTGATAATGATTACGGTAACAATGGAATGGCCATTTTTCTAAATGCAGCTAAAGAAGAGGGAATATGTGTGGAGTACGCTGAGAAGGTGGACCGGACAAATCCTGCAAATGTAATCAAAGTAGCGGAGATTATTCAGAAAAGCACCGCCAAAGTAATTATTGTATTTCTCGCCCACTTCGATATGAACGTTCTAATACAACAGCTTATTCTGAAGAACGTCACTGGCTACCAGATGATCGGCGTTGAGGCATGGATTACCGCTGTGAATCTAGTAACACCAGCAAGTTATCGAATTTTAGCTGGATCCATTGGATTTGATGTGGGAAAACTGAACCTTGGTGGTTTTGCTGATTATGTTGTAAATGGATTTTGGCAAACAGCAGTCACTTGTTCGAACGCAAAAGGAAACGATTCTCAAACTGTTAATAACTGCAGCAAATATGAAGACATGATTCCTTTTAGAAACTACACTGAAGATATATCGGAATTGAGATATGCAAAAAACATATACAATGCAATTTATGCAGTGGCTCATGCTCTACACAACCTGATGAGGTGTACAGAAAACAGGAGTTGTGAAACAAACACAACAATACAACCATGGCATGTAAGACCAGCAAGCACATTTTATACATGACTGATAATATTATATTATGAATACTTGTTCTCTTTGCCATTTTTAAGGTTGCTGAGGCTTTAAAAAGAGTAAATTTTATCACAAAAGTAGGAGAACAGATTTGGTTTGACAGCACCGGAGCAACAGCTGCAAAGTACGATGTGGTGAATTGGCAACGAGGGTTGAAAGGAGAAGTGCAGTTTAAGGCAGTGGGGTATTATGATGCAGCTCTGCCAAGTGGACGACAATTTGTTCTAAATGCTGAAGATATCATGTGGACTGGAGAGAAAAGAGAGGTACTGACATTAAGCGTCATTCATCGATCCTTAATTGGTGTTGTGTGTAAATATGTGCATAATACAAATAATAACTAGACTTTTCACATTCTTCAGCAAACATGGATCGAAATTGCAGAGGTTTATGTGGAATTGTGAGGATCTAAACGATTACTAACATTTATAAAACATCTATAAAATCATTTTAAATAAAAATGTTACAGCTGGATAAGAGGTTCTTATAAAGCATATTATTACAGCTAAACAGGACAATCTGAAATGTCTAAAATTAAATGCATTATTCATATTGCATGCATTAGATAATTTGTATTCAGTGATGAAAAAAAAAATTATTTCATAAATAACAGTATTTTTTTTTCACTATAGAAGCCGAGGTCTGTGTGCAGTGAGAGCTGTCCTCCAGGAACCAGGAAAGCTGCACAGAAAGGAAGGCCTGTCTGCTGTTATGACTGTATACCATGTGCAGAAGGAGAGATCAGTAACCAGACAGGTAACTTCAGCATCACCAGGTTTCAACCACAAGCTGTTATTTACATATTTTGTATTTTTATTTTATTATTTAGGATACAGTTGCTGAACAATTGCATTAAAAATGAATTCATTCCCTGATAATGATAATAACTATGATTATTTTGCAGATTCAAATAACTGTGAGCAGTGTCCAGGAGAATATTGGTCTAATGCTGAAAGAGATAAATGTGTATTAAAGCTTATAGAGTTTCTGTCATTTACAGAGGTTATGGGGATTATACTGGTATTTTTCTCTTTATTTGGAGTGGCATTAACTATATTAGTAGGGATTTTATTCTTAAAGGAAAAGGACACTCCTATAGTTAAAGCCAACAACTCTGAGCTGAGCTTCCTGCTGCTCTTCTCTCTGACTCTGTGTTTCCTCTGTTCTCTTACATTCATCGGACGTCCCTCTGAGTGGTCCTGTATGCTGCGTCACACAGCGTTCGGGATCACCTTTCGTCCTCTGTATCTCCTGTGTTCTGGGGAAAACTGTAGTGGTGTTAATGGCTTTCAGAGCGACACTTCCAGGCAGTAATGTCATGAAATGGTTTGGTCCTCTACAGCAGAGACTCAGTGTAGTAGCATTTACTCTCATACAGGTCCTTATTTGTGTACTTTGGTTAACAATTTCTCCTCCTTTTCCACATAATAACATGAACTACTACAAAGAAAAGATCATATTAGAGTGTAGTTTGGGTTCAGCTATAGGTTTCTGGGCCGTCCTGGGTTATATAGGAGTTCTGGCTTTTTTGTGTTTTATTTTGGCTTTTCTAGCTAGAAAGCTGCCTGATAATTTTAACGAAGCCAAATTCATCACATTCAGTATACTTATATTCTGTGCAGTGTGGATCACCTTTATTCCTGCTTATGTCAGCTCTCCTGGAAAATTCACTGTCGCTGTGGAGATCTTTGCCATTTTGGCCTCCAGTTTTGCTCTGCTGTTCTGTATATTTACACCGAAATGTTATATTATTCTGTTTAAACCTGAACTAAACACCAAGAAACATATGATGGGCAAAATGGCTACTAAATCACTTTAGGGAATATACATTTCAAATCATAAAATGAGATCTAATGCTCAATGAAACCAGATCTGTTCTAGACTTGATTTTTTTCTTTGATAAAATCTGATTTTATCGTCAAGAATTTCATCAATTTTACTGTTTTTTACATTACTGATTGTAACCAGTAATTTGACAGAAGTGATACCTCTTTATATTTAATCCCCTACTGTATATGTACCCATATCTCTTTTAACTCACCTAAAATGAATATGGATTTTTGTAATGCACATAATAACCAATGTCACATTCAGTATAAAACGTCACAATACATTTCATATTTTATATCAGTAATATCTAATCATTATTATCATATATTTGTACTTTGATTCTTTTCATTTCACATCCTGCTTGCACCAAAGTCAATGCCATAACCCTAGTGGTGTATTTATACTCTTGTGTTTCCTTTCCTCCACTATAATATAATGAGTTTGAAAACTGATTTCTACATTTTTCCTTTTTTGGGGGATTTTTTTAATTGTCTGACTTTGGCTTGTTTCACTTTCATGGCTTTTAATTTGTCTGCCTCCTTAATAATAGCTACATACAGTATAAATAAGCTTTAATAAAAATAACTTTTTTTCTGCATTCATCTCAGCCCTGTAAACATTACACCATTTCACCATTATTTTTCTTTTTTTGATTTGATGACGGATCTTGCATATTTCTCTATAACATTCACAACAATACAATCATAATTAGAAAAGAAAGAAAAGGAAAAAAACAAACGAAGAAAGAAAAACCCACATCACAAAACACCTTATAAGACCTGTATATTACATTTTAAAGTATTATGAACAGGGGCACAGTTGCTTAGTGGTTCGCCTCACACCTCCAGGGTTACGGGTTCAATTCCTGCTTCTGCCATGTGTGTGTGGAGTTTACATGTTCTCCAAAAACATTGCATGGTAGGTTGATTGGCACCTTTGAAAATTGTCCCTAGTGTGTGAATGTGAGTGTGTGTGCCCTGCAATGGCAACCCGTACAGGGTGTATCCTGTCTTGATCCTGCACAGTGAAATTCTAGAATCTATCTTAGCTTAATATTTAAAAATATGTATTTTACCTGTATGTCAAGATTGTCAACCTATATAAACTATGGTGTATTTAAAAACAATAGAAATATATAAAAAAAATAAATAAAATGATATCAATTTTACACATCACACTACATTGCAAACTCACCAAAAGCACTGTTGATATCCTAGTGCACAAAACAATCAACAATGAACACTGATATATGCTTACTCTTTTAAACGGATATATATTTAGATGATGGGGTCTTTGAGAAGGTTAATGCAGAAGATGATGAAAAGAAAATGGTACAATTTAAAGTTTTGAAGTAAAATTGCAAGTTTTGCCTCATGAGTTGTCCATTGGGATGGCCTCAAAAGGTTTCAGCCTACACAAGGGGGCTTTATGCAGGAAAAGTTTAAGAACCACTGCTATAGAAGACCCAAAGCTATGTAATAATCATGTGGACATGGATGAGCTGGTCAAATGCATTCATCACATGTTGAATAGAATAGATAGTATAGAATAGCCTTTATTTGTCACATATACATTGTAGCACAGTGAAATGCTTTCTTCACACATTCCAGCTTGTTTGGAAGCTGGGTTCAGAGTGCAGGGTTAGCCATGATACAAACCCCCTTGGAGCACAGAGGTATAAGGGCTTGCTTGAGGACCCTAGAGTAGCAGCTTGGCAATACCGGGGCTCAGACCCCTGTCAGTATCCCACCGCCTTAACCGTTTGGTTGTCAGTTGCCACTAGTGGGCCCTTGAGCAAGGCCCTTAACCTTCAATTGCTCAGTTGTAAGTCTCTCTGGTTAAGGGCATCTGCCAAATGCTGTATACGTACTGGCTGTTTATTTGCTCTTTGTTTCTTTAGAATTCCCTAAATGGCTTCTAATAATTCATTATTGTGATCAACAAACTAACAGACTTCCATCAGTCACCCAAAAGGGTTACGAGCACCATATATTCACTGATCAGTGCTCAAATGTAAGAAGCACATTACAAAAAGACTGAGCACACAGTTAAAACGGCCTTGCAAACTTTAAATGGACGTCTTGAAACTGAAGAGTGTCTTCATTGTTAAATTAATTGAATCCAATATTGCTCAGAAGTGATTTCCCTTAATGACATCACAAGTATTAACACTTTGATTCGTTTAAAATGAATGGTGCCACCCAGAAGGTCCAACTCATGTCTATAAATATCTGAAGAGCATATCTGTTGAGGACTGGGTCAGGAAAAAATCTCTGATACATTTTGTGATGTTATACCTCGTGCTACTTTACTCACTTAGCATGGCGAAAGGGGAAGATTGCAAGATTCTCCAAAACCCGGCATACCCTTTATTGTTTAAAGATGGAGATGTGATCATTGGAGCTATTTTTTCCATACATGATGGCACCCAGACCGAGTCACTGCCATATACCGAAAAACCTCCACCTTTAACCTGCATCAGGTTTGTTGTAAAAGGATGTTTAATGCTGTATCATTTGGAAATGGATTTTAATTGTCTGATTTGATTTTCCGATGAACATTTGTAGATTTAACCTCAGCGAATTACGCCTCGCCCAGACCATGATTTTTGCTATCGACGAAATCAACAAAAGCAAAAACCTGCTCCCGAATATTTCCATTGGCTACATGCTTTATGACAACTGCCTTTCAAGAATGCTATCTATGAAGGCGGCCATGGCTTTGATGAATGGAATGGAAATAACAGCGAACGGGTCTTGCTCGGGACAAGCGGTGGTGCAAGCCATCATCGGGGAGAACGAGTCGTCTCCTACTATAGCACTTGCAAAAACTACAGGGCCTTTTAGGATTCCAGTGGTAAGATTCTATTTTCTTAATTGATTTATTTTATGTCATTCATTTACAGAGAAAAGTCACAACTTTTCTTTGAAGCAGACGTAATCAAGTTTCGAATGTGCAGGGTTACATTACGTATCGATTTCCTATTAAAACGTGCATATTACGGGTGACGTGAGTGTCATTGGTACCTCCTAGGGTCGCTTTTTTTTCTTTAGAATTCCCTTCATGGCTTCTAATAATTAATTATTATGGTCAACGAACTCACAGACTTCCAAGAATCGCAAAAAAGGGTTACGAGCACCATATATTCACTGATCAGTGCTCAAATGTAAGAAGAATATCACAAGAACTCTGGGCACACAGTTAAAAAGGCCTAGCAAACGTCTTTTAAATCATGTGCGTCTATATTGTTCAATGAATTGAATCTGATATCGCAATTAAGTGATTTCCCTGAATGACATCACAAATATTAACACTCTGATTTGGACTCAATCCTGTGCCTTTATTACTGGCTTTTTGTGTTGTTTGTGTGTATTTATTGTGTTCTGTGATTCAGATAATCTCTCCTGCTTTACCCACCTAGAGTGTCAGACGTGCTGTCCAATGCGACGCTGATCATGATAGATTTCTATTCGTTTCTCTACCGTCTCATTTTTAGGACCAATTAAAAGCTAACAACGAAAAACGTTCTGTGCCTTTTCTGTCCTTAGGTAAGTCATGCTGCTACATGTGAATGTTTGAGCGACAGAAAAGAGTATCCTTCATTCTTCAGGACCATCGCGAGTGATTATTACCAGAGTAGAGCATTAGTCTACCTGGTAAAGCACTTTGGCTGGTCCTGGGTGGGAGCTGTGAACAGTGATAACGACTACGGCAACAACGGGATGTCCATTTTTCTAAACGCGGCAAAAGACGAGGGAATTTGTGTCGAGTACTCGGAAAAGTTCGACCGGGCCGATACTGCCAAAATCATGAAAGTAGCAGATATTATTAAGAAAGGCACGGCCCAAGTAATTATCATATTTCTTGCTCATTTTGATATGAAAATTCTATTGCATCATCTTAGCCTGAAAAATGTCAGTGGCTACCAAATGATTGGCGTCGAAGCATGGATTACTTCTGTGAATGTAATAACACCGGAAAGCTTCAACATGCTGACTGGATCTATCGGATTTGCTATAGGGAAACTTAACCTCGCCGGTTTCGCTGACTACGTCGCTAGCGAATTTTGGCAAACAGCGATCCCGTGCTCGCAAGCAGACATCTCGCAACCCGAAAACAACTGCAGTAAATACAAAGATATTATTCAATATCAGAACTACCATGACGACGTAGCTGAACAGAGGTACGCAAATAATATGTACAATGCGGTTTACGCCGTGGCGCATGCTCTACACGGCCTTCTGAAATGCACAGGAAACCAAGGTTGTGAGAAAAACAAACAGATTCAACCATGGCAGGTCAGACGGTGAAGACACATAAAAAGAGACGCTGTGCAAAACCGAACTTGCCATTAAATTAATAGTTGATTTCTTTCTTTTATAGGTTGTTGAGTCGCTTAAAAAGGTGGATTTTACTACCAAATCAGGAGATCATGTATTCTTTGACAGCACTGGGGCGACAGCGGCAAAGTACGATGTGGTGAACTGGCAACGAGGGTTAAATGGAGAAATGGAGTTTAAGGTTGTGGGCTTTTATGACGCAGCTCTACCACGTGGACAAGAGTTTGTCCTAAATGCTGACGATATAATGTGGGCTGGAGAGAAAAGAGAGGTAAAGTTTTCACTAATGAAGTTCTTCACTAAGAATTGTCTGAAAAAAGAAACCTCAAAGATTTTATCCATAATATATTGTTCACATTAGAAGCCGAGGTCTGTGTGCAGTGAGAGCTGTCCTTCCAGGAACCAGGAAAGCTGCACAGAAAGGAAGGCCTGTCTGCTGTTATGACTGTATACCATGTGCAGAAGGAGAGATCAGTAACCAGACAGGTAACTTCAGCATCACCAGGTTTCAACCACAAGCTGTTAATTGTACATTTTGCATTCTGCTTTTATTGTTTAAAAATCAATTACTGAACAATGGCATTCAAAAATAAAACCTTAACTTTATCACTGTGCACCCTTGATAATGATAATAACCGTCATTATTTTGCAGATTCAAATAACTGTGAGCAGTGTCCAGGAGAATATTGGTCTAATGCTGAAAGAGATAAATGTGTATTAAAGGTTATAGAGTTTCTGTCATTTACAGAGGTTATGGGGATTATACTGATATTTTTTTCGTTATTTGGAGCTGCAATAACAGTGTTTGTAGCTGTTTTATTTTTAATGGAAAAGGACACTCCTATAGTTAAAGCCAACAACTCTGAGCTGAGCTTCCTGCTGCTCTTCTCTCTGACTCTGTGTTTCCTCTGTTCTCTTACGTTCATTGGACGTCCCTCTGAGTGGTCCTGTATGCTGCGTCACACAGCGTTCGGGATCACCTTCGTCCTCTGTATCTCCTGTGTTCTGGGGAAAACTGTAGTGGTGTTAATGGCTTTCAGAGCGACACTTCCAGGCAGTAATGTCATGAAATGGTTTGGTCCTCTACAGCAGAGACTCAGTGTACTTGCATTTACCCTCATACAGGTCCTTATTTGTGTACTTTGGTTAACAATTTCTCCTCCTTTTCCCTACAAGAACATGAACTACTACAAAGAAAAGATCATATTAGAGTGTAGTTTGGGTTCAGCTATAGGTTTCTGGGCCGTCCTGGGTTATATAGGAGTTCTGGCTTTTTTGTGTTTTGTTTTGGCTTTTCTAGCTAGAAAGCTGCCTGATAATTTTAACGAAGCCAAATTCATCACATTCAGTATACTTATATTCTGTGCAGTGTGGATCACCTTTATTCCTGCTTATGTCAGCTCTCCTGGAAAATTCACTGTCGCTGTGGAGATCTTTGCCATTTTGGCCTCCAGTTTTGCTCTGCTGTTCTGTATATTTACACCGAAATGTTATATTATTCTGTTTAAACCTGAACTCAACACCAAGAAACATATGATGGGCAAAATGGCTACTAAATCACTTTAAGAAATATAAAGTTCAAATGCTCCAAAATATACAATATTTAATTGTTTGTTTTTTTTAGCTGAAGAATTTTAAATAGGACAGATACTGAAACCAAATCAAATTTAGACTGTACATTTAATTATATATATAATATGGGCATGTATGACAATTAAAAGTGTTGTGGAAAAACACAATTGTGTCTTATCTTGGTTTTGAGAAATAATATTTAATGTTTAATATATAATTAGGTGTAATAAAATAATCAGGCGTGAGCATTTGTGTGTAGTAATATAGCACAAATATTAATAAAAATCCGAAATACAATAATAATGGCCACAAACTACACATATAAAAATGCTTTATTAAGGGTAATGGAAGGTAAACATTTAGAATGCACGTTTTTTTCGAATAGTAGCCTAAAAGTTCTAATGTGTTCAATATTTAATTGAATGAATCTTTCATGATTGAACAAGTTAAAATAAAAAAGCATGTATTTAATGATTGGACTTCTCCTCGGCTTATAAAATGTACCTGTTATTGTGTCCAGCAGGGGGCAGCAAAAACCAAAAGCTCATTCACATGATTTGCATGATAGACCTATTCGGAAATTTCCATGAACGTCTTATGTGTATATTATCACTATTAAATCTATTTTTAAATATAGTTAATATATTTTAATTTACTATGTCATAAATGTTGTGAGCATGTTCCACTGTTTGTAGTGAAATACATGCCAATCAAGGTGAAATGAAGCTGTGATGTGATTTGGACTGAAGCAGGTGCGAATGTAAGTGTGTAATAGAAACCCGTGGGTGGTGAAGGAAAGCAGGTGTTTAGAGACTTAGAGGGTTGGAACATGTTAGAACTTGAACAAGCTGACAAAACAGACCCATGTGAAGAACTACTCACCTGGAAAGCAGTCTGATCATTGACTTTACAAACATTGTAATTACAAATAACGTCCTTATTAATTAAAACCCAGCTGGCAGTAACCGAATGCCCTTTCGAAGATGCCTGCAGGGATATTGTTCCAAACAACAGCAACAAAAAATAATAGCATCTGCAATGTATGATGCAATGCACAATTAAATCAGGAGTAAACAATATATTGTTTCTTTTATTTACACTTATTAAAAATGAAATGTAATTGTTTAACCATACTAATAGGAATGAATGATGATGTGTTATGGCACATTCTATAATCAGAGTCAAATTAGCTTTTCATTCTACCGAACAAATTCACTGTTGCTGTTAATTATTGGATTAGATGTCATATTATGTTTGTCAGTGAGGAAATAAATAAAAATAATAAAAAAATTAATATAAACAATAATAATTAAAATTACATTACAGTATAAGGACCTATAATGTAGAAAATTCTCAAAGGCCTCAGTTTACAGTTTGTCTTCATATATAAAAAATGCAATAAATAAATAAATAAATAAATAAATTGTTATATGTGTATGTTAATTGTAGTTGATTATTTCATTAAATAACAATGTATTTCAAGTAATATTAGTTTTCATCGAAAGTTCAGAAAAAGAAAAAAATACACAAACGCAATAAGCTAACTTATGTCATAGGCACGGTAATGGCTGTATATTTCATCCCTAGGCTGTCAAAGGTGTCCTACCTAAAGCATCCCAACTCTTAATACAATCTTTGTGATCACAGAGGATATTGAAACCATCCGTTCTGTAGAACGGAGCGGAATATCATGCAACAAGAGTGAATTATTAAAGCAAGAAAAATAATGAACACAATTCAAAAATCAGAAGCATCGATAATAACCACATTAAATCAGCCTGGGGTTTCCATACATTACGGAGTACCTGGGGATTTGGAAATAATACAAACTGTGTATCTATCTGCAAATTTTACAAATGATATGGAAGTATGTGGCTGGCCACAACTTTTCTGATTGTTGCTAATACTGTTGAGACAAGGAGAATTCCCAGTCCAGATGCATACATTTGCAAACCGTTCTAGAGTGACCCGACCTAAAGCCAACTGATTCGGGTTGACCATCCTCTGTGATCTGCATAATCTGGGATTCCACTCACAAAGTGAGATCAGCTATATCTTTGTATTTGTTCATCAGATCAGAGAAACATGTATATGGTTTAGTATCTGTTGTCAAAGGAACCAGTCAGCCTAGTTGTACTGGTACAGTTAATCACCCAGAAGAGATTGAAGAATTATTCCCATACTTTCTAGCTGGGAAGAGGACCACTTGTTGGAGTATGTAGCAGCCAGGGACCACCATGTCTCCATCCATTTTATTTTTTACATTCCTCCTTCTACATCCAAAGGCCTGAACACTCACTACCACAACCCACACACTCATTTATCATGGTAACATGGCCATACCACCAACACTAATGTGGGAATAATATATGTGCCAGTGTACTGGCATTATGGGGACCTGGTCATTTCTAGAACAAATAGTAAAGGTGTGTGTGCGCATGTTCATGAATAGCCATTGTCACATATCTAGATCCGGAGACAAAAGCAGAATAGAGACAGAGGTTATAACACTGATTTTGGATGAATGTATATGAATAGTTCAATAATATAGAAGAGGTGAAATGTGGGAAGCATTAGCTGGCATGCCCTCAAGGCCATGTGCTCACATTGATGAGGTTTAAGAAATGACTTGACATAGGGATGTTGACTCAGGGACCAACGATCCTATAGTAACATCGGTATCCAAACTATAGAGCCTGGAGGACCAGACAGGCACATCATGTATTTAACCAGGGGATTGCCTCCTTCCAAGGACAGGACACCTCAAAGGGAATACCTCATGCTTTAGCCTTGGAATGTGTGAGGATGCAATCCCCTGGCTAAATACCACCAAACTTTTAGAGATAAGGATGTGTGCACCATGTAGGCTAGGGCAATGACATCCCTTATGCAATGTGACATAATTTGCTTCAGTGGTAGCTTCTACCATGTTGTCCCCTTGGTGCTTAGCTCTATGAAGAAAGTGGACAACTAGAGGGTGCTTTTCTTCCGATACTTCATCAATCAGAGCTTGGCACACCAAAATGGGGCCACATAGTGTCTGAGAGTTTTCTTTCCCTGTGTTTCTCAGCTTGTCTGCACAGAAAGTCTGCTCTCATATTTATATGGCCCAGTATGTAACTAGTTCTAGGGGACGAAGGCCATGATCCAGCATCTAAACCACTTAGAAATGGTATGAAGCCTCTGGCATATGACCCTTATCCACTTCAGGGGAATTCCCTGCCTCTGAGCCATAACTGAAACCGTCTCATATGCCAAGTGTATAACAGTGGATACAGCCACTCATACTCTGTGTTGGAATTCTTGCACCCGCCCCGAAGTCCTGTGTCCTGTTCTTTTTGGATAAATTGATCATATTTAGGTTTCTGAGTTTCATACCGCAGTGGAGAATCTGATCACATGACATTTTGTGTCTCTTGGATCCTACCGATGACCATATTAACAGAGTTATTGGTTGAAAGTAGGTTGGCACGTTTATATAAATGTGTACTTTGGGAGCAGCAAAGAGAACTTTTCTCTGAGAGTCTGATATAATACTGTAAGTACAGCGTGGTTGAAAAACGTTGTCTGGACATCATGTGCCAAGTTCTAACCTTCCAACTTGTGCTGCTCCACTGGCTGAATCACAAGAAAGACGCCAACAAGTATCATTGGTATCTTCAACCTCAGCCTTTCAAGTTTAAACAGTTGAAGGCCACATACGCCTTTGACCGATTTCCTCTCGCAGAGCAAGAGTTGATGGCAGGCCAGGCAGCTTAAGGTTTGGGGGCGGTTAAGCACCAATTTGTGGACTTGATGGCCAAACATTGTCGCCTCTTGCTTGCTTGTGATAAATACTTTTACCTTATAAATGTATATGGAGAGATTTCTATTGGTCATTTAAAAAGAAAATGAATATACTGAATATATAAATTGGCTTATTTCTATAAATCTGCATATGACAATGTTATTCTTAAAAGTACTATAAAAAAAGGGGGGAGAAATGGAGGAAGAGACCTGAACAGCACAATTTCCTGTTTGGTAAAAAAACACGTGCATCATAAATTAAAATGGCGAAGAAGACGAGAAAAAGTGACACTTTTAGAGTTATCCCAAGCCAATCTTCATTACCTTTTTCCAGTGCAGCCACCAAGCAGCCGACTAATGACATCACACAGCTCTCTGATTTGTCCGCACTGAATAGTCACATTCAGAACACGTATATAAACATGTGCTGACTACATCTGTTATGGATTAATTCATCCAAAGCATTTGAATAGATTCTGTGATGCAATTCGTCGTACTGTTTCTTTCTCTCGCCATGGCAAGTGGAGAAATTTGCCATATCTTGGAAAAACCTGCATTTCCTCTGTTATCTAAAGATGGAGATGTGATAATCGGGGCTGTTTTTTCGATACATAGTGGTACACAGATGCAGTCACTGCAATTTAATGAAAAACCTCCAGCTTTAATCTGCATCAGGTTTGTTAAAAACAGTGTAAGATTTGCGTTACAATATATATGTATACAATATATAATATCATGCATTCATTGATTTGTTGTATTAGAAATTGGTCTCATGTTTTATGTATACATTATAGATTTAACCTCAGAGAGTTTCGCTTTGCTCAGACCATGATTTTTGTCATTGAAGAAATCAACAGAAGCAACAGCTTGCTCCCAAATATTTCAATTGGCTACAGGATATATGACAACTGTGGCTCAAGATTGTTATCTATGAGGGCAGCCATGGCTCTGATGAATGGGCAGGACATAACAGCAGATGGTTCCTGCTCTGGGCAAGCAGTAGTTCAAGCCATTATAGGGGAGTCAGAGTCTTCTCCTACTATAGTGCTGACAAAAAGTACAGGGCCTTTTAAAATTCCAGTGGTAAGAATCCTGTGTCCAAATAATTTACTGATACAAAATAAGAATTATCCTTATATGTGTTTAAGAACATAAGAATAGTATTATTCATAGTATGTTATGAGCTGAGCATGTTTGCCCTTTATTCTGTTTTAACAATCAATCATCACTTATAGCGTAATTATTTTCTGACTATAAGGTTTTGTGTACAAATTTCCTCTAATAAATCTTCCCTACTGGTCAAATGATAATGCTATAACACATGCTTGCTTCTTTCTACTAGATAAGTCATGCTTCTACATGCGAATGCCTGAGCAACAGAAAAGAGTATCCGTCTTTCTTCAGGACCATCGCAAGTGATTATTACCAAAGTACAGCGTTGGCGTATTTGGTCAAGCAATTTGGCTGGTCCTGGGTTGGAGCCGTGAACAGTGATAATGACTACGGGAACAGTGGAATGGCCATTTTCCTGAACGCAGCCAAAGAGGAGGGAATATGTGTGGAGTATGCAGAAAAGTTTGACCGGTCCGATCCTGAAAAGATCAAGAAAGTGGCAGATATTATAAAGAAGGGGCACAGCTAAAGTGATTATCATGTTTCTTGCTCACATTGATATGAATATTCTGATCGATCACCTAATTTCAAAGAACGTCACTGGCTACCAGATGATTGGTGTTGAAGGATGGATTACTGCAGTCAATTTAGTCACACCAGCAAGTTACAACATACTGGCTGGATCCATTGGTTTGGATGTGGGGAAACTGAACATTCGTGGTTTTGCTGATTATGTCATAGAAGAGTTTTGGAAAACAGCAGTCCCTTGCTTGTATACCAAAGGAAACCTTTCTCAAAGTGAAAACAACTGTGGCAAATATGACGACATGGTTCCATTCCAAAACTATAATGAAGATATAACAGAATTAAGATATGCAAATAATATTTACAATGGAGTTTATGCGGTGGCTCATGCACTCCAAAGCTTGTTGAGATGCACGGAAACCCAGAGGTGTGAGAAAAACATAACAATACAGCCATGGCAGGTAACACAATGAGAAGAAGCAAGGCTGGCTATGTTAATGGTTGATAATGTCATGCTATGAATCTTTGTTGTGCTTTTATTTTTAAAGGTTGGTGAGTCACTAAAAAAGGTCAATTTTACCACAAAAATAGGAGAACAGATTTGGTTTGACAGCTCTGGAGCAACAGCTGCAAAGTATGATTTGGTGAATTGGCAACGAGGGAAAAATGGAGAAGTGGAGTTTAAGGCAGTGGGGTATTATGACGCCTCTCTGCCAAGTGGACAACAATTTGTACTAAATGGAGAAGATATACTTTGGGTTGGAGAGATTAAAGAGGTATATTCAATTATATATAAGGATATATATATATATATATATATATATATATATATATATATATATATATATATATATATATATATATATATATATATGATGTGTGTGTGTGTATGTGTGTGTGTGTGTGTGTGTGTGTGTGTGTGTGTGTGTGTGTGTGTGCATATATTAGGAATAAGGACTCATATTTTGTGTTGATATTAGAAGCCGAGGTCAGTGTGCAGTGAGAGCTGTCCTCCAGGAACCAGGAAAGCTGCACAGAAAGGAAGGCCTGTCTGCTGTTACGACTGTATACCATGTGCAGAAGGAGAGATCAGTAACCAGACAGGTAACTTCAGCATCACCAGGTTTCAACCACAAGCTGTTAATTGCACATTTTGTATAATCCTCTTATTATTTAGGATACACATGCTGAAAAATGGATTTAATAAATAACATCATGGTCAAAAATGTTCTTCCTAATGATAATAACCTATGATTATTTTACAGATTCAAATAACTGTGAGCAGTGTCCAGGAGAATATTGGTCTAATGCTGAAAGAGATAAATGTGTATTAAAGATTATAGAGTTTCTGTCATTTACAGAGGTTATGGGGATTATACTGGTATTTTTTTCATTAGTTGGAGCTATATTGACTGTATTAGTAGGGATTTTATTCCTAATGAAAAAGGACACTCCTATAGTTAAAGCCAACAACTCAGAGCTGAGCTTCCTGCTGCTCTTCTCTCTGACTCTGTGTTTCCTCTGTTCTCTTACGTTCATCGGACGTCCCTCTGAGTGGTCCTGTATGCTGCGTCACACAGCGTTCGGGATCACCTTCGTCCTCTGTATCTCCTGTGTTCTGGGGAAAACTGTAGTGGTGTTAATGGCCTTCAGAGCGACACTTCCAGGCAGTAATGTCATGAAATGGTTTGGGCCTCTACAGCAGAGACTCAGTGTAGTAGCATTTACTCTCATACAGGTCCTTATTTGTGTACTTTGGTTAACAATTTCTCCTCCTTTCCCATATAATAACATGAACTACTACAAAGAAAAGATCATATTAGAGTGTAGTTTGGGTTCAGCTATAGGTTTCTGGGCCGTCCTGGGTTATATAGGAGTTCTGGCTTTCTTGTGTTTTATTTTGGCTTTTCTAGCTAGAAAGCTGCCTGATAATTTTAACGAAGCCAAATTCATCACATTCAGTATACTTATATTCTGTGCAGTGTGGCTCACCTTTATTCCTGCTTATGTCAGCTCTCCTGGAAAATTCACTGTCGCTGTGGAGATCTTTGCCATTTTGGCCTCCAGTTTTGCTCTGCTGTTCTGTATATTTACACCGAAATGTTATATTATTCTGTTTAAACCTGAACTCAACACCAAGAAACATATGATGGGCAAAATGTAATGTTGAATAAAAAATGTTCTGTAATAAATTGAATGGAATAAATGTGTTCTAATAGGCTAGTGAAGTGAAGTTCAATAAAACCTTATTTTGTACATTCATATGTCACGTACATTTGCATTTACACCCTGTAAGACTTCACCTTTTACCATAGTCAGTAACAAATTGACATGGATCAAACTTGCATACACAAAACTAGAACATATTCTATACATGATAAAAATTAACGTATAGCTTCACAGAATAATCTGAAGACACACTAATGATGGCATACATTCAAGTGTGGAGAAAGCTCCAAAGCAGTAGGATAAGATATGTTTAACTAAGGTCATACCAGTTGCTGATTACAGTGTTGCTGTTAATAAAACTGGGACAATAGTATATTAGTAGTCAAATATGAAGAGCAGAAATATTCATAGTGACCTTAACCCATTGCATTTAACAGTTTCTCAAGCCCAGCTGGTTCATCAGTGACATTTTTAAGCCATACATCACTTGTACTCATTTAAAGACAGAATATTTGATATATTTGACCCTCCTCAACATAAGCAGTGTTCTGTGATTACAGTTTACACAGGGAGGTGGTAGCTCAGTGCATTGCACTGAGCATTGTCCTATGGATTGAATTTTTCAGATGTGGGCGTATGTGGGTATTTGAGCAAGGCCCTTAACCCTCATTTGCTCAGTTGTAAGTCACTCTGGATGAGGCTGTCTGCTGAATTCTGTAAATTGAAATGTACAGTACTTGAACTAAATATATTTAACATTTAGAAAACCTGTGCAGTGGCAGTTGGGTGGTGGTGGGGTTTGAAACCATGATCTTCCAGTCCAGAGGCCAACATCTTAACTGCTGGGTTACCATCCCCCCTTTATTAACTATGTGAAGCTGCTTAAAGATGTCCATTGTTAAAAGTGCTATACAAATGAAAACAAAGTACAATTTTTAATTTTTAATCCTCTCATTTTATTGGTGACCTTTTGCTAGTGAGTCCTAGCCAGGCAAATCGGGGTGGCTCAGTGGTTATGATGTTAACCAGGAATCTTAGCCCGACCAAGTACCACTAAAATAGAATAGCTTTTATTTCTATGATATCCTATTTTTTCTATAATATATTCGTATACATATACCAGTTTGTCTGGAAGCTGGTATCAGACGCAGGGTCAGCCATGATACAGCACCCCTGGAGCACAGAGGGTTAAGGGCCTTGCTCAAGGCATGAGAAACTCATTGGGCTTGGGGTTTGTAGAGGGAAACATTACCTATGGAAACATAGGTAAAAAAAAAAAAAAAAAAGATTTTAGCATTTTATCAGCATTTACTGACCAGGCTTAATATCATGGCATTATAACATTATAGCCAGTGATCAAATAACAATTATTATTTTTCATCATGGAATATGTTAGTGTGGGAATATTATTAGGCAACAAGTGAACATTTTTGGATCATTTGCCAAAAGCAAACTTTTTGGCTCAGGGGCCACATTGACTTTTTTCAGATTTGAAGGATGGGACTGGGCCAGCACCAGATACATATAAAACATAAACATATATAAGGAATTAATGTTAATGTTCAATGTATCACTGCGTCTAATGTGCCACCTGGTGGAATGTCAGGCAATAACTGGAGAAGATCAAATGAATACAGTCATAATTATGAGATTGCGATTTTATTTGGACATTTCTGTACCGATCTTCGGTGGGCCAGATTAAAAGGACCAATGGGACGGATACTGTAGTTTGCCCACCCCTGTATTTGAAGCAGGGGAAATGGGTAAGTGTAAGGATCTGAGCCAGTTTTATAAGGACCAGATTGTTATGGCTAGATGACTGGGTCAGAGTGTTACTAAAACTGCAGCTCTTGTGAGGTGTGTCCTGGTCTACAGTGGTCAGTATATATCAAAAAGTGGTCCAAGGAAGGAACAATGGTGAACCGGGGATCAGAGTCAAGGAACACTGATGTATGTGGGGAGCAAAGGGTGGCCCCTGTGGGGGACCAAAAGAGACCAAAGGGACCAAAAAAGGGGGACCAACACATTATTTGGCAGACAGTCCAGAAAATTAAAGCTCAATATGAGATTCACTATACAGATACACTTTGTTCATTCCCCATTTAGAGTGGTTTAGCGACTGTAGTATACACAAAAAACCTCATTAATTTACACCAATCATCCCTCCAAAATAAAAACAACATGCTAAATATAAATATATGGCTCATGCCACATGTCCTCTGAAAATCAAGCCACTTCCTATTTTTTGTTTTGTTTAATTGCTGATTGACAGTGTTATATTGACTTTAATAATATCGAGAATCGCATGATCACATGATTACGTGTCGCACCCAGAAGGATACAACAAACCCTATATAACTTGCTCTTTCGTTTGTAACGGGGGAAAACCGGCTATTGCCTCAGAAGTTCTGTGATGTTTCTCTATGCATTATTGCTCCTCTGTGTCTTCAAAGTAAAGGGAGAAAAGGCGAATTGTCAAATGATCGGGAACCCAGAATACCCCCAGCTCTCCAAGGATGGTGATGTCATCATTGGAGGTGCTTTTTCAATTCACAGCAAAATTTCATTACAGACGCCGTCATTTACTGAGAAGCCGCAACGTCTAATCTGTACGAGGTTCGTATTGCATCTATAATTAACATTTTGCATTTCAGGAATTATGTACATATGAAGCTGAATCATATAAACTAAAACATCGTAAAAAACATTGACATGTTTATCTTCTGCATTTGTTTTTAGCCTGAATTTCCGAGAATTCCGGTTTGTACAGACCATGATCTTTGCTATCGGTGAAATTAACAATAGTCACCTGCTTCCTAATATTTCTATTGGTTATAAGATATTCGATAGCTGCGGCTCAACGTTAGCCTCGATGAGATCAGCAATGGGTTTAATAAATGGTCAGGAGCTTTCAGCTCAGGAAACGTGCTCTGGGCGATCAGCAGTTCAAGCCATCATTGGAGAATCAGAATCTTCTTCGACCATAGTGATGTCAAGAGCGACAGGGCCATTTAAGATTCCTGTGGTAAAACAGCTATAGTTTATTTACTTTACACGTCACATGAATAATACTGTCTTGTTTTGTCTCTTTTTAATGTTGTGTCTTTGTCTGCTTGAAACAGATCAGTCATTTTGCCACCTGTGCGTGCCTGAGCAACAGGAAAGAATACCCTTCTTTCTTCCGAACAATTCCCAGTGATTACTACCAGAGCAGAGCTCTGGCTCAACTAGTAAAGTACTATGGATGGACCTGGGTCGGAGCAGTGAGAAGTGATAATGACTATGGCAACAATGGAATGGCCACATTTGTGGAGGCAGCTAAAAAAGAAGGCGTATGCATCGAGTATAATGAAGCAATTCTAAGGACAAATTCAAAGGAAAGCATTGCTAAAGTTGTGGAAATAATTAAAAAGGGCACATCGAAGGTGTTAGTAGCATTTCTGGCTCAAAACGAGATGGACGTTTTGCTAGAGGAGGCCTTTATTCAGAACGTGACAGGGCTTCAATGGGTAGGCAGCGAGTCCTGGATCACTGCCAGATACTTAGCAACTGAAAAGACATCCAAAGTAATCAGCAGCGCGTTAGGATTTACTATTAATAAATCTAAAATTCCAGGTCTCAAGGACTTCCTTCTAAAGGTGCACCCGTCTCAGATTCCCTCCAATGCCCTTGTTGATAGAATTTTGGGAAACGATATTCGGGTGTCAGTTTTCTCCGGGAACAGAGAACGTGAAACGTTGCACTGGGTTCGAAGACCTAAAAGAAGTCAACAATACATTCACGGATGTTTCAGAGCTACGGATTTCCAACAATGTGTATAAAGCGGTGTATGCAATAGCTCATGCCCTACACAACACATTGGCCTGTAAGTCCTTTGAAGATCTAAACTGTACCAAAAATGACATATTCCAACCGGTTCAGGTAAAAAAAAAATACAAATATGAATTAATGCTAAGAAAAAAATAATACTGAGAGAATTGCTATATCATGCATGTTCAAAAAGCAGCACATGATTTCTTCTTGCAGGTATTACAGTCCTTACAGAGTGTGAACTTTACAATGCCATCAGGTGAACGTGTGTACTTCAGTGCCAATGGAGACCCTACTGCAAAATACGAGCTGGTTAACTGGCAGAAAAATTCTGCCGGAGACATAAGCTTCGTTTCAGTGGGTTACTACGACGCTTCTCTTCCGGCAGATGAGCAGTTTGTCATGAATCCTGTTAATATATATTGGGCTGGAAATAGTAATATGGTAGGTATCATGTACTGATAAGGAAACCTGCTAGTAAATGTCACGAAAAAAGTACTGTATAACTCAATCGGAATGTGTGCCAGAGGCCGAGATCCGTGTGTAGTGAGAGCTGCCAGCCAGGATTCAGACAGGCACAAATCAAAGGAAGACCACCATGCTGTTTTGCCTGTATACTATGCCCTGTTGGTGAAATCAGCAATATGACTGGTATGTACTCATGGGATACTCGTGGGATGGCGGAACCAGATCTAAATAACAGAACAAAGATTTATATCTATAGAATGATATAAAATATATAAAATTATAACTAGAAATTTTCCTTCTTATTTTAGACTCTGTTGAATGCATCAGATGCCCGCTGGAGTATTGGTCCAATGAAAACCATAGCCTGTGTGTCCCAAAGAAAGTGGAATTCCTTTCGTTCGATGAAAACATGGGCATCCTCCTGACAGCCGTTTCGTTAACAGGAGTTACTATGACTATAGCTATAGGACTGATATTTTTCTATTTCAGAGACACGCCACTTGTAAAGGCGAGCAACATCGAGCTGAGTCTCCTGCTGCTCTTCTCTCTGACTCTGTGTTTTCTCTGTTCGCTCACTTTCATCGGAGAGCCTTCCGAGTGGTCGTGCATGCTGCGTCACACAGCGTTCGGAATTACTTTTGCACTTTGCATGTCCTGCGTTTTAGCAAGAACAATAGCAGTCGTAATGGCATTTAAGGCCACGGTGCCAGGGAGCAATTTTCCTCAGTGTTCACTGCCCGTGCAACGCATGAGCGTTTTCAGCTGCACCCTTTTCCAGGTTATTATATGCGTGCTGTGGTTAACACTAGCACCCCCGGTTCCTCAAAAAAACATGGCTCATTACACAGACAAAATAATATTAGAATGCGATTTGGGATCAGCTATAGGTTTTTGGGCCGTCCTGGGTTATATAGGACTTTTGGCTATTTTATGTTTTATTTTGGCTTTTCTGGCCCGGAAATTGCCTGATAACTTTAATGAAGCCAAATTCATTACATTCAGCATGCTTATATTCTGTGCAGTGTGGCTCACCTTTATTCCTGCTTATGTCAGCTCTCCTGGAAAATTCACTGTCGCTGTGGAGATCTTTGCCATTTTAGCATCAAGTTTCGGTTTATTATTCTGTATATTCACTCCAAAATGTTACATCATCATACTAAAGCCTGAAAAGAATACAAGAAAACATATAATGGGCAAAGTAAAATAAATAAATACAAAAACTTGTTTTTTTTTTCCTTTACATTTTTTTTAGAAGAATTTTAAAATAAAACTGATAAAGAATAAATGCAATATGTTGACCCATATATTATTGCATAAATGTATGGATATACTAATAAATGTTTATTATATAATCTATTTTAAAATCATATTATATAATCTGTTTGTTCTTATTTTAAAATCATGATTATATTTTAAGGTATTCTGTTTGTTATACTTATTGTGCGGTGTCCTTGAGAGTGTGTGTATATATATATATATATATATCTATAATATATATATATATATATCTATATATATATACATATATATATATATATATATATATATATATATATATATCATCATATATCATATATGATATGATAACAACATAGAATAATAATTTTATTTAAAGGCACCTCTAAAAACACAAACCATAAGGATACTCTACAGTTGAGTGATAATTACAAAACAACAGCTGTTTATCCTTTAAAATTGAACAGAAAAAGCTGAGCAAATAAATAAAATTGATTTAAAAGTGCTCGAACACTTTCTCAAATAAACTGCAGAACAAAATTCTCATTAACATAATGTATAAAAACACCATTTCAATACAGTCTGGGTGTGCAATAAACTGCATGTTTTTTTGTTTTGTTTTTAATTCATCTCTACACGTGTTTTCATCATTGGAGAACATGCAAATTAGGTCCCATGTTCCACAGTTATTAGAAGTACATAAGGACATGGTGTGATAGGTGTAGTCCAAGTATCAGAGACATATACGTTCTACAGAGTCATGCTTTTCCTACCAGATATACTAATGGTTATATTCTTTACTGCGAATGCTGAAGATCAGCAATGCAAAGCTTACGGAACAGATGAACTGCTTCATTTTTTCAAAGACGGGGATGTTTCCATAGGAGGCATTTTTTCATTTCATCAGTTTCCTATTGGTGTAAATCCAACCCTGATGGTCAACCCTGGAAATATGCGATGTTATGGGTAAGTATGTAAATATTACAAACCTCTATCTATCTATCTATCTATCTATCTATCTATCTATCTATCTATCTATCTATCTATCTATCTATCTATCTATCTATCTATCTATCTATCTATCTATCTATCTATCTATCTATCTATCTATCTATCTATCTATCTATCTATCTATCTATCTATCTATCTATCTAGGATTGATCCTGGGGAACTGCAGTATGCCATGACGATGATTTTTGCTATTGAAGAGATTAACAACAGCACAGATCTTCTTCGTGACCTTACCCTGGGCTACAGAATATATGGTTCCTGTCCCAGCATTCCTCTCTCGGTAAAGGCATCTCTGCTCCTCATGAACAGGCCAGAAGTGGAGAGAGAAAACTGCACCAAGTCTTCCATGGTGCATGCTGTCATTGGGGAAACTACTTCCACAGCAACTATAGGCATTGCCAAGACTATGGGCCCATTTAATATACCAGTGGTGAGTAAATGGGTATTCTGTTAGCACTTTTGTGCTTTTTAGACTGAAAATAATGTAAACCACTTAAATATTAACATTCAATATATTAAGTATCAATTTTAATATTAATTAAAATTATGTTACAAAAAAAATTATAAAAAAAAAAAAGGATGTTACATACATTGATATTTAAATATTTCAATGATTTACTTTTGATACTAAATCATTATGTATAATAATATATAATATTATTCTATTTTATTAAATGAGGATGCTCTTCTTTTCCAGATTAGCCACTCAGCTACCTGTGCATGCCTGAGCAATAGAAAAGAGTATCCCTCTTTTTTCCGGACGATTCCCAATGATTATTATCAAAGCAGAGCCCTGGCAAAGCTGGTCAGGTATTTCGGTTGGACTTGGGTAGGAGCGTTGAGAAGTAGAAGCGACTATGGGAACAACGGAATGGCCAGCTTTCTAGAAACTGCGGAAAGTGAGGGCATTTGTATCGAGTACTCGGTGGCAATATACAGGACTGATTCCAGGCAAAAGTTTCTAAACGTGGTGGATACCATCAAGGCATCTACGTCTAAGGTCATTGTAGCTTTTGCAGACGGAAATGACCTGGACATCCTTTTAACAGAGCTTTACAATCAGAATGTGACTGGATTTCAGTGGGTTGGAAGTGAAGGATGGATCACCTACAGCTACCTATCGAATGACGTAAATTACGCCGTGCTCGGTGGTGCGGTAGGCCTCGCCGTCCCCAATGCCAATATTCCCGGCTTGAAAGAGTTCATTGGAAGCAGGCGGCCCTCTTTACAACCTGGTAATACAGGTCTGGTTGAATTGTGGGAAAGTGTGTTTGACTGTACTCTAAGCCCACAGTCACAGAAGGCTGAAAAATCCTGCAGCGGAGACGAGTCCCTTGAGGACATGCATACAAGCTTCACAGATGTGTCAGATGCTAGCTTATTGAACAACATTTATAAAGCTGTATATGCTGTGGCTCATGCTATGGATAGGCTTTTAAGCTGCCATGATGGGAAAGGCCCTTTTACCAATGGCACATGTGCCGATATAGGACGCATTGAACCATGGCAGGTGATGTAAGCACTTCCACTGCACACTTTTATCCACTTTTGCCTTTTTTTTGGTTGTTATAAAATATGATGGAAAAACAAATAAAATCAATGCAATAATGTAATAAACAAGCAAATAAGTCAATGTTTGATGATATAGATATATATATATTATATATATATATATATATATATATATATATATAATATATATATATATTTTTTTTTTTTTTTTTTTTTTTTTTTTATTAATTAATTTATTATTCTTTTTTTTCCAGGTGCTTCATTACCTGGCTCAAGTAAACTTTACGACTAAGAATGGAGAAACTGTCCTGTTTGATAAAACAGGTGACCCGGTTGCACGCTACGCCATTGTCAATTGGCAAAAGAAGAGTGAAGGAACAATAACATTCCAGTCAATTGGCATGTACGATGCATCTCGGGAAAATGGCCAGGAGTTTGTAATCAATACCGACAGTGCCGTCTGGGCAAGAAATCAACATACAGTAAGCAAAGCATGAAAGATTCCTTCTCAGTGTGTTTTTTTTCCTAACAATTTAACACACTCTAAACAGTGTTGCCTATACACTCCAGGTTCCTTTGTCTGTCTGTAGTGAAAACTGTCCACCAGGGACCAGCAGGGCTTTCATCAAAGGGAAGCCGATTTGCTGCTTCGACTGCATTCCCTGCGCAGATGGAGAGTTCAGCAACACCACAAGTGAGAAGACCAGTCTCCTTACATTCACATTACTTCTCTTGGTGCTTTTAAGACGTCCGCTGAAAGCTCTGGTGGCCTCGTGCAATTCAGAATTTTACGTTTCTAATATATCTGTGGTTTCAGATGCAGTGACATGTCTTCCGTGCCCTCTCGAATACAAGTCGAATAAGAACAGGACTCAGTGCGATCTGAAAAACATTGAATTCCTGAACTTTAACGAACTTATGGGTATTCTACTGATGGCATTCTCGTTGCTTGGTGGATGTCTTACAATCGCAGTTGGGCTAATTTTCTTTTACTACAGACAAACTCCTATAGTCAGGGCCAACAACTCTGAGCTGAGCTTCCTGCTGCTCTTCTCTCTAAGTCTGTGCTTCCTTTGCTCAATTACCTTCATCGGACGTCCCTCTGAGTGGTCCTGTATGCTGCGTCACACAGCGTTCGGGATCACCTTCGTCCTCTGTATCTCCTGTGTTCTGGGGAAAACTGTAGTGGTGTTAATGGCCTTCAGAGCGACACTTCCAGGCAGTAATGTCATGAAATGGTTTGGGCCTCTACAGCAGAGACTCAGTGTACTTTTCTTCACTTTCATTCAAGTCTTCATTTGTAGCCTTTGGTTGACAATTTCTCCTCCGTTTCCTTACAAAAATATGTCCCACTACAAAGATAAAATCATTTTAGAATGTCACGTGGGATCAGTTTTAGGTTTCTGGGCCGTGCTAGGATATATCGGTTTCCTTGCTTTTTTGTGTTTCATTTTGGCTTTTCTTGCTCGGAAGCTCCCTGATAATTTTAACGAAGCCAAGTACATCACATTCAGCATGCTCATATTCTGTGCCGTCTGGATCACGTTTATTCCGGCCTACGTCAGCTCTCCCGGCAAGTTTATTGTCGCCGTGGAAATCTTTGCCATCTTAGCCTCAAGTTCGGGATTACTGTTTTGTATATTTCTTCCAAAGTGCTACATTATTTTACTTAAGCCTGATCAAAACACCAGAAAAAATTTGATTGGCAAAACACCCTCCAAACCACTTTAAACAGGTTCACATGTATGTTGTGGACGAGGAAAAGAACAAGCATATCTTTTTCTTTCATGGATGTTTTCATGGTGCTTTTTTTTTTTTTTTTTTTTTTTATAAAATTACATTTACATGTGTGTCTATGAATAAAAATGTATGACATTCATTTAATAAAATAAATATGAAATGTAATCAGAACAGTAATAATCCCCTGGAAACCTGGTGTATATGTATGTGCACTTAAACACCTGCAGTACAAATCAACACCTGATAAAAATCTCTTAAATCAGTAGGACAGAATATTCCCAAGTCTGAGATCTTTATTTTTAGTGTGTTCTAGTGATATGGGACTGAGATCATATTTCAAATGAAAATTTTATTTGAACATACACATGCATGCATAGTACAACATGCAGTGACAGAAATAGAAAATACATTATAAATAAATGTAAATAAAAATGAATAAAAATTAAGTTTCCAAAGATGACTTTTACCAAATATAAAAAATATGACTAAAATAAATACTGAACATGAAGGGTTCAAATTCGTCTTTCAAAAAAACTTCAGTATTATAACTTAAATTCCTGGAATTTCTATGTCACCTTGCCATAACCCAGTCACATTGCCAGAAGGGAATGAAAGGACCGGTGAAAAGGTAGCTGAACAAATTACCTTTTATTCTCAGATTTAAGAGTATTTAATATCAGTACTTTAAAAGGATTTTTCAATTCACGACGAAGGAATATTTTTTTGTTCGGCTCAACAGAATAACAGTATTTGAAGAACGTCAGGTAGAGGAAAATACAACTAGATGTTGATGGACTTTTTCTGAAAATCACCAAACCATGTACAGCTGGATAACGAAACCCTTAAAGCAAGCAAACAACTGTGGCACAATAAAACAAATCTGTGCAAATCTTACTGCTAAATTTTGTCTCAATCGGACCTGAAATAATTGAAAAATGGTAGGTGTGGCCTCAATAAATAAACACTGATCAATTCCATTATATCAAAGTAAATTAAATATATTAAATGAAAAATTCTGAATGCATCAGATTTTACAGTAATATTTGATTCCCTGCTGATTTTGTCTATTTGATTACTGATAAAGGAATCACTAGTCTATAATTTAATGGTAAAGGTTTATCTCTACAGTGAGAGACATAATTAGCAATACCTGGGGGGCACCTGGACGCCAGAGATCTTGCTGATTAATAGGGGATCAAATACTTATTTACCATATTATTAAAATGCAGATCAGTTTCAGATCAACTTTTTATATTGTTATAGATTTATATGGTGATATGGTCTCTCACTGTTCAAATAAACGTATCAATAAAATTACAGACCGAGCATTTATTAAAAAAAAACAAAAAACAAGATCAATTAATTCCCCTCACCTCCAATTTTCCCCAAACCGTTAATAATTTATAATATATTATTAATATATTATTAATACACACAAAAGGTATTATTGCCCAAAAATGAGCAAAAAAGAATGAATAGGCAAATGAATGAATGATGGAAGGAAAGAAGTAATAAGATCATTCATTAAATTCTGAATAGATAGGCAAAATGAACTCATGATTGAAAGAAGGGATTAATTCAATAAATATATAATATTATTTATATTATATAATTACTTATTTAATTAATGATATTTAAAATAATCATAGCAAAACAAAATAAAGACATACAGTGAGACACCAAGGCTTCGTCCTTTCGTGGAATAAAATTTTCTAAACAGATCACGAGTCTAGGCACATTCCATAGAGAATTTGCATTTCCATTTGTATAAATACAACAGATCCTCCCTGTTCATCTAGCTGACATCAGACAATGCATATTGTACATGCTCCCATTTACTATTAGTGTATCAAAACTGTAAAAGTAGATGGAGTCATTGTTTACTCTATTGCATGTGTTAATTGCCATCATCAACTTTTCCAGAGCTAATGAGACTACTTGTCGCCTGTATGGAGACCCTGCATTCCCACATCTTTGGAAAGATGGCGACATCATAATCGGAGCTATTTTCCCTTTTTATAGTTACTGGGAGATCACTGACTTGTCCTATTCAGTCATGCCCCCTCCAGTAAAGTGCACAAGGTAAGCATGACATGAAAAGTAACACTTGAGAATGAATGCATGGATTAAAATATGTTATATGTTATATTTAATATATCAAGAAATTTGTGTTTTTGTCTGATTCTTTTTTTTTTTAACCAGCATGGAATTCAAAGGCTTCCACTATTCACAGAGCATACTCTTCGCAATCGAGGAGATCAACAATAGTTCCTCATTATTGCCCGGAGTGACGCTTGGCTACAAGATCTTTGACACCTGCGGCTCCACGTCTTTGGGTGTTAAAGCGGCGATGACACTAGTGAACGGAAATGATCATTTAGTCTCTGACGCGATGTGCACAAAGCCGGCGCAGGTGCAGGCCATAATCGGAGAGACGTATTCATCTGTGTCCATGGCTATCGCAAAGAGCGTCGGACCTTTCAGCATGCCTTTAGTAACGATTTATAGATTTCTTAACAGAATGTCGTTGATTGAAACATATGATAACGTTTGATATCCCTGTGTGATTCTTGCTGCAGATCAGTTACTACTCTACATGCGAATGCCTCAGCGACAAGCGCAAATATCCATCGTTCCTGCGCACAATTCCCAGCGATTTCCATCAGAGCAGAGCCCTCGCGGAGATGGTCAAGCACTTCGGCTGGACGTGGGTTGGAGCGATAAGACGCGATGATGATTATGGGAATAACGGGATGGCCACTTTCTCCCGCGTGGCAGAACAACTGGGGGTCTGCTTGGAATATTCCCTTCCCTTTTTCCCAACCTATTCGCCAGAGAAAGTGCTGAGGATCGTCGAGCAAATTAAAATGTCCACTTCCCGGGTCATCGTTGCCTTTTTCACTCAATGGGACTTTGACGTTTTGCTGCCTATGCTTTCTCAGCACAACATTACTGGATATCAGTGGGTGGGAACCGAAGGCTGGATCTCTGATCCAGTAGTGGCCAAATTAGATAAGAGCAATATATTACAAGGAGCCATAGGATTAGCCATTCCCAAAACAAGTGTCACCGGTCTGAAGGAATTTATCCTTGATATAAAACCGCTGAAATCAGTCGGCAGTGAGATTTTTACTAAATTCTGGGAGGCTTTATTTAAGTGCAAATTTAACGTGCAGAACGAATCGGAGCACTCCACCGTGTGTACCGGTGACGAGAAACTCTCAGAGATAGAAAACACCTTTACAGATATGTCATTCATGCCCATTTTCAATAATATCTACAAAGCAATCTACGCCATAGCTTATACTCTACACAGCCTACTCGGTTGCCAACACATGTGTCCTACAAAGAAGCAGCCGGATCACTTAACAGTAAGTAAATAACATTTCTACTGAATAGTACTTAAGGGTTTGTACACCTATATCCAAATTTGTTATTTTCCATTAGTTTCTGGAACATCTTAAAAAAGTGCACTTCAGGACAAAAGATGGGGAGGAAGTTTATTTCGATGCAAATGGCGATCCTCCAGCAAAATATGAAATAATAAATCGTCAAACGAGTAAAGATCGGCAGTTTGAATTTGTCACGGTTGGACTTTATGACTCGTCTTTACCAATTGTTGATCGCTTAGCAGTAAACATGGCCTCCATTGTGTGGGCGAAAAATACAAATCAAGTGAGTGTAGGAAAAAAAATATACATAAAATGGTTGATGTGAAAATGGATGGCATATGATTAAATAACCACGTGTTCTGTTTTAAAAAAAGGTACCAAAATCTGTATGTAGTGAGAGCTGTCTTCCTGGAACAAGGAAAGCTGTACAGAAAGGAAAACCCATCTGCTGTTTTGACTGTATACCATGTGCTGCTGGCGAAATCAGTAATATGACAGGTATTGTATATCTTTAAAAAGTATGTATATTAAGAAATTAAATTAAATGTAATATAAGTATTATCACATGAATATAAGTGAATATCACGTCATTTTTGTCATTACTATTAAGTACAGAGATCTAAGACATTTTTGATATCTTCATGAAAACTTCACCTTACTTTTGTGTATCTTTGTTTGTTTGTTTCTCTAACCCTGACAGATTCAGTTGAGTGTGAACAATGCCAGCAAGATTACTGGTCAAACCCAGACAAGAATAAATGTGTAAAGAAGGACATTGAATATTTGTCCTACGAGGAAACGATGGGAATTTTGCTAGCAGTGGTTTCTATTGTAGGTTTAGTTATAACAGTGGTAATAGCGGTCATATTTTTCAAACATAAAAACACACCAATAGTCAAAGCCAACAACTCTGAGCTGAGCTTCCTGCTGCTCTTCTCTCTGACTCTGTGTTTCCTCTGTTCTCTTACGTTCATCGGACGTCCTTCTGAGTGGTCCTGTATGCTGCGTCACACAGCATTCGGGATCACCTTCGTCCTCTGTATCTCCTGTGTTCTGGGGAAAACTGTAGTGGTGTTAATGGCCTTCAGAGCGACACTTCCAGGCAGTAATGTCATGAAATGGTTTGGGCCTCCACAACAACGACTCAGTGTACTGTTTTTTACTCTTATACAGGTCCTTATTTGTGTACTTTGGTTGTCAATTTCTCCTCCTTTCCCTTTCAAAAATTTAATGCACTATAAGGAAAAGATCATTCTTGAATGCAGTTTGGGATCAACCATAGGTTTCTGGGCCGTCCTGGGTTATATTGGAATTTTAGCGCTTTTATGTTTCATTTTGGCTTTTCTAGCACGGAAACTTCCCGATAATTTTAACGAAGCCAAGTTCATAACATTCAGCATGTTATTGTTCTGTGCCGTTTGGATCACTTTTATTCCAGCGTATGTCAGCTCTCCTGGAAAATTCACTGTTGCTGTCGAGATCTTTGCCATTTTAGCATCCACTTTTGGTTTACTGTTCTGCATCTTTTTCCCAAAGTGTTACATCATCATCATGAAGCCAGAGAGAAATACGAAAAAGCAACTCATGGGGAAGTAAATATACAGTATATTGCATATATTAATGATTAATAGAGACCTACTTCACCTGTATAATTTACTCAACCCCAGAATTGGCATAAGGTTTGTTTATAAGTTTTTTGTTTATAATGTGTATGTAAACGAACTGAAATTGCTTTTGGTAAGATACACAAATCGAGGTGATATTTTTCATTTTATGCCTACTTCAACCTTTAAAAGTGACATTTATAATGGTGACGATGCGTCCAACAAATTGACAAAGCAGTAACAATTAAAACATCACAATATTTGCATGACCTTGTTTGGACTTTTGTAGTTCCCTTGTCCTTTAGTTATTCAAAGAACAGGAAACACTTCTACAGATGTTTAGTATTTCATATTGTGCACCATTCTAACAACAAATACTTCACAGATATATCCCATATACTTCTGGTTTTATTGGACACACATAATCAACAGCAGGGTGCAGATCAATGCTCAGTATGAAATCTGTATTAATGGCCGACCCTGAAAGAATGTCACAAAATGATGGCATTGTGACTCATTTTCACATTATCTCCAGCTCAATTTCTCCCAGATTGTCCTGATTATTTGCTATTAACAATAAAAAATACGATAGGAAAGTTTAGCTTAATCTCAGCTGCGTCTTTTCCATAAACCTATTTACATTACAAGATCAGAAGTGAAGCTATTTGCTCTATCAGTGTGTATCCAAAAAATTAAGTGCCACTTAAGGGCCAATTCTCCTGCCTGAATGTCAGGTTTATGCTGATTCTGCCTTATCTCAAACATACCTATCACCTCAGAGTCAAATATAATCTACTACATATGATTGGAATTCGCTCCTGTGTTACAAATCACCACACATGACACGAGGCATCTCAACTATACAAACAAAGGAGTGTTTGACTGGTAGCTAGAAGGTTACTGATCATAAGGTCGCCACAAAGCACTTAACCCTATCTACTCCCTATCAGTCATACCATGGCTGACCCTGCGCTCAGCACCAGCACCACACAACACCCATTACGTCTGCCAAATTCTGTAAATGTGATATCTGTTTCCTGTTCTCCTGTAGAATGATTGGAGCCCTTGTATTAAGCAAGTTGCGATCAGATTGGTTAAAGCAAAAGCTTCACCTCCAACATAAAAATATATTCATTAGTGGTTCCCTTGGTTGTGGAGCACCTGGGAGAAATATTGTGTAATGAAAAGAATAGACTCTTGTAAATAATGTAATGCATATATATCTAGGCAAAAATACCAAATATCAGTGATTCTCATTCTGAGTTTAAGCCATCAGAAAAGCTGGCCGTGCTGACTAAGATGGGCTTCACTGATATAGCCAAGAGATCATGTGTATAGTTATACACGCATAATTTATACAAACCGGATTCCAAAAAAGTTGGGACACTATACAAATCGTGAATAAAAACTGAATGCAATGATGTGTAGGTGCCAACTTCTAATATTTTATTCAGAATAGAACATAACACACGAAACAAAAGTTTAAACTGAGAAAATGTACCATTTTAAGGGAAAAATATGTTGATTCAGAATTTCATGGTGTCAACAAATCCCAAAAAAGTTGGGACAAGTAGCAGTAAGAGGCTGGAAAAAGTAAATTTAAGCGTAATGAGGAGCTGGAAGACCAATTAACACAAATTAGGTCAATTGGCAACATGATTGGGTATAAAAAGAGCTTCTCAGAGTGGCAGTGTCTCTCAGAAGCCAAGATGGGTAGAGGATCACCAATTCCCACAATGTTGCGCAGAAAGATAGTGGAGCAATATCAGAAAGGTGTTACCCAGCGAAAAATTGCAAAGACTTTGCATCTATCATCATCAACTGTGCATAACATCATCCAAAGATTCAGAGAATCTGGAACAATCTCTGTGAGAAAGGGTCAAGGCCGTAAAACCATACTGGATGCCCGTGATCTCCGGGCCCTTAAACGACACTGCACCACAAACAGGAATGCTACTGTAAAGGAAATCACAGAATGGGCTCAGGAATACTTCCAGAAACCATTGTCAGTGAACACAATCCACCGTGCCATCCGCCGTTGCCAGCTGAAACTCTACAGTGCAAAGAAGAAGCCATTTCTAAGCAAGATCCACAAGCTCAGGCGTTTACACTGGGCCAGGGATCATTTAAAATGGAGTGTGGCGAAATGGAAGACTGTTCTGTGGTCAGACGAGTCACGATTCGAAGTTCTTTTTGGAAATCTGGGACGCCATGTCATCCGGACCAAAGAGGACAAGGACAACCCAAGTTGTTATCAACGCTCGGTTCAGAAGCCTGCATCTCTGATGGTATGGGGTTGCATGAGTGCGTGTGGCATGGGCAGCTTGCATGTCTGGAAAGGCACCATCAATGCAGAAAAATATATTCAGGTTCTAGAACAACATATGCTCCCATCCAGACGTCATCTTTTTCAGGGAAGACCCTGCATTTTCCAACAAGATAATGCCAGACCACATTCTGCATCAATCACAGCATCATGGCTGCGTAGGAGAAGGATCCGGGTACTGAAATGGCCAGTCTGCAGTCCAGATCTTTCACCTATAGAGAACATTTGGCGCATCATAAAGAGGAAGGTGCGACAAAGAAGGCCCAAGACGATTGAACAGTTAGAGGCCTGTATTAGACAAGAATGGGAGAGCATTCCTATTTCTAAACTGGAGAAACTGGTCTCCTCTGTCCCCAGACGTCTGTTGAGTGTTGTAAAAAGAAGGGGAGATGCCACACAGTGGTGAAAATGTCCTTGTCCCAACTTTTTTGGGATTTGTTGACACCATGAAATTCTGAATCAACATATTTTTCCCTTAAAATGGTACATTTTCTCAGTTTAAACTTTTGTTTCGTGTGTTATGTTCTATTCTGAATAAAATATTAGAAGTTGGCACCTACACATCATTGCATTCAGTTTTTATTCACGATTTGTATAGTGTCCCAACTTTTTTGGAATCCGGTTTGTACACCGATCAGCCAATTTCAAGATTATTAATGTGTTAATTAAATATTTGCATGTATTTGTGTAATTATCAAGTCATATTTTAGACAGCAACAACATCTCTAGGACTTTATGTGGCTAGGACAACTTAGTCTAGTCCTCAGCCTTGTGTTTTTGTAGCTCTATGTTGTGTTATATGTTATTTGTAGCTATATGTTGTGTTATATGTTGTTTTATGGAGCACCAAGGATCTGGAGAATCGTCTCATTTCACTGTGTACTGCATCAGCTATATATAGTTGTAATGACAATAAATCCTCTTGACTTGACTTGACTTTATCTCTGTTACTGGCACCAAAAAGAAGCTGCTAATCTTCTACACCGAATGCTGATTACACTTTCCATATTGTTTTTATTAATACAATTCTGAAAACTGCATGTGCTCATTTTCAATTCAACCACAATTACGGACCTTCGCTTTCTTCACTTTTTTAACCAGGTCATTACTGCACACATGTATAGACCCAGAGGTGAAAAAAATAAAAAGACAAAATATTACATCAAGGCCCACTTGTTTCCGAATGCCATTGTCACGCCCTCTCTGGCTGTGACGTACACGATTACTATAGAGCATTAGCATATCCCTTTAATAGAATATCATTGATTGTTTCTGTTCACTGAGCTGCCAGATCAGATCACATGCATATGTTTCTCTCACCATTTCTTCTATAGAGTTTCTAAAGCAGGATCTCTAGATGGAGTCTATCATTACTCTCTTGTTTATAATGATTGCTATTATAAATTCTTCTGGTGAACAGGAGATTGGATGTAAAGTGTATGGAGAAACTAGATATCCCCAGCTATGGAAAGATGGTAATATTATAATCGGAGGTATTTTCCCTTTCCATAAAAAATGGGAGATCACTGACTCTTCTTATTCGGTCATGCCTGCAATAAACTGCACGAGGTAAGCAAAATGAACCGTAAAAGCAGATTACAACTAACTATAACATTTTGACATAAACTGAATCATTTATATGAATGTGCACTGTCTGTCTGATATTTTTTTTAACAAGTTTGGATGTCAGAGCCTTCCAGTATTCACAGACCCTGATCTTTGCAATCGAGGAAATCAACAACAGCTCATCATTGCTTCCTGGAGTTTCTCTGGGCTTTAAAGTATTTGATACCTGTAATTCTGCAGCACTGGGCGTGAAAGGGGCAATGGGACTTTTGAATGGAAATGAGAATTCAGTATCAAATCAGAGCTGCACAAAGCCGGCCCAGGTGCAAGCAATAATCGGAGAGACTTATTCATCTGTGTCCATGGCTATAGCAAAGAGTATCGGACCTTTCAGCATGCCCATGGTAGGAAACTATTTGTTTGATAATAAAATCTCATCTATAACTTTATAGTTTATACAGAATTTTAAAAATCCTAATCGCTCTGTAATCTAAATCTAGATCAGTTATTATTCGACATGTGAGTGCCTCAGCGATAAAAAGACATACCCTTCATTTCTGCGCACCATTCCCAGCGATTATTACCAAACTTTAGCCCTTGCCGAGATGATCAAGCACTTCGGATGGACCTGGGTGGGAGCAATACGAAGAGATGACGATTACGGGAACAACGGAATGGCGGCATTTATTAAAATCGCACAGCAACTTGGGATATGTTTAGAATACTCCCTTTCATTTTTTAGAACCTACTCACAAGAACGTGTTTTGAGGATCGTCGAGCAAATTAAAAGCTCCACTTCCAGAGTAATTGTGGGATTTGTTACTCCCTGGGATCTGGAGATTTTACTTCAAGTGTTTGCTGAACACAACATCACCGGATACCAGTGGGTCGGAAGCGAGGCCTGGATTGCTGATTTAATAGCAGCTACCTTGGATACGTCTAATATATTACAAGGAGCTATAGGGCTGGCGATTCCAAAAGCAACAGTTACAGGATTGAAGGATTTTATTCTTGATATAAAGCCATTAAAAACCGTAGGCAATGTTATCTTTACAGAATTATGGGAAGCTCTGTTTAGTTGCACGTTTGCGGTGCAGAATAAACCGGAGAAAATATCGGCCTGCACGGGACAAGAGAAGCTCTCTGAGGTGGAAAATAACTTCATTGACATGTCTTTAATGCCGATTTTTAGTAACGTATATAAAGCGGTTTATGCCATTGCTCATACACTACATGACCTTCTTGGCTGCAAAGAAACCTGTCCTATAACAAAGCAGCCCGATCCTTTCACGGTGAGTGCTTTCAGGACATAGTTATGCGCATTATATTTTTGTTATACATGAATATAAAAACTGACATTTTTTTCATGTAAAAATAATTTCGATATATTTAGATTACAAGATTAGATCAGATTCAAATCTACTGTCATTGTACAGAGTACAGAGACAATGAAATGAGTGAAATGAAGTGGGAGTGAATAATGTACAAAAGGTGCAGAAGTACCAGTACAGAAGTATAAATGTACTATAATTATATATTATATATATATATATATATATATATATATATATATATATATATATATAATATATATATATATATATATATATATATTAAAAGGGTCTCCCCATAAATAATGCTGTAATGTAAATAAGTATATATATATATATATATATATATCTATATAGATATATATCTATATATATATATATATATATATATATATATATATATATATAGATATATATATATATATATATCTATATATATATATATATATGGTGTATAAGAGTGTATGATACATATATAGCAGTGCAATGGAATGATATAAATGAGTATCTCCATAGATGAGTGGTACAGTATATACAATGAATATGAATGTATAAATTGTATGATCGGCTGTTTGGTGCAGTAACAGCCCTAGGGGGGAAACATCTATTTTTCAGTCTGTTTGTATCGATATACACATTTATGTACAGTAAGATTTATCATTATATTTGAACGAAATTGTTTTCTTCATGTCAGTTTTTAGAAAGTCTCAGAAAGGTGCGATTCAACACAAAGGAAGGCGAAGAGGTTTATTTCGACAGAAATGGTGATCCTCTGGCAAGATATGATATAATCAATTGGCAAAAAAATAAAGACAACCAACATGAGTTTGTCACAGTTGGCCTTTATGACTCATCTCTTCCCGCTCAGGATCGATTGGCAGTAAATATGGCCTCGATTGTCTGGTCGCAACACTCAAATCAGGTGTGTGTTTAAGAAATGTATTATTTAGTCGGTTATTATTTTATTATTGTACTAATATAATTAGTATAATTAATATAATATGTATGTATTTTTGTGTACGATAATATGTACTAATGTTTAATCAAGAGAAATCATTAAAAAGTTGTCTGTGTCATAGGTGCCAAAATCTGTATGTAGTGAGAGCTGTCCTCCTGGCACAAGGAAGGCTGTACAGAAAGGAAAACCCTATCTGCTGCTTTGACTGTATACCATGTGCTGATGGAGAAATCAGTAATATGACAGGTACAATAGTAATATAGTGGTAAACAATTGTAAGACTGAAATAATAGAAATGAGTATATCTTATAAACTCATTTTGTACTCTCGATCTCTGACAGATTCTATTAAATGTGAAAGATGTCAGCAAGATTATTGGTCAAATCCAGCCAGAGACGCATGTGTAAAGAAGGAAATTGAATATTTATCCAATGAAGAAACAATGGGAATTTTGCTAACTGTAGTGTCCATTACTGGGACATTTATAACAATAATAATATCCATTATATTCTACAAATATAAAAACACACCAATAGTCAAAGCCAACAACTCTGAGCTGAGCTTCCTGCTACTCTTCTCTTTGACTCTGTGTTTCCTCTGTTCACTTACTTTCATCGGACGTCCCTCTGAGTGGTCCTGTATGCTGCGTCACACAGCGTTTGGGATCACCTTCGTCCTCTGTATCTCCTGTGTTCTGGGGAAAACCATCGTAGTGTTAATGGCCTTCAGAGCGACACTTCCAGGCAGTAATGTCATGAAATGGTTTGGGCCTCCACAACAACGACTCAGTGTACTGTTTTTTACTCTTCATACAGGTCCTTATTTGTGTGCTTTGGTTAACAATTTCTCCTCCTTTCCCTTTCAAAAATTTCATGCACTATAAGGAAAAGATAATTCTTGAATGCAGTTTGGGTTCAGACATAGGTTTCTGGGCCGTCCTGGGTTATATAGGACTTTTAGCATTATTATGTTTTATTTTGGCTTTTCTAGCACGGAAACTTCCTGATAATTTTAACGAAGCAAAATTCATTACATTCAGCATGTTATTGTTCTGTGCCGTTTGGATCACTTTTATTCCAGCGTATGTCAGCTCTCCTGGAAAATTCACTGTTGCTGTCGAGATCTTCGCCATTTTAGCATCGAGCTTTGGTTTACTGTTCTGCATCTTTCTTCCAAAGTGTTACATCATCATCATGAAGCCAGAGAGAAATACGAAAAAGCAACTTATGGGAAAAGAGTAGGTTAACAGTCTGCAGGATCATTAGGGCTGGGCAATGTTTATATATATAAATTATATATTGGAGACTAATCCATAGTAACCCTATGGATGGGGACCTTACTTGTAGTACATAGTAGTATGTAAGGGATAATAATACTGGACGTTCAACAGGTTCTTTTGGGAAACTAGGTTTATGTTGGAAATACTTGAAATACTTATTCACGATATTTAAATTTTATTTCATTGCCAAAATTTATGGAGGTACTAATTTATGATATATCACTCAGTCCTACATTTTAATACAATAGTACAAACAATTTTGTTATCATGTATAGGTCTTTAATATATTTATTTGAAAGGGTTCATTTCCATGGTTAAATGGAACAATATTTTATTTTATAATATTATAGTTATAATATTATTTTATATAGTTATAATATTATTATATATAGACACACTTTAAAATTGAAAGTGTGGCCAATTGTCAGTTTTAGAGTTTAAGTTAAAACATATGAATTAGGCATATTTTCTTGCATTCATAAGCAGCCATGTTATTATTTGCCACATATTAAAAGCTCACTCGATAAAGGGTATCTTGATGTGCAGATTTCTCTTTCCTATAAGGTATGTCACTTGCAAACAGCATTATATACAAATTTGAATTAATCCATGCACATACAAAGTGAAGGAAAATGCACTTTTATTTTTAAGATCGGAACGGTTACAAGTGCAGATTTCAAAATTAAATTATAAAGTAATTCTGAACAAGAAATATTAATACAGCAACAAATGACTAAACCATGAAAGGCCGAGCAAGAATATGTAACATACAATAACTGAGCTTGAACAACACTGACCGTTTACAGTATACTTTATTATAATTAATCATGAAACAACAACATAAAAGTTGTGCATGCCTACAGGAAGTGTTTATAGCAACAGAAAAAGATAGTAATTCTATATTCTAAGATTCTAAAATCAGACATTGGCAAGCAGTGAAATATTTTATTCTGCGTCTGGTAATGCATGTCAAGAATATAATTTTAATTCTAAAATTAACATTTGAATTATATGTAATACTAATTCTATTTTATGTTTTAATGTTTCTTTTATAGAAGTGGAAAGTAATCTGTAAAAATATACAAAAAAATTTGATTGACAAAACGAATAAATACTTTTTAAATCTAAATTTCATATTGCTTTTTGTGAAAATAAAAATAAAATTCTGAGCCAACGTAGAAGCTGAATACATGTACTTGAAATTATAAGAAAATAAAAATAATAATAATTACAAACACTTTTCTTAAACAAAAGAAAATATTGTTGGCCAGTATGTCATGCACTGGGGATGTATATCACAATACAACACACCCCCTTTGATTATGACTCATGTATCATATACCGGAGAGGATTTGCCTCTCCATTTGTATAAATACGATTAAATCCTGCATGATGGTCCTAACAGATTGGGTCACACATGAAATTTTATTATTCATTTTGTACTTTAAAGTGGTATAAGTACATGGATTCCTTATTTACTGTCTTGCATATGATAATAGCCATTGTTAATTTTTCCAGAGCTAATGAAACTACTTGTAGATTGCTAGGAGAGCCAGTATACCCGCATTTCTTTAAGGATGGTGATATCATAATAGGGGGGATTTTTCCTTTTTATAGTAAATGGGAGTTTGCAGACTTGTCTTATTCTGTCAAGCCGCCTCCGGTACAGTGCACAAGGTAAGTATCACTGATAAGTATCTTTGCAATTTCTGTATATTTGATTAAATATTTACTTTGATTAAATGCTATTGCTATTAATTTTAAATGATGGATTTGTGTAATCTTTTTGTTAAACAGCTTGGATTTCAGAGCCTTTCAATACACACAGTCCATGCTCTTTGCAGTCGAGGAGATCAACAACAACAACTCTTTACTACCTGGAGTCTCCCTGGGCTTTAAGATCTATGACACGTGCAGTTCTCCAGCAATGGGTGTTAAAATGGCGATGACGCTTATGAATGGAATCGAAAACTCAGTTGCAAATCAGGTGTGCACAAAGCCAGCTCAGGTGCAAGCCATTATAGGTGAGGCATACTCCTCAGTGTCTACAGCTATCGCGAAGAGTATTGGACCACTCAACATGCCCATGGTAAGAATCAAATCTGTTGTATTACTAACTCAGATATTACAACAAACTTGTTCTCACTATATTTACCATATGTGCTAATTTTAGATCAGTCACTATTCCACCTGTGAATGTCTGAGTGACAAAATGAAATATCCCTCATTTCTGCGCATTATTCCCAGTGATTCCCACCAATCCAGAGCCCTGGCAGAGATGGTTAAACACTTTGGCTGGACCTGGGTGGGAGCAATACGGAGAGATGACGACTATGGAAACAATGGAATGGCGACTTTTACCAAAGTCGCAGAGAAACTGGGAATATGCTTGGAATACTCGCTACCATTTTTCACAACCTATTCGCAAGAAAGAATACTGAAAATAGTAGAGCAGATCAAAAGTGCCACTTCTCGAGTCATTGTGGGATTTCTTACGTACTGGGATTGGAAGATTTTGGTGAATGTGTTCACTGAACACAACATCACTGGATACCAGTGGGTAGGAACTGAAGGTTGGATCGCAGTGGCTACACTGGATAAGCAAAATATACTACAAGGAGCCATAGGGCTAGCGATTTCCAAAACAACAGTAGCAGGTCTGCAAGACTTCATTCTAAATGTAAAACCGATGAAATCTGTAGGCAGTGGCATTTTCACAGAATTTTGGGAATCGCTGTTTAACTGTAAATATACAATGCAGAATGACTCAGGGCTGCAAAGCAGCTTGTACTGGAGAAGAAAAACTCTCAGAAGTAAAAAATACCTTCACTGATATGTCTTTGCTGCCAGTTATCAGTAACGTGTATAAAGCAGTTTATGCTATTAGCCAGACTCTACATGACCTTCTTGGATGCAGACAAACTTGCCCCACAAAGAAGCAAGCAGATCCTCTTACAGTGAGTTGAAAGTGGTGCGAATGCATTGCTTTGGCACACAAAGCCTGTAGTGCAGTAACATGTCATTACTGTATATTCTGAGAAAATTTAAAAGCCTATACTATTTTCTGAATTTTCCCCGTTTGATATTAATTCTTGTTATTTTTAGTTCCTTGAACACATCAAAAAGGTGAATTTCAAGACCAAAGATGGTGAAAGTGTTTCTTTTGATAAAAACGGTGACCCTGTAGGAAAATATGACATAATTAACTGGCAAACAAATGAGAAAAAACAACATAGATTTGTTACTGTTGGATTTTATGACTCTTCTTTCCCTGATCAGAGTCGTTTATCTATTAATGTCTCGTCTATCATTTGGGCAAAAAATAGTAATCTAGTAAGTATAATTTAACCTACAAGTTACAAAAAAAATAAATAAATAATATATATATATATATATATATATATATAATATATATATATATATATATATATATATATATATATATGTGTGTGTGTGTGTGTGTGTGTGTGGGTGTGTGTGTGTATAATAAAATGTCTTGGTCCTAGGTGCCAAAATCTGTATGTAGTGAGAGCTGTCCTCCTGGCACGAGGAAAGCTGTACAGAAAGGAAAACCCATCTGCTGCTTTGACTGTATACCATGTGCTGCAGGCGAGATCAGTAATATGACAGGCATGTGTTTTAATTATGTAAGAGAATTATGTAAAAAATATAAAGTATATATAAGATAGTATATAGTATGCATGGTATGTATAAATCTATTGTATTTACACATATTATATATATATATATATATATATATCTATATCTATATATATATATATATATATATATATATATATATATATATATATATATATGTATATAGGAAGGTACCCCCCCCCCCCCCCCCCCCTCAATATATGCAATACTATAAATGTAAATAGATTCATGTTTTTTTATTAAATATAAATTATTCTTAAGCAAAACAAAGATAGCAAAACAGCTATAATCTTTATTCATTTCCAAGCATACAGTATTTAATTTTAATTTATTATTTCTTTATTACAGATTCTACTGAATGTAAACAATGTCAGCAAGATTTCTGGTCAAATCCACAGAAGGATGAATGTGTGAAGAAAGAAATCGAGTATCTGTCATATGAGGAAACAATGGGAATGTTGCTGACGGTTATTTCTGTCGTTGGTGCATTTATGACTATGATAACCGCCATCATTTTTCTTAAATATAAAAATACTCCGATAGTCAAAGCCAACAACTCTGAGCTGAGCTTCCTGCTGCTGTTTGCACTGGCTCTGTGCTTTCTTTGTTCACTTACGTTCATCGGACGTCCCTCTGAGTGGTCCTGTATGCTGCGTCACACAGCGTTTCGGGATCACCTTCGTCCTCTGCATCTCCTGTGTACTCGGGAAAACTTTAGTTGTGTTAATGGCCTTCAGAGCGACACTTCCAGGCAGTAATGTCATGAAATGGTTTGGGCCTCCACAACAACGACTCAGCGTTCTTGCATTTACTCTCATACAGGTCCTTATTTGTGTACTTTGGTTAACAATTTCTCCTCCTTTCCCTTTTAAAAATCTACATCACTACAAAGAAAAGATCATATTAGAGTGTAGTTTGGGTTCAGCTATAGGTTTCTGGGCCGTACTTGGTTATATAGGACTTTTGGCCCTTTTGTGTTTTATTTTGGCTTTTCTAGCTAGAAAGCTGCCTGACAATTTCAATGAAGCCAAATTCATTACATTCAGCATGCTGATATTCTGTGCAGTGTGGCTCACCTTTATTCCTGCTTATGTCAGCTCTCCTGGAAAATTCACTGTCGCTGTGGAGATCTTTGCCATTTTGGCGTCAAGCTTTGGCTTATTATTCTGTATATTTCTTCCAAAATGTTACATCATTATTTTGAAACCAGAGAAGAATACCAAAAAGCAAATGATGGGGAAAAATGCGAGTTAATTTTTTTACTAAAATTATTTTTAAAAAATCTAAATATAGCTGTATATTAAGCACATGGCTAGGTAAACTACTGAGCACAATAGACACTAACGTTAAGATATATACTGTACCTTTAAATGTAATGCTTTTTTGGTTTATTTCAATACAGTAATTATACAATGTTATATATCTAGTTTGGTTTTTTTTCTCCTGCATATTTAAAACCCTTCATAGGTTGTAATGTATAGGCCAAGCACAATTAACATAAAAGTAAAATTAAATGAGTAAATGAATAAATAGTCCAAGAGACAGACTTATAAAAGAAAAGTCCAAAGGCCAACAGTGTGGCCTCTAAAACCATGATCCCAATAAGTGGCACCTCACATCAAATTCATGCCAGTGGTCTAACTAGGTGGCCCCTAAAGCCATGTCCATGACTTATACAGAGTTAGAAATTTAAATTGGATTTGTTTTTTGTCGCAAAAAAAAAAGTGGTCCAAGAATCAATGTCTAGTAAAGGTTTTTTCAAGTTAGAGTTGGGAAATAGAGTTGGGAATCAGGACCAATGGTTTCCTCAATGCTCAAAAGAAAAAAATTCCTCAAAGAAATACAGCCAGATATGTATCCATCATGCAGTGCCTTCATAGACGAGTCAGATTGGCCCCAAATGTATTCTTCTGTAGGCCAACAGCCCCAAACCTACATCATTTTATTCAATATTCTCAATCATATAAAATACTAATTGTATTTATTACCCATACACTACCACAAATCTCCTTGATCATGATTATAAAATCGAAAAGTCAGTAACATTTTTTGTTACTACATAATTACATACTTGTTCTTTTATAGTTTGGATGCCTTTAGTATTAATGTTAAAACATTTTTATAATATAATAATAAAGAAAAAACTGTCGGAAATGTTGGGTGATTGGAGGACCCAAAAGCAGGATGGACGAGTTTTAAAAACAATATAATTTGTTTTTATTATAGCATTTATAATTTGTGGAGTTGAAACATTTATCAGCCTTTGAACTGTAATTAACATAGACAACATCAGTGAACTGTTATAAACAGGAATTTTGATAAGTGAAGGATTAGGAAGCTCATATTTCACATCCTACACCTTATGTCAAGGATTTATATCATCTTATCTCAAAATACATGCACTATCTATGGAATATTCAGAAAAGTCATATATGTTTTTATTTTACATATTGGTCTAGATGTCCCTCCCCAAAAATAGTAATTAATAATAATAATAATAATAATAATAATAATAATAATAATAATAATAATAATCCAAAAAAAAATAGTCCATTTCCTTTACAATAGAAAATTGCCACACCTTCTTTGGCTTCTCCCCACAAACCACATGTTTAACATTACCACAGAGGACTTGCAATTTTTCTATATAAATACCCCCTTATTCCTTCTGTTAGGTTAGCTGCGAGATCAGACGTCATACATTTTTTCTCTAGAGATTGATCGTAGATGGAGTTAATATTTCCTCTCTTTCATGTGGTTATGGCCATCATCAATTCATATACTGCACAAGAGACTTGTAGTCTACGTGGAGAAGCTGCATACCCACATATATGGAAAGACGGTGATATCTTAGTGGGAGGAATTTTCCCCTTCCATTTTAAATGGGAGCTGGCAGACTTGTCCTATTCCCAGATGCCGCCTACCATGAAATGTACAAGGTAAGCATAAAAAAACATGTTGAGATTTAATATAATCCATTGATCATTATATATACCTTGTTATGCATATATGTATAACGTACCGATATGTTTTTCTTAACAAAGTATGGAATTCAGAGCCTTCCAGTATTCTCAGACCTTGATTTATGCAATAGAGGAGATCAACAACAGTTCGTCTTTGCTGCCTGGAGTCTCACTGGGCTACAGGATCTATGACACGTGTGGTTCTCCAGCACAGGGGGTCAAAGTAGCAATGGCCCTTGTGAATGGAAATGAGAACTCAACTACAGATCCGATCTGCACAAAGCCAGCCCAGGTGCAAGCGATAATCGGAGAAACATATTCATCAGTGTCCATGGCCATAGCAAAGAGTATCGGACCTTTCGGAGTTCCTTTAGTAAGAGTTTATGCATGTTTGTATTTGCTTGGATTTTCCTCTTTATTTCTACTGTGCTAACTATTAATAGTCCACTTACAACATATAGGAAATACTTATTGACTGTTATTTCTGAAATAATTGTGTAAATCCAATTCTAGATAAGTTATTATTCGACCTGCGAGTGCCTCAGCGATAAAAAGATATACCCTTCATTTCTGCGCACCATTCCTAGCGATTATTTCCAGACCATAGCACTGGCAGAGATGGTTAAACACTTCGGATGGACCTGGGTGGGAGCAATACGAAGAGACGACGATTACGGGAACAGCGGAATGGCAGCGTTTACTAAAATCGCAGAGAAACTCGGGATATGTCTAGAATACTCCCTTCCTTTTTTCAGAACCTACTCACAGGAAAGAGTTTTGAGGATCGTCGAGCAAATTAAAAGCTCCACTTCGAGAGTGATTGTGGGATTTATCACGCCGCGGGAATTTGAGATTTTGCTGCGTGTGTTTTTTGAGCACAACATCACCGGTTATCAGTGGGTTGGAACTGAAGGATGGATTGCTGATCCGGTGGCGGTGACATTGGATAAATATAATATACTGCAAGGAGCTATAGGGTTAGCTATTCCCAAAACAACAGTAACCGGTCTGAAGGAGTTCATTCTAGATATAAAACCACTGGAATCAGTAGGCAGTGCTATTTTTATTAAATTCTGGGAGGCTCTGTTTACTTGTACATATAGAGGGCAGAATAATTCGGGGAATATAACAGTGTGCACTGGTGAAGAGAAAATCTCGGAGGTGAAAAACACCTTCACTGATATGTCCATGATGCCCGATTTTCAGTAATGTATATAAAGGAAGTCTATGCCATTGCTCATACACTACACAAACTTCTCGGCTGCAAAGAGACATGTCCTGTAAAGATGCAGCCCGATCCTTTCACAGTGAGTGAACAGTGTTTTTTTAATTTTTATTTTTGCACTTGTTTATTTACTTTTTTTAAATTCGATCTATGAAGTTGACTTTTTTGTTAATCAGTTCCTAGAACATCTGAAAAAAGTGTCGTTCAAGACAAAAGAAGGCGAAGCGGTTTACTTTCGATAAAAATGGTGATCCTCCTGCCAAATATGAAATAATAAACTGGAAGAAAAACAAAGAAAACCAGTATGAATTTATTACTGTAGGACTTTACGACTCTTCTCTTCCTGCTCGGAGTCGATTAGAAGTAAACATGACTTCCATTGTATGGGCGCGAAATTCAAATCGGGTAAGTATTAGGAAGAAACGGAGAGACTATTATTAAAAGAGACTTCTTAATGTAAATTCCAATCATAGTTATATTAATAAACTGTAATGTCTACTTCAACAAGGTGCCGAAATCTATATGTAGTGAGAGCTGTCCTCCTGGCACAAGGAAAGCTGTCCAGAAAGGAAAACCCATCTGCTGCTTTGACTGTATACCATGTGCTGCTGGAGAGATCAGTAATATGTCAGGTGTGTAATATTCTTGAAATATATATATATATATATATATATATATATATATATATATATATATATATATATATATATATATATATATATATATATATATATATATATATATATATATATATATATATATATATACACACACACACACAGTACTGTGCGAAGGTTTTAGGCAGGTATGAAAAAAATGCTGTAAACAAAGAATGCTTTAAAAAATGGAAGTGTTACCTTATTTACTTTCATCAATGAAGGAAATGCAGTGAATGAAGAAAAGAGAAATCAAATCAATATTTGTTGTTACCTTCAAAACAGCAGTAATTCTTCTATGTACACTTGATTGGTTGTTCCATCTTGGAGAAGTAAACACAGATCTTCTGTGGATGTAAACGTTCTCACATCCTTCTGTCTCTTCATGGAATCACACACACACTCCATGATGTTGAGATCAGGGCTCTGTGGGGGTCGTGACATCACTTCCACCACTTCTAGTTCTTCAAAAATTACTCACACCAAATATTGATTTGATTTAGATGTTTTTTTTTGTTCGCTCACTTTACATTTTGTAAACTGACAAAAATAAACAATCATTATTTATATTTCTGAAAGCATTCAATGTTTACAGCATTTTTTCACACCTGCCTAAAACTTTTGAACAGTACTGTATATAAATATATTGAACGAATATTGATTCATGTTTCTATTATGTATTAAAATAATTATTTCATTTTATTTTCTATGTCTCTCACTCTCTGACAGATTCAGTTGAGTGTGAACAATGCCAGCAAGATTACTGGTCAAACCCAGACAAGAATAAATGTGTAAAGAAGGAAATTGAATATTCTGTCCTACTCGGAAACCATGGGAATTTTGCTAGCAGTGGTTTCCATAGTCGGTTCCTTTATGACAATACTAACAGCATTCATATTTTTTAAATATAAAAACACCACCTATAGTTAAAGCCAACAACTCTGAAGCTGAGCTTCCTGCTGCTCTTCTCTCTGACTCTGTGTTTCCTCTGTTCACTTACGTTCATCGGTCAGCCCTCTGAGTGGTCCTGTATGCTGCGTCACACAGCGTTCGGGATCACCTTCGTCCTCTGTATCTCCTGTGTACTCGGGAAAACCATTGTAGTGTTAATGGCCTTCAGAGCGACACTTCCAGGCAGTAATGTCATGAAATGGTTTGGGCCTCTACAGCAGAGACTCAGTGTAGTAGCATTTACTCTCATACAGGTCCTTATTTGTGTACTTTGGTTAATAATTTCTCCTCCTTTCCCTTTTAAAAATCTAATGCACTATAAGGAAAAGGTCATTCTTGAATGTAGTTTGGGTTCAAACTTAGGTTTCTGGGCCGTCCTGGGTTATATTGGACTTTTAGCATTGTTATGTTTTATTTTGGCTTTTCTAGCACGGAAACTTCCCGATAATTTTAACGAAGCAAAATTCATTACATTCAGCATGTTATTGTTCTGTGCCGTTTGGATCACTTTTATTCCAGCGTATGTCAGCTCTCCTGGAAAATTCACTGTTGCTGTCGAGATCTTCGCCATTTTAGCATCCACTTTTGGTTTGTTGTTCTGCATCTTTCTTCCAAAGTGTTACATCATCATCATGAAGCCAGAGAGAAATACAAAAAAGCAACTCATGGGGAAAGGGCCAGCTTAGTAAATATATATATATTTATGATTAATGTGGCTCAATGTAACCTACTCAACCTGAGAATTAAATGTAATACTTCATTTATATTGTGTATGTACTTTAATTAAAATTAAAAAAGTGGACTATATAAATATGACTACCAGTTTTGTGAAATTTAATCTTTCAAACCTTTCAGTCTATGCAAGTGACAATTATAATCTTATACTCAACTAATGATTCACAAAGCAATGCATTCAACAATTAAATTATTGGTAGTTCCGAAGTCATTGCTTAAATCCTACACCGGTGATCATTATTGTTGAACGCAGGTGAACACAAGTAAAATACAAGGTGACACAAAGTTCAGTACTAGGACCCCTACTTGGGTGCTGGGATGTGAAATCGTGACCTTTTGAGCGGAAGACCAACATCCTAACCACTTGACAGCAGTTTTCTTACAACTCCTCTGTATCTCCTGTGTTCTGGGTGAAACCATTGTAGTGTTAATGGCCTTCAGAGGCGACACTTCCAGGCAGTAATGTCATGAAATGGTTTGGGCCTCTACAGCAGAGACTCAGTGTACTTGCTTTTACTCTCATACAGGTCCTTATTTGTGTACTTTGGTTAACAATATCTCCTCTTTTTCCCTTTCAAAAAGTTCATACACCATAAAGAAAAGATTATTCTTGAATGCAGTTTGAGTTCATTGAGACATTTTTGGGCCGTCCTGGGTTATATAGGAATTTTATCACTTTAAAGTTTTATTTTAGATAATTTTATAATTGTATTTTTTTTATTAAATATATATATTTTTGGATAATTTGGACAAAGCCACATTCTATCTATCTATGTGTATTGATTGTTGAATAATAATGAAAATAAATAAATGTGAACAATTGTATTATCGGGCTAAAATTGAAAATAGCGAGGCGAGTCTGAATACATTCTGAATGCACTATACAGTATATACAGGTGCATTTCAAGAAAAGAGAATATAATTCGGAAAGTTGATTTTCTTGTGTAAATTAATTAAAAATGTGAACATATATTTTATAGATTCATTTACATACAGACTGTAAATAGATAAATATATATTTAATCATGATTACTTGCAGGATTGCCATTTTTCTGTTCTCAATGTTTCATGTTTTTACAACTATAAGTAATTGTGACAGATGTTATAAATATATAAATAAATGTGTTTATGCAAATTAAACATGTGATTAACTCAGTGTGCATTACTATGTGAGTGATCTGCTCCTTCACTCTGCGTTGTGTTGGTGAATGAACGAAACCCGAACAACAAAAAAAGAAGAAATGAATAAATAAACTTCAGTGCATCCACTCATGCTTCCTAAATTTCCCCGAATTACGCCTACTAGCCGCTCATTCACAACAGGTATGATCTCCTCACTATATTAGTGTATATTACCGTATGGAATCTTACACAAGTGCATCGCATTCCCAAATCCGTATTACGGAATAAAGCGAAATTTTACTTTTGTGAATGCAATGCGATTCTGTATAACCTAAACATATCACCAGTTTATATGGAAAACAACCGGAACAGAATTCTTAAAGGAGCCACGTCCCATATTTTACAATTAAAACAACCAATAAACAAAGTAACATTGAAATATTAAAATAATAATTTCCAGAGTAAAATAAATATTAAATAGTCAATAATTCTATTATAGGAAAAGAATTAGGGTGACATTTACATTATTTAACAGCTGTTACAGTTAGAGTATTTAAAAAACAGTGATGTTTCATATATATATATATATATATATATATATATATATATATATATATATATATATATATATATACATACACATACACACCTTCCTAACACAAGCTATCATAACCTAGAGGGAAAAAAACCCTAAATGTCATCAAAGCTCACGTAATTCAAATTAGAAACATGTCACACCTCCCTTGGCTGTGTATCCAAATGGGGAATTTGCATTCCCTTCTTTATAAATACCCAAGATTATTTCTTACCAGTGAGCCAACAAATTAGACTAAGGGCAACTTCATTATCCCTTACTCCTGTAGAGGTACCTGAGTGGTTTAGCTAGATGGCATCAAACTTTGCACTCTTTAAAATAGTAATAGCCGTCATTCATTTTTCCAGGGCCCAAGAAAATACTTGTAACTTGCGTGGAGAGCCTTCGTACCCAGAGCTGTGGAAGAACGGTGATATCATCATTGGAGCAATTTTTCCTTTCCATAATAAATGGGAGATCTCAGACTCGTCTTATTCAGTCATGCCACCTGCAGTGAACTGCATGAGGTAAGAAATATAAATGTGAACTGAATAATACAATGCATGGTCAACAATTACTAAATTGTACTTAATTGCAATTGCAATGTCTGTGTTTTATTAAATCAGCCTGGAATTCAGAGCTTTGCAATATTCACAGACGTTGATCTTTGCAATAGAGGAGATCAACAACAGTTCAGTTCTATTGCCCGGAGTCTCACTGGGCTACAAGATCTACGATACCTGTGGTTCTGCAGCACTGGGAGTGAAAGTGGCAATGGCACTTGTGAATGGAAATGAAAACTCTGCCTCAGACTTGACATGCACAAAGCCGGCCCAGGTGCAGGCTATAATAGGAGAGACATATTCATCCGTGTCTATGGCTATAGCAAAGAGTATCGGACCTTTCAGCATGCCCTTAGTAAATCCAATTTTTTTAATAATATGACATTAAATGTGAAATAACAACATTGTATTACATTCCTAAAAATAACCCATTTCTAATCTAATTTTTAGATCAGTTACTATTCCACCTGTGAGTGTCTGAGTGATAAAGGGAAATATCCCTCATTTCTGCGCACCATTCCTAGCGATTATTTCCAGACCATAGCACTTGCAGAAATGATCAAGCACTTTGGATGGACCTGGGTGGGAGCAATACGAAGAGACGATGATTACGGAAACAGCGGAATGGCAGCGTTTACTAAAATCGCAGAGCAACTCGGGATATGTCTAGAATACTCCCTTCCTTTTTTCAGAACATACTCACAGGAAAAAGTGCTGAGGATCGTCGAGCAAATTAAAAGCTCCACTTCGAGGGTGATTGTGGGATTTGTTACTCCCTGGGATCTGGAGATTTTGCTTCAAGTGTTTTCGGTACATAACATCACCGGATATCAGTGGGTTGGAACTGAAGGATGGATTGCTGATCCGGTGGCGGTGACATTGGATAAATATAATATACTGCAAGGAGCTATAGGGTTAGCTATTCCCAAAACAACAGTAACTGGTCTGAAGGAGTTCATTCTAGATGTAAAACCTTTGCAAGCTGCAGGCAGTGCCATTTTTGTCAAATTCTGGGAAGCTATGTTTACTTGTAAATATGAAATGCAGAATAATACGAAGGATGCGAGTGTGTGTACGGGTGAAGAAAGCCTGTCCGGCATTGAAAACACCTTCACTGATATGTCCATGATGCCTATTTTTAGTAACGTGTACAAAGGAGTCTATGCCATTGCTCATACACTGCATAAACTCCTTGGTTGCGAACAAACTTGTCTGACGAAGAAGCAGCCCGATCCTTTCACAGTGAGTCCACAGCAACATTTACGCACATTTTTGACCAAATTTTCATTTTATAATACAAATTTTTCTCTTGTTCAGTTTCTACAACACCTCAGAAAGGTGCGTTTCAAAACCAAGGACGGCGAAGAGGTGTATTTTGATAAAAACGGCGATCCTCCCGCAAAATATGAAATAATAAACTGGCAAAAAATCAAAGAAAGCCAATATGAGTTTGTCACTGTCGGACTTTACGACTCCTCTGTTCCCGCTCAAAATCGATTAGCAGTAAATATGGCGTCTATTGTCTGGGCACAAAATTCAAATCAAGTGAGTATTTGAGGAAATATTTGACTTGCATTCAGTAATAAAAGTTTCAGTTCTATTTTTATGTTAATTAAATTATTCCTTTGCCTTGTTTATAGCTGCCGAGATCTGTGTGCAGTGAGAGTTGCCTTCCTGGCACAAGAAAAGCTGTACAAAAAGGGAAACCCATCTGTTGTTTTGACTGTATACCATGTGCTGCTGGAGAGATCAGTAATATGTCAGGTACATGGAAAAAATACAAATAGATAGATAGATAGATAGATAGATAGATAGATAGATAGATAGATAGGATAGATAGATAGATAGATAGATAGATAGATAGTAGGATGATAGATAGGTAGATAGATATAGATAGAGATAGATAGATAGGATCAGATAGAATAGATAGATAGATAGATAGATAGATAGTAGGTAGTAGATAGATAGATAGATAGATAGATAGATAGATAGAAGCACCATTTTATTCTCTTGCCAACTGAAAAAAACTTAAGTCAAATGCAATCACTAAGATGACCATTTCAAAGACTGGGTGTTAAAAGTACATTTATATTAATGTCTGTTCATGTGCTTTTTTGTTTGTTTGCTCAGTGCTCTGAACAGCAGGGAAGAATGTAATCTATTGTAGGAGAACATTATATTGTAACGATAGACATGACATTAACAAAGCTGTCTCAACTAGTATTCTCTCTCTCTCTGTCTCTGTGACAGATTCTCTTAAATGTGAGCAATGCCAGCAAGACTACTGGTCGAATCCAAGCAAAGATGATTGTGTGAAAAAGGAAATTGAGTATTTGTCCTATGAAGAAACGATGGGGATTTTACTAACTGCTGTGTCCATTATTGGTGCATTTATGACAATGGTAATAGCGATCATATTCTACAGATATAAAAATACCCCTATAGTTAAAGCCAACAACTCTGAGCTGAGCTTCCTGCTGCTCTTCTCTCTGACTCTGTGTTTTCTCTGTTCACTTACTTTTATCGGACGTCCCTCTGAGTGGTCCTGTATGCTGCGTCACACAGCGTTCGGGATCACCTTCGTCCTCTGTATCTCCTGTGTTCTGGGGAAAACCATTGTAGTGTTAATGGCCTTCAGAGCGACACTTCCAGGCAGTAATGTCATGAAATGGTTTGGGCCTCTACAACAGAGACTCAGTGTTATTGGCCTCTACAACAGAGACTCAGTGTTTTTGCCTTCACGCTTGTACAATTTCTTATTTGTGTGCTTTGGTTAACAATTTCTCCTCCTTTCCCTTTTAAGAATTTGATGCACTACAAAGAAAAGATCATTCTTGAATGCCATTTGGGATCAAACTTTGGTTTCTGGGCCGTACTTGGTTATATAGGACTTTTGGCCCTTTTATGTTTTGTTTTGGCTTTTCTGGCCCGGAAGCTGCCTGACAATTTTAATGAAGCCAAATTCATCACATTCAGTATGCTCATGTTTTGTGCAGTGTGGATCACCTTTATTCCTGCTTATGTCAGCTCTCCTGGAAAATTCACTGTCGCTGTGGAAATATTCGCCATTTTGGCCTCCAGTTTTGGGTTACTGTTTTGCATATTTCTTCCAAAGTGTTACATCATCATCTTAAAACCAGAAAAGAACACCAGAAAACAAATAATGGGGAAGGGGACCAATAACTGAGGCATCTGAGGGAATTTTTAGGCATCTATATTTATTCATTTGAATTAAATACAGATTTCATGTATAAATGAAAAATATGAATATAGAGTCCATTCCCCCAAAGTGAGTTTCTTAAATCAATGTCTATGTTCTTAGCATTTTTATATAAAGTGAATTCTTCTAAAAGTTCAGCTCTTTTAATGAAGGTGGGAGCTCAGTGGTTAAGGCAATGGCCTCTGGACTGGACTGGTTCAAATCCCAGCACCATCAAGCTGCTACTAGTGGGCCCTTAACCCTCAACTGCTCATTTGTAAGCAGTGTTTGGTAGGTTACTTTGGAAATGTAATAGCTTACTGTTTACAAATGACCTGATGTAATAAGTTAGTTTAACTTTTCAATTACTTTATAAAAGTAATTTGATTATTTTTTGATTACTTTCAATCGTCCACTAGGTGGCACTCGGATAAAGTGGATTATATTTACGATATTGAGCTGCATGGGGGGGGGGTTCAACATTTTCAAAAGTAACTTTAATTTGATGACACGTTTTTTTGTAGTAGCTCTAACAGATTGCTGTATTATGTAACGCCGTTACATGACACTAGTTACTCCCCAACACTTTTCGTAAGTCACTCTGTATATAAATTTTAACTTTTTAAAATACGCTTTTAACCGTCACACCAAAGTCATCTGTGATTGGATTTACATAACCTTTTGATTTACATGCATTATTATATTTCCTATATTCCTGTGCATTTTTGCTCACATTCCCTTCTTACTGCATCTGTGTACATATGTCTGTATTCTCAAGAATTTTCATTCACATCTATTATTCAGTAAAAACCAACATATTGTATAAAACCATCCAAACTCACTAAAGTCTTGTGTTGGATACTTTTTATGCCCAAATAGCTTACAACGCAGTTATTTTGGAGGAGCATAAGCATTTAATATGATTTGAATTGGGTGGGACTTTACAGAATTGAACATTTAATAGCAATTTTCCACATGTCCACAAGAGGTTGCTAATTCCCAATCTTTCTAAAATGGTGTACTTTATTAAGGGGTCAACACTTTTGACAATAACTGTCCAAACAACTTCCAGCTTAGTATTTCTTTAAAGATTCCATTTGCATGGGAATGCATCCAGATGTGTAAGTAGTATTTTAATAGATCAGGGGTGCATGACTTATCAAGCTGCCACCATTTGGGAACGCTGAACAAGGCCTCTGTGCTCAAATTGTGTGATATCATGGTTAACCTTGTGTGCAACCGAACTGGGTAATAACTGCAAAAAAAGAAATTCACTTGTAACAAGTAAATGTACCTTAAGTATCTTTTTTCTACATTGATATGTATATATAGCGCCTATCCTGAGGGTACTAGTTACATTTATTTTACCATCTAAGCACGTTGGTAACGATCATGCTCCGATCTCTGAGGAATGATACGCTACATATGAAGACAACCTGAATTTGCATTTGAGATTATTGTATTGTTAGTTATGACAGCTTCATGATTATGTCAAATTAAGTAGGCTTATTTATTATTCCAACCATATACAGTACACTACATGTATGATATTTGGCAGACACCCTTATCCAGAGTGACTTACATCTGACAGTTAAGGGCCTTGCTCAAGGGCCTTCTCTGAACTGTGTACATGAACAGAAACTATTATTGTAGTTGAAAAAAGGACCAGAAATCACTATAGGATTGGAAAGTCACACCTCCTTCAGCTATAAGCCACCAGTGTTACTTTACCATAGAGACTACGCATTTCAATTTGTATAAATACATGTGCTTCTTGTTCAACACATCCCACACACACACACACACACACACACACACACACACATTTTCTGTATCTCATCTCTTTAGTAAGGAATGGAGTCGATTTTTACACTCTTGCAAGTTATAATGGCCATCATTAATTTTTCCCGAGCTAATAAGACTACATGTATGCTGCGTGGAGAGCCTGAATACCCACATATATATAAGAACGGTGATATCATCGTGGGAGCAATTTTCCCCTTTCATAGCATTTGGGAAATCACAGAGTCATCCTATTCAACGAGGCCGTCTTCTATGAAGTGTTTGAGGTAAGTTGAAAAAAATTGCGATCGAACTGTAAACATATATCTATATCTAGTGAAATTAGTTGAAAATATTAAACAAGAGGATTATGATTGCTTTCATTTTATCAGTCTGGATTTCAGAGCTTTCCAGTATTCACAGACGTTGATCTTTGCAACAGAGGAGATCAATAACAGTTCATCTCTCCTGCCTGGAGTCACGCTGGGCTACAAGATTTATGATACGTGTGGTTCTGCAGCACTGGGGGTTAAAATGGCAATGACACTAATGAATGGAAATGAGATCTCTGCCACCGATGACAACTGCACTAAGCCAGCCCAGGTGCAAGCCATCCTGGGAGAGACGTACTCATCAGTGTCCATGGCCATATCGAAGAGTATTGGTCCTTTCCGCATTCCCTTAGTAAGAATTTATGAAATATGTGTATTTATTTACGGTATAACAAAAGCATTTTTTTAAAGTATTACAGCTGGAAAGACATTTGGTGGATAATAGAGTGGGTGTAAATGTATTGACTGTAAACAAATATTATTTTAGATCAGTTACTACGCCACCTGCGAGTGTCTCAGCGACAAAATAAAATATCCGTCATTTCTGCGCACCGTTCCCAGCGATTATTACCAGAGCAGAGCACTGGCAGAGCTGGTCAAGCACTTCGGCTGGACCTGGGTGGGAGCGATACGAAGAGATGACGATTATGGGAACAATGGAATGGCGACGTTTACGAAAATCGCAGAGCAACTGGGCATCTGCTTAGAATACTCTCTTCCGTTCTTTAAAACCTACTCACAGGAGAAAGTGCTCAGGATTGTCGAGCAAATTAAAAGCTCCACGTCTCGAGTGATCGTCGGATTCCTCACCCAGTGGGATGTGGAAATTTTGGTGCATGTGTTTTCTGAGCATAACATCACCGGATACCAGTGGGTCGGAACCGAGGGCTGGATCGCTGATCCGATAGTGGCAACCCGTGATAAGCACAACATACTGCAAGGTGCCATAGGGTTAGCGATCCCTAAAACAAAGGTGTCTGGTCTGGAGGACTTCATTCTAAACGTAAAGCCACTGAAATCTGTAGGGAGTGGCATTTTTACTAAATTTTGGGAGGCTTTGTTTAAATGTAAATACGCAGAGCAGAATGATTCAGAGGATTTGCCAGTGTGCACGGGAGAAGAGAGCGTGTCTGAAATGGAAAGCGCTTTCACTGATATGTCCTTGATGCCAATTTTTAGTAACGTGTATAAAGGAGTGTACGCTGTCGCTCATACGCTACATGAGCTCCTTGGCTGTAAACAATCATGTCCAACGAATAAGCAACCCGACCCTTTCACAGTGAGTCGGTATTGTTACAAAGACAGATTTTCACTTCAATTTTAGACACAAAATGCAATCATTTCTCATACATTTTTATTTGAGAGAGTGTGTGTGTGTGTGTGTGTGTGTGTGTGTGTGTGTGTATGGATATATATATATATATATATATATATATATATATATATATATATATATATATCTATATTTACAATGTAGATTTTCACTGAAGGTAGCACAAAACTATGAATTAACACATTTGGAATTATGTAGTAAACAATAAACAGGAGTGCTTTGTGATCTGGCCTCCACAGTCACCTGATCTAAACCCAATCGAGATAGTTTGGGATGAGACGGCACGCAGAGTGAAGGCCAACTAAAATCTGAAACATATTTAGAGTTATTGAACTTATTTGTTTACTACGTAATTACAAATTTGTTAATCCATAGCTGTGATGCCTTCAGTGAGACTATATGTGTGTGTGTGTGTGTGTGTGTGTGTGTGTGTGTGTGTGTGTGTGTGTGTGTGTGTGTGTGTGTGTGTGTGTGTACTACCACTAATTTTGGTATCACTTAGTAATTCTTTTTTTCAAGGAAACACACAAAATGAGCCTGAAAAGAAAACATAACAAAATAGGCCATGATGAAATTGTCAGAGTTAGAACTAATGAATTTGAAAAAGCCTTTTCGAAGCAATTTCGGCCCCTTATGCTGTCAAATGTCCAAGATAGCTTTACTCCATTAGTATAACGCTTCTCAGGTATGCAATTGCAAAAGGGCCTTATCATAATAAATGAGTATAAAATATCTATGAATTAACAGCCGCACACATTTTACACAGGAGACTGACAGAGAGGACTGACAATTGCTAATAATAGTCCTATATGCAAACATAATGCTCTATACCTAACCTTAATTATTTATGAATAGCATGAAAATTTGTTTTTTCTTTGGAAAACAAAGACATTTGCAGGTGATTCCAAACCTTTGAGCAGTATATGTATATATACTTTACTGAGACATTATGAGATTAATACAAGTGACCTTTAGCCGCTACAATTACAAAAGACATCTTCCAGACATCTTCCTACTGTATTTTTCTTTTTCTGAAGTGGATATACTCATACACATTCTCTCTGTTTCTCTAGTTTCTAGAACACCTTAAAAAAGTACGTTTCAAGACCAAAGAAGATGAAGAGGTTTATTTTGATATCAATGGTGACCCGCCAGCAAAATATGAAATAATAAACTGGCAACTGAATAAAAATAATCAAAGCGAATTTGTCACTGTCGGACTTTACGACTCCTCTTCTCCAGCTCACAATCGATTAACAGTAAACTTGTCCTCTATTATATGGACACAAAACACCAATAAGGTGAGTATAAAGTATAAACTGTATTTATGAAGTGTATACATTTCCTGTATTGAATATGCTTTTTTTTCTTGCATGTGCATTGATTACACTATAAATTTTATTATATACAAATGTGAGTGGAAAAATATTATCTCTATTAATTTGGATAATAGGTACCAATATCTATATGCCATGAGAGCTGTCCTCCAGGAACCTGAAAAGCTGTGCAGAAAGGAAAACCCATCTGCTGCTTTGACTGTATTCCATGTGCTGCAGGAGAGATCAGTAATAAAACAGGTAAGAGCAATAGCAATACACACAATGTTATTTATTTATTAATTTATTTTTAGGGCTGTCAATCGATTCAAATATTTAAGGGTGATTAATCACATGATTACCACACATTAAATAAAATATGGGACGTGGCTCCTTTAAGAATTCTGTTCCAGTTGCTTTCCATATAAACTGGCGATACGTTTAGGTTATACGGAAGCGCATTGCATTCACAAAAGAAAAATGTATTCCGTAATACGGATTTGGGAATGCGATGCACTTGCGTATGGTTCCATACGGTAATATACGCTAATATAGTGAGCTCCTACCTGTTGTGAATTCGCAGCTAGTAGGCGTAATTCAGGGAAATTTAGGAAGTGTGAGTGGATGCACTGAAGTTTCTTTATTAATTTTTTTCTTTTTTTGGACCTTTATTGGGTTTAATTCATTCGCCAACACAACGCGGAGTGAAGGAGCAGATCACTTCACATAGTAATGCACATGGCGTTAATCACATGTTAATAACATTAATGTCAGTTAAAGTGAATTTGCGTTAATGCATTAACTTTGACAGCCCTAATTTATTTATTTGTGTATGTATTTGTTTATTTATTAGCGCCACACCATCTTCGTTTAGTTTATTTCGTGTTTGAGGCAGAAATATTTGTTTGTTTTCCTTTTTAGCATTAATTATCATGTGCAAGCAATAAACTATGTATAATATTTTCTGAGATAAAATATACACTAAATACACTGTGAATTCTCAGAAAGGTTAAATCATGCGCTTTGCTTTCTGACATTTCTTTCCCAATGACAGACTCTATTGAATGTGAAGAATGTCAACAGGATTTCTGGTCAAATGCGCTCAAGGATAAATGTGTGAAAAAAGAAATTGAGTATCTGTCTTATGAAGAAACGATGGGAATTTTGCTGACAGCAGTGTCCGTTATCGGTGCATTTATGACAATGGTGATAGCGATTATATTCTTTAGATATAAAAATACCCCGATAGTCAAAGCCAACAACTCTGAGCTGAGCTTCCTGCTGCTCTTCTCTCTGACTCTGTGTTTCCTCTGTTCTCTTACGTTCATCGGTCAGCCCTCTGAGTGGTCCTGTATGCTGCGTCACACAGCGTTCGGGATCACCTTCGTCCTCTGTATCTCCTGTGTACTCGGAAAAACTATAGTGGTTTTAATGGCCTTCAGAGCGACACTTCCAGGCAGTAATGTCATGAAATGGTTTGGGCCTCCGCAACAACGACTCAGCGTTCTTGTCTTCACTCTAATACAGGTCCTTATTTGTGTGCTTTGGTTGTCCATTTCTCCTCCTTTCCCATTTAAAAATCTACATCACTACAAAGAAAAGATTATTCTAGAATGTAATTTAGGCTCCAATTTAGGATTCTGGGCCGTACTGGGTTATATAGGACTTCTGGCTCTTTTATGTTTTGTTTTGGCTTTTCTGGCTCGGAAGTTGCCCGATAATTTCAATGAAGCCAAATTTATCACATTCAGCATGCTCATGTTCTCCGCAGTGTGGATCACCTTTATTCCTGCTTATGTCAGCTCTCCTGGAAAATTCACCGTAGCTGTAGAGATCTTCGCCATTTTAGCATCAAGCTTCGGTTTGCTGTTCTGCATATTTCTTCCAAAGTGTTACATCATCATACTAAAGCCAGAGAAAAACACAAAAAAGCAAATGATGGGGAAAAGTTAAGCGACCCCCAAAGTGTAACTATGAATTAATATATAGTGAACTTATATAAAGCATATTGCTTACAGAGTACTTAAAATATTCAAGATAAAAATAAAGTTAATTTTACTTTAAAAAAATACATATAATAATACAGACATATTTTTTTATTCTTTAGCCACCCTTGTCTGAAATGTATTTCATATATAAATAGACATTTAAGTTGATTTCAGAATTTCTTACTTTTTATCAAACGTTTAATTGAATTGTCATTACATTTATGTATACTTCTCACATCTTGTGATGGCTGTACATCTCTAAAATAATCCCTCTCACAGTAGAATGAGGAATTAAAAATTATTTGGAAATGGCCTTATAACCCTTTTCAGGTTAAGCAGAAACAGTTGTTTTTGAGATAATGGCTATTGGTTGGTTCTTTGTTCTTGACATGATATACGCACATACTTGAGCAAGCAAATTATATGCTTTTATGGTATTCTTTTAGTTTTATTACTTTAATATTTGATCACATATTCTTAATGAATAACTAATCATATACATTCCAAGTAGTGAAACCTTTTCGTTAATGATTGTAGGAGTAGGAATTATTTGGGGCTCTGATTTATAATTAAAATATCAGAATTATTTGAGTTTATTTATTTATAGAACTTGCTGGCGACAAGATCAATAAAACGCTTAATAAATACAATGATTCGCAGGATGTTGTTATTTCTTCTGCATATGCCGTCACCCGTTCCTGTTTGACGTGTCAAGAAATCTAAGTGAATCGTGTGATCTGAAGGCATCTTCATTTTCAGAAAGACAATTCTAATCAATAATTGCTATTTGCTAGTATACTGCTTCCATTTATATTACATTTATGTCAATTGGCAAATGGCCTTATCCAGATTAATTTCAAGCTATGTACTGATTAGATTCAGTTACTGGGTTATTGGTGCCATACAAAAAATGGCTATTTTAATAGTCTGAACCCTAAATATGCCACCACATAACTTAAATTTCCTTTCAAACTCAGCTTAATACATTCTCCTTAATAAAAGAATGTAAAGGTAAATGTGTACATGATACAGTACTGTACTGCTGTGTCTTCAGTAGTGCTAGAATGTAAAATAACCATGTGACCCCAATATGTACTGTCATTCATACCACAGTCATAGCACATTTTCTTTGGTATGTGCTGTCATTAGGTTGCAAACACTTACCTTGTAAATGTAGTAAAATGCAGTCTTGCAAATATACTATTAGTGTAATTTATTTAAATCAAATATACAGTAATTAGTGGGGCACGGTGGCGTAGTGGTTAGCACGTTCGCCTCACACCGCTAGGATCCGGGTTCGATTCCTCGTCTCGGCCATGTGTGTGTGGAGTTTGCATGTTCTCCCCGTGCCTCAGGGGGTTTTTTTCTCCGGGTTCTCCGGTTTCCTCCCGGTCCAAAAACATGCACGGTAGGTTGATTGGCACCTTGGAAAATTGTCCCTAGTGTATGAATGTGTGTGAATGTGTGTGTGTCCTGCGATGGGTTGGCATTCCATCCAGGGTGTATCCTGCCTTAATGCCCAAAGACGCCTGAGATAGGCACAGGCTCCCCGTGACCCGAGGGAAGATCGGATAAAGCGGTAGAAAATGAATGAATGAATGAATACAGTAATTATTTAATGTAATAAAAATGCAGTAAAATGAATGGGTGCTCACCAGTGATGAATGATATTAATGATGCATGGAAAATTCTATACGACAATTTAAAAAAATTCAGAAAAAATTGCGAAAAATGATTAGTTAGGTGCTAATGAAGAAAATCTGCTAACTGAGGCCGCAAACTCTGAACCGCGACTTTGCAGGGGGTCGACTATATAATGCATGTCCTGAATAGGCCCTGCACATTGCTTTTTCCAAAATAGAAATAACAGGAGATACTGTTTAATTCTGTGTCTTATGCACTCAGACTTATATTTTAATTGTATCCTTCTTTTTAAATTAAAACTCTGGTGCAACACAAATACGGTGTAACATTCAATGAATGAAAAATTAATTACGTTCTGAACTAGTGTTTAAAGAAGTCCTATCAATAGGGTTTAATAAACACTAAATAAAAAATAAAAAAAACCTGATAAAGACAATGAACATTTTCATGAAGGAAATGTAATGATTCTTATCATAAACTACAAATTGTGAAAAATGGAAATGCATGATTGCAAATAAGTCATGCTTTGGGAATATATTTTGGAATACATCACACCCCTTTGACTGTGGCTCATGCAGTTATGACTATACCATGGAGGATTTGCCTTTTCATTTGTATAAATAGCATTAAATCCATCCTGACACAAACAGACACACACACACACACACACACTCTCTCTCTTATTTATCATCTGTACTCTAGAGCAGAATAGGTACATGGATTCCATATTTACTGTCTTGCATGTGATAATAGCTATTGTCAATTTTTCTAGAGCTAATGAAACTACCTGTAGCCTGCTCGGAGAGCCTTCATACCCATATTTCTTTAAAGATGGTGATATCATAATAGGGGGGATTTTCCCGTTTTATAGTAAATGGGAGTTTGCAGACTTATCTTATTCGGTCATGCCTCCTCCGATACAGTGCACAAGGTAAGGATCACTGATAAGTTATAATTGATGTTGTCTATGATAAAATATGCTGTAATTTTATTTTACAACTATTTCTTTGTCTCTCCGTCTAATTTATTTATTTTTAACAGCTTGGATTTCAGAGCCTTTCAATACACACAGTCCATGCTCTTTGCAATCGAGGAGATTAACAACAACAACTCTTTACTACCTGGAGTCTTCCTGGGCTATAAGATCTATGACACGTGCAGTTCTTCAGCAATGGGTGTTAAAATGGCGATGACGCTTATGAATGGAATCGAAAACTCAGTTGCAAATCAGGTGTGCACAAAGCCAGCTCAGGTGCAAGCCATAATAGGTGAGACATACTCCTCAGTGTCTACAGCTATCGCGAAGAGTATTGGACCGCTCAACATGCCCATGGTAAGAATCAAATCTGTTTTATTGTGAAAATGAATATGATCTTGCAATTGTTTTTAACGCCTGATCACTTTTAGCACGTTGTACTGTGCGAAATAAGTGACGCCTGATAGCTGAGCTGTTTGTGTTAATGTTAATTTTAGATCAGTCACTATTCCACCTGTGAATGTCTGAGTGACAAATCCAAATATCCCTCGTTTATGCGCACTGTTCCCAGTGATTACCACCAATCCAGAGCCCTGGCAGAGATGGTTAAACACTTTGGCTGGACCTGGGTGGGAGCAATACGGAGAGATGACGACTATGGAAACAGTGGAATGGCGACTTTTACGAAAGTCGCAGAGCAACTGGGAATATGCTTGGAATACTCGCTACCATTTTTTAGAACCTACTCGCAAGAACGTGTCCTGAGAATAGTAGAGCAGATCAAAAGTTCCACTTCTCGAGTCATTGTGGGATTTCTGGCTCACTGGGATTGGGAGATTCTGGTGCATGTGTTCACTGAACACAATATCACTGGATATCAGTGGGTAGGAACTGAGGGTTGGATCGCTGATCCGGTAGTGGCTACACTGGATAAGCAAAATATACTACAAGGAGCCATCGGGCTAGCGATCTCCAAAACAACAGTAACAGGTCTGGAGGACTTCATTTTAGACATAACACCACTGAAAACTGTAGGCAGTGGCATTTTCACCAAATTTTGGGAAGCACTGTTTAACTGTAAATATACAATGCAGAATGATTTGGAGCCTCAAACAACTTGTACTGGGGAAGAAAAACTCTCTGAAGTGGAAAATACCTTCACTGATATGTCCATGTTGCCCATTATTAGTAATGTGTATAAAGCAGTTTATGCTATTAGCCATACTCTACATGACCTTCTTGGATGTACAAAAACTTGCCCCACAAAGAAGCAAACAGATCCTCTTACAGTGAGTATGCACAGTATTATGAACACATGATCTTTTGTGGTTCAATATTAATTCTTGTTTAAATTTCTTTCTTTCTTTTCTTTTTAGTTTCTTGAACACATGAAAAAGGTGAATTTCAAGACCAAAGATGGTGAACGTGTTTATTTTGATAAAAATGGGGACCCTGCAGGAAAATACGAAATAATTAACTGGCAAACAAAAAAGGGACACCCACATCAATTTGTTACTGTTGGATTTTATGACTCTTCTTTCCCTGATCAGAGTCGTTTGTCTGTGAATTTGTCATCTATAGTTTGGGCCAAAAATAGTGATAAGGTAAGTGACGTTTAAATGTCTAGACAAAAATAAAAAATCAATCAATCAAACAATATTAATATTTTTGAACAATGTGTTGGTCCCAGCTGCCAAAATCTGTATGTAGTGAGAGCTGTCCTCCTGGCACGAGGAAAGCTGTACAGAAAGGAAAACCCATCTGTTGCTTTGACTGTATCCCATGTGCTGCAGGAGAGATCAGTAATAGGACAGGTACGGTTTCTTAAAAATTTGAGCTATTAAGCTGTTTATGTTTCTTTAGACATACATTTTATTGGCAAAAGTTTGCAAGACATGAGCTTGGTATGTGCTTTTTGGGCCCTGCATTCCACATTTATTCATTCATTCATCTTCTACCGTTTTATCCGATCTTCCCTCGGGTCACGGGGAGCCTGTGCCTATCTCAGGCGTCTATGCACATTAAGACAGTATACACCCTGGATGGAATGCCAACCCATCACATGGCACACACACGCAACCTCACACACACATTCATACACTAGGGACAATTTTCCAAGGTGCCAATCAACCTACTATGCATGTTTTTGGACTTGGGGGAAACCGGACTTCATCAGATACAAGGGTGTTAGTAAAGTTAGGTAGTGATGTTGGCGAGGTGAGGAGGCCTGTGGTACAGTCAGTATTCACATTCACCCCAATGGTGTTCAGAAGATTCGAGGTCAGAGCCCTACAGCAGGAGATCTACCTCTCCAAAGCATATCATCATAGAGCTTGTTTTGTGCAGTGGGGCAGGTTTGTGTTTCCAAGTAAACATAATATTTTATTAGATCCAAAGTAATTCTATACAATTGTGTGCATCCAACTTCATGGTAAAACACCTGAAAAAGTCCAACACATGGCAAGGAAAGGTCATGTGTCCCAATAATTTTGTCCATATAGTGTATGATACACTTCATTTTCAGGAACCATTAGAAGATTTGTGATCAAAATGCTTAATCTTTTTCAATATTAATCAGTTTGTATTATATAAAACTTAATCCGCATAATAGCTTTATTAACCTTAACGGTATTACTTCATTCATTGTTATTTCTGTGTTTCAGATTCTGTTGAATGTAAACAATGTCAGCAAGATTTCTGGTCAAATCCACAGAAGGATGAATGTGTGAAGAAAGAAATCGAGTATCTGTCATATGAGGAAACAATGGGAATGTTGCTGACGGTTATTTCTGTCGTTGGTGCATTTATGACCATAATAACCGCCATCATTTTTCTTAAATATAAAAATACTCCGATAGTCAAAGCCAACAACTCTGAGCTGAGCTTCCTGCTGCTGTTTGCACTGGCTCTGTGCTTTCTTTGTTCACTTACGTTCATCGGTCAGCCCTCTGAGTGGTCCTGTATGCTGCGTCACACAGCGTTCGGGATCACCTTCGTCCTCTGCATCTCCTGTGTACTCGGGAAAACCATTAGTTGTGTTAATGGCCTTCAGAGCGACACTTCCAGGCAGTAATGTCATGAAATGGTTTGGGCCTCCACAACAACGACTCAGCGTTCTTGCATTTACTCTCATACAGGTCCTTATTTGTGTACTTTGGTTAACAATTTCTCCTCCTTTCCCTTTTAAAAATCTACATCACTACAAAGAAAAGATTATTCTGGAATGCCATTTGGGATCAACCATAGGTTTCTGGGCCGTACTTGGTTATATAGGACTTTTGGCCCTTTTGTGTTTTGTTTTGGCTTTTCTAGCTAGAAAGCTGCCTGACAATTTCAATGAAGCCAAATTCATCACATTCAGCATGCTGATATTCTGTGCAGTGTGGATTACCTTTATTCCTGCTTATGTCAGCTCTCCTGGAAAATTCACTGTCGCTGTGGAGATCTTTGCCATTTTGGCTTCAAGCTTTGGCTTATTATTCTGTATATTTCTTCCAAAATGTTACATCATTATTTTGAAGCCGGAGAAGAACACTAAAAAGCAAATGATGGGGAAAAATTCCAGCTAAATAAAATCCAAATATTATTTAAAAAATATCTACGTGATCAATTAATATACTGAACACAATGGACAGATCAGCATATTTAACATAAATATCTGTTTCGTCCCAATACGGATTTAATACTGTATGTTGTCTATGATTTTGTCCCCCATTTAAAAATCCATTCACTTTAATAGCGATCAAATTTATTTTTATTTATTTATTTTTTGCAAATTTCTTGTGCCCTTTTAAAGTAAATTAAATAAAATATAAGGGGTGTAATATGTAGCACAAGCAACTTAAAAAGCTTGAATGAATCAACCTATCTATTCTTAATACATATATATATAATATATAATACATTAAATAATACATTAATATAATACATTAAACATATACACTTCTAAATTGGACAATGTATCTCAAACAGCAGTGCCTAAACAAACAAACAGATCTAGCATTGGGTTATAGGGGTTGAGTGTAAAATTGCAGCTACAACACCCAGTTGATCTGGTAAAAGTTTAACCCCTTGTAGACAATTGTCGCAAAATCGCATCAAACTGCTTTCCAGCCCAAACACAGTCAATTTAATGTATGTATTCCTCCACTGCCAGTTGTTGCATATTTGACATGTACCATACGTAATATTGGAGGAACTAATTGCACAATTATAGTATCCGCGTGAAAGCAAAAACATGCATAGTTTATTTTAAATATAATTGTAAATAAATTTAGGAAACAAGGGGGTAAAAACTCACAGAGGGAAGCAAATCAGTGAAAAAAGCATCCTTTTATATTTTTTTTATTTCCTTATCCTTATACTCTGAGTTTTTGTAATTCTATGAGAATGTATTTAGCTATTTCATTGCAAACACTGAATGTCCACACACAAAACATGTAATGCAACTACTGAAATGGGAGACAGAGCAAGACATAGGGAAGTGGGAGATGGTAGCTCAGTAGTTGAGGCATTGCTCTTGACTGGACGATTGCAGGTTCAAGTCCCTCACCACCAAGCTGCCACTAGTGGGTCATTGATCAAGGCCCTTAACCCCCTTCAATTACTCAGTTGTAAGTTGCTCTGGATAAGGGTGTCTGCCAAATGCGTGAAATTTGTCCTAAGACGAATCTTGGACTTCGAGACTCATTGAAATAGAACTCAACATAGAACCACTATAACCAGTATAACTGAACCACACAGCAAGACAGGACACTTGGGATAATTAGAAGGTGAATAATGAATAAAGAGAGCTCATATGTACTTTTCTAGGTCCCGCAATCTGGGTCCAGTTAAAACCTTCTGTGTTAAGGGAGAAACTGGCCTGTATGAGAAGACAAATCTCATCTAACTTGGCATGGATTGACATGACCGATTTGTTGAGAGGTCTGGAGATTATAATTGTGTACATAGACCTCTCTAGCCAATGGTTTTATACTTCAAGGGCCATCTTAACAGTCACGGATGATGAGGGCCTGATATCATAGCTTTGCTCTATCATGGTGAGACTGCTATCAAATGGAATTTACTACACACACACACACACACCTGTTGAAATTGAAGATTTTATGATAGATAAATCATAGTTGCTTTTGTAGCAACCAACAGAATTCAGTAAAAAAAAGTTTATTTTTTTTTTTTTTTAAAGAGAGAATATTCAATAATTTGTGTCTTGGTTACATATGGCCATGTGACCTGTGCTCAGAATGAAACCAATCACCTTCAAATTCATATTACAATGTCATTGAATAATTATTTGTAAAAATATTATTATTATTATCACCATTATTTTAAGAATTCTGTAAACAAAATACATAAAGCACTTCGTCTCTCTTGTAGACCACTCACAATTCCTTTGTTCTTACAAAACTGTGTGATATTTTCAATATTTGGTAAAACACATCACAGCCACTAAACAAAACTGCCAAATTTAGATTGAACTATTAAAGAACACTCATAATTACTTAAGAAATGTTCGAATTAAACTTGGAATATGCCTGGAAGACTGAGATGCAATAAAAAAAAACACTGCAAAGTTCAAAGGTTCAAATGTATACAGACTCGTTATTATTTGATTGCAAAGACGCCGGCATGGCCATGTGTGCTTTCTTATAAGAGACCGATTATCTAGCATTTAAAATGAAATCTGTGAGCTCATATACCAAAGGTGTATGTTTTAGTACATCTCAGAATTAGAATGCGATATAAAGATTGGTGCTGATAGAAGACTAGAATAGCCTTTATTTGATCACATATTCATTACAGCACGGATAAATTCTTTCTTTGCATATCCCAGTTTGTTTTTGGAAGCTAGGGTCAGAGGGCAGGATCAGCCATGATACGGATCCTGGAGGACAGAGGGTTAAGGGCCTTGCTCAAGGACCCAAGGGAAGAAGCTTGGCGATACCAGGGCTCGATCCCCCGACCTTACGATCAGTAGCCCAGCGCCTGAAACCAATGGCGTAAACCCTCCCTGCGTACAAGTGAGTGTAAGTCACACCTCCTGTGACTGCAGTCCATAACCATGACCAGTGAGAATTGCTTGTATAAATACCACAAATCCTGTATCATGCGATTTGTTGATCTGGTCTAGGCATGCATGCTCTACTCTAACCTCTCTATTCTTTAGCTGTTTTGGTCGATGGAGTCCATTTTCACTCTTTTGCAAGTTGTAATCACGATTGTTAACTTTTCCAATGCTAATGGAACGAATTGCACCTTGAGGACAGCTGCTGCAAACCCGCAGCTTTGGAAAGATGGCGATATCACAATCGGGGGGGTTTTCCCTTTGCATAGCAGCTGGACGATTACAGATTTATCCTATTTGTTCATGCCACCACCAGTGACATGCATGAGGTAAGGAGAAGCTGTGTGAAGATAAATGACTTTCCCCAATGTTTCATGATTAACATAACATAAGCATATCTCTTGAAAAGTCTTGATTTCACAGCATTGCAGTCGGCACAGTCCTTGATCTTTGCAGTAGAAGAAATCAACAACAATAGAGCTTTACTGCCTGGAGTGTCACTCGGCTACAAGATCTATGACACCTGTAGTTCTGAAGCATTGGGAATTCGAATGGCTATGGCCCTAATGAATGAGCACGGAATAGCCTTAAACGAGCCGTGCACAAAGCCAGCCCAGGTGCAAGCCATAATTGGAGAAGCCTTTTCGTCTGTGTCTATGGCTATAGCAAAGAGTATTGGACCCTTCAGCATCCCCTTAGTAAGAATCGAAGCAAATTCTTAATATAATTGTATTCATTCAAATTGTCTAAAGTATCAATGAATCAACACAATGCTTATAATATATAATATATGTTATTTACAGATCAGTCACTATGCTACCTGTGAGTGTCTCAGCGACAAAAAGAAATATCCCTCATTTCTGCGCACTATTCCCAGCGATTACCACCAATCCAGAGCCTTGGCCGAGATGGTCAGGCACTTCGGCTGGACCTGGGTGGGAGCGATACGTAGAGATGACGACTATGGAAACACTGGAATGGCGGCATTTACGGAATTTGCACAACAGCTTGGCGTCTGCGTAGAATATTCTCTTCCGTTTTTCCGAACCTATTCTCAAGAAAGAGTTGAACGAATTGCTGAGCAAATCAAAAGCTCCACTTCACGCGTGATCGTAGGATTCCTCGATAGCTGGGATTTGGGAATTTTGCTGCATGCGTTTTTCAAACACAACATCACTGGATACCAGTGGGTAGGCACAGAGGCCTGGATTGCCGACTCTGAACTTGTCACGTTAGACAAGTACAACATGCTGCGAGGGGCTATTGGCCTAGCCATTCCCAAAACGGTGGTTTCAGGTCTAAAGGACTTCATTCTAGATATAAAGTTACTGAAATCTTCAGGCAGCACCATTTTTATTCAGTTATGGGAGACTCTTTTTAAATGTAAATATACAATTTACAGCAAGTCGGATGATGTACAAGTGTGCACAGGAGAAGAGAAATTATCCGAGGTGGAAAACACGTTCACTGACATGTCCCTGATGCCGATATTCAGCAACGTGTATAAAGGGGTTTACGCCATTGCGCATACGCTACATAATCTTCTTGGGTGCAAAGAAATCTGTCGTACAAAGCAGCAGCCTGATCCTCTCACAGTGAGCAATAGTCTTTCTTTAATACTGAAATGTCTGAAATGAATAGGGACAGTACAGAACTTATTTCAGGGAAAAAAAGACATGTTGTATTCATTTTTTTTGTTTTTTATTTGTAAGTTTTTAGAACACCTCAAAAGAGTCCGATTTAAAACCAAAGAAGGCGAAGAAGTTTATTTTGATGAAAACGGAGATGTGGTTGCAAAATATGAGATTATAAACTGGCAAGCCAGTATAGAGTCCAAAAATGAATTTGTCACTGTTGGGCATTATGACTCCTCTATGCCTGGTCAGGACCGCCTAAGAATAAACATGGCCAGTATTGTGTGGGCAAATAATGCCACACAGGTCAGTAAAAGACAAATTAATTGTAAAGTGGTCTTAATACATGCATTTTAAACCAGTCTGTACTTTTGTTAAAAGTTATTAAATACAAGATAATCTTATAATCTGTTCATTTTAAACTTTTTTTTTATTCTTCAGGTGCCAGTATCTGTATGTAGTAAAAGCTGCCCCGCAGGCACAAGGAAAGCTGTACAGAAAGGAAAGCCTATCTGCTGTTTTGACTGCATACAGTGTGCTGATGGAGAAATCAGCAATATGACAGGTACAAACATAAACCATATGTATATATTTATTTAAATAGGGCTGCCAATAGATTAAAATATTATAGATTGTGAAATATAGAATGCACATTTTCAATGAACTATAAATGAATACTTTTCTCTAATACTCTAACTGTAACAGATGTCATAATTATATACATTTCTCCCAAAATCTCTCCATTATTTCTTCTTAATTAATTAATTTCTTGTTAATTACAATGTAACTTGTTTAGTGGTGGTTTAATTTTAAAATATGGGACGTGTCTCCTTTAAAAATTCTGTTCCGGTTGCTTCTCATATAAACTGGTGATACGTTTAGGTTATACAGAAGCGCATTCCATTCACAAAAGAAAAATGCGCTTTATTCCGTAATACAGATTTGGGAATGCAATGCGCTTCCGTAAGGTTCCATACGGTAATATACAGTAATATAGTGAGGAGATCATACCTGTTGTGAATGCGTGGCTAGTAGGCGAAATTCCTCATGCATAATGAGTATTATGTGGCATTATGTTTGGCTTTGTTCTTCAAGAAGTTTGCTTTATGTTTGATTCTCTACTTTGAAATTTACTATAAAACGTTTAATATATTATTCTACGGTTTTCGCTACAGATTCTCTGACATGTACACACTGCAATCAAGACTTCTGGCCAAATCTAGAAAGGGACAAATGTGTACTAAAGGAAATTGAATATTTGTCTTATGAAGAATCGATGGGAATTTTGTTGACAGCCGTGTCTGTTATCTGTGCCTTTATAACAATGGTAATAGCAATCATTTTCTTTAGACATAAAAATACACCAATTGTCAAGGCCAACAACTCTGAGCTGAGCTTCCTGCTGCTCTTCTCTCTGACTCTGTGTTTCCTCTGTTCACTTACGTTCATCGGTCAGCCCTCTGAGTGGTCCTGTATGCTGCGTCACATAGCGTTTGGGATCACCTTCGTCATCTGTATCTCCTGTGTTCTGGGAAAAACCTTAGTTGTCTTGATGGCCTTCAGAGCGACACTTCCTGGCAGTAACGTCATGAAATGGTTTGGGCCTCTACAGCAGAGACTCAGTATTCTTGTATTCACTGCAATACAAATCCTTATTTGTTTGCTTTGGTTAACATTTTCTCCTCCTTTCCCATTTAAAAATGTAAACATCTACAATGAAAAGATCATTCTTGAATGCCATTTGGGCTCAACCATAGGTTTCTGGGCCGTCCTGGGTTATATAGGAATTTTAGCATTTTTATGCTTTGTATTGGCCTTCCTAGCTAGAAAGCTGCCTGATAACTTTAACGAAGCCAAATTCATCACATTCAGTATGCTGATATTCTGTGCAGTGTGGATCACCTTTATTCCAGCTTACGTCAGTTCACCTGGAAAATTCACTGTCGCTGTGGAGATTTTTGCCATTTTATCATCAAGCTTTGGTTTGCTATCTTGCATCTTTTTCCCAAAGTGTTACATCATCATACTGAAGCCAGACAGAAACACAAAAAAGCGAATTATGATAAAAGTCTCAGGAAAATGACTAAAAAGGGACTGTCAATCGATTAATCACGAGATGGAAAAATATTTGATCACGATTAATTGCATGGTCGTCATGGGTTTGTCTCAGATTGTCATGAGATTGTCTCAGTTTTTAATCCTCTAATTAACATGCGCACAGACAAATACGGACGCTTTATGCAAACGTATGATTATTATCAGTGAAACCAAACTCAACAGAGCATGAAGACAAAATATTCTTGTAAACTAATGACGGTGTTTTAAATGATGTAAATAATCAGGACACCAAATGAAATGTTTGCTATATTTCCACACGGACGCTTTTAACTGCTGGATGTTAAAACATGTTGGCTTTTGGTGCTTGATTTGAGACGGTGCATCAATAAAACTAACCCTTAATAATTAAAAGTAATTTTTCTTTTTTTTTTTTTTAATATCTGATTAGAGGAAGAATTTCATGAATAAATGCCTGTTGCATTGAACATTTTAATTTCGCCTTTGTTCTATTTATTTATTTCTATTTGTGATAAAAATGACCAAACAGAAATGACGTACTGCATTAAATGCGCATTGTTAAAATCAATGCTTTATAATGCTGCTTTAAAGCGTGCATTGACAATGAACTACATTTACCACATGTGACTATGTTACTCGTGAAGTGACGGCATACCGCCACTAGATTGCAGTGTATCCCACATCTGCGTTTACCGAGGCTGATTTTTCCAACAACAGAATTGAGAAATTTCTATCCCAAAATGTCTAGGAAGTGAAAAATTGATGCAGATGGAAGATCTTCCAAGAAAGATTATACATGTTTGTGCTTCAAGGAGAAAAAGCGTTTTGTGTTATGAGGCGACGTCGCTCATCAAACACTATATACTGTCTTATAGTTACAACTGGCCCTTCAAGGTCACCATAATGTTAATGTGGCCCACAGTGATAAACAGTTTCATGTCATCAATATAGGTTTTGGGTTATAGGTTCACAGATCCGCAACAGCACATCATTAACCAGGCGCCGAAATATTCTGTTGTATTTTGTATAATATGCAGACAAATAATATGTTAATTGCACAGTAATTGGTAAAAGAAAAAAATAAAGATTTTTATTTTAAATAGTAATGTATTAGTTGTTTTTTAAAAGATGAAATGGGACAAAGATTGCAATTGAAAAGAAATAATGATGTTGTGTGATCAATATAAATAAACATATAAATGATAATACACAACACTTTTGTTGCAACACTTTTTTGTAGTTTATTTATTATTAGTTTTGAGTCTTTGTGGAGTTTTAAAAAATACCCATGTATTGTATGTATATATGGTTCTTTATCGAAAATGTTGATTTAGATCTATTCAAAATACTTCGAGTATAACTTCGTCACAATTGGTGGCAAATCTTGTGGATACGGATTTTTAAAAAATGAAATTACTACATACATGATATAGGGGTCATTTATATTAGATTATGTTTATATTAGCCGTATCCATATCTTAAACATGACACATCAACAGGAAGAAGAGGACTACACAAAGCATCAGGATGAACTTAAGCTTAGGTTAATCATTTAATAAAACTGAGGAGTGCCACAGGAGGGGCACGGTGGCTTAGTGGTTAGCACGTTCGCCTCACACCGCCAGGATCCGGGTTCGATTCCCGTCTCGGCCATGTGTGTGTGGAGTTTGCATGTTCTCCCCGTGCCTCAGGGGGTTTTTCTCCGGGTTCTCCGGTTTCCTCCCGGTCCAAAAACATGCACGGTAGGTTGATTGGCACCTTGGAAACCTTGGAAAATTGTCCCTAGTCCCTAGTGAATATGAATGTGTGTGTGCCCTGCGATGGGTTGGCATTCCGTCCAGGGTGTATCCTGCCTTAATGCCCATAGACGCCTGAGATAGGCACAGGCTCCCCGTGACCCGAGAAGATCGGATATAGCGGTAGAAGATGAATGAAAAGGAGTGCCACAGTGATTCTAGCTTGAGATCAGTTTTAGTGCCCAGAGGCTTCAAGTCAGTTTGTTTTTGTAATGACTTGTGGTGATGTATAATCTATGATACACATTGACAAACTGTAACTTTGGTTAGGTACAGCCTGCTTTTCTCAGTCACTGGAGTACAGCAGATCTTGATTTATTGTCAAGGATTTGCAATACTTTAAACTCCTGTCCACTAGATGTCCTCATTTTCCCTCCATGTTTTTTGTGTGTTTGTTTTATTGACTCCTGTCCATGCTTCTTTCACTAAGTTTGGTTTATAGCATTTGTCAAACGTTACAACCCAAAGTCAACCGTATTATTTATTCAGCAATATATTGAAATGTGAACAGTGGTATATTTTACAGCTTAGGACTCTTCCTACAAGATAAGTGGGTAATGATTTTTGCTATTGAAATCATTTAGACAGAAATGTACTATTACTATTACTATAATACTATAAAATGTTAAGGATAACAAATTGATACCTACTGCTATTCTAAGTAATCGATTCTAAGGGTCTTTCAAAAAAAAAGTATTTTATTTTATTTGTGTTAAAGGAATTCATCCAAAAGCAGCAATAACAATTTGTCAAACTGCTGTAAGGACTCAGATATACTGTGTTTAAAAAAAAAAAAAAAAAAAAAAAGTTTAGGAATGTCACAAAAATCATAAAAATCCTCAAGTCATAAAACCATGAATCATAATTGACATTTATGAAACACAAACATACAACAATGTTATCATAAAATGCATTTTGAGTTTTTAATTTATTTAACGTTATTTATTCATGTCTGATTCGCTTTTTCACTCATGCACGCCTGTATGTAAATAGATTTTTCTATGTTTGTGTTAGCATATCGTCTAATAATATTTATATTTTATTATGGATGTTTTCTCGATATCATTTAATGAAGTTAGTAATTTATCAGACTAATTAAAAAGTGTTTACAGGTAATTTGGTCTGGCCTGTAGACACAGTATTGTTGTTCCATGCGCCATCTGGTGGACATTCTGCTAAGCACAACACTGAAAATTCTGAAAAAGGTGCGTACGCGATTCAACAGGATTTCACGGGATGAAACATGCAGTCTTAATGGCCACATCTGTATTCCACCTGTATAATGCTTGTTTAGATGACTTTTATTTAAAATAGCTATGGGCAGTGACGTGTCTTAAAGCAAATACAAATGTATTTTATTCAAATAAAATGGTGGATATATGGTATTTATGGACTTCTCTGCAGGTGAGGTGTGATATTGGGCACACCTAAGTTGCAATTTTAGGCCTCTATGTATTTGAATTGTTTGTCCAACCCAGCCCACAGAGCTCTGTTAAATTTTGAGGATACCTTCCACCTGAATTCTAGGACCTGCAGCTTTCCAGTGAATTCCACATCCATTCACATCAAATCAATTATTGTCATGTCACCCATAAACAGTGTTTCCTCAAGACTAAATGCTCCAAAAAAAGATAAATGAACTAAATTATCACAGAACTACACCGAACTCTAAACTAACAACACAACAAAACAAAACAAAAACAAAAAATACAAGAGACAACACGAGACAAAGAGGAACAGTAACACAGTAGCGCCGACTGGTAAAATACAGAGGTTGTGCAAAAGTGTGTATGAACGATTGTGTATGAAAAAAATAAATATGAATAGTGTACATGTAAACATTTGGTTGCAAAAAGTATATAAAAAAAATTATTAGGCCCAGTCTCATGCTGTGTATTACGTTTTGCTTATACAGTATGATGCTATTTTACAAAGATATTTCTGATCTATGATAACAGAATCCGATAAGCACACCAAACTTCAGTGGCTGCCAAAGATACCCCACTTTGACCGGTTGAATACAAAGCACTGTTTGCTTAATAATCCTTAAATGGAAAAATTATGTATATAGAGTTGGTCAGCAAAATGATAAATCATGAGAGAAGGGCCTTGATAAAAGAGGTGACAAGACATCAAACCCCATGTTTACTATGGTTGAGATCCATGTACATTATTATTATTATTATTATTATACTTTTGGCTACTCCCTTTAGGGCTTGCCTTGGCAGATCATCCTTCACCATACTACACTGTCCTGCATGTTTTCCCTCTCCTCAATCAGGAGTTAAAGCATCCCTGGCAAGCATTAATGGAAGTTGCATAATGAAAAATATAACAATAATTTCTTCTGATTTGAAGATTTTTGTTAATGAAAAGCATAAATAATAAAAAAAAATACAAACAAAAAAATATTCATTACTAGTCCAGCATAAAAAATACAACCTAAATAGAGGCCTTAATATTTAGTCACACCTTCCTTTGTCCCATCAGTGCAACGGTCCCATTGAGATTTTTTTTCCATTTATATAAATGGCACAAAATCATTCCGATTCATCCAGCTAGGACAAGCCAACCTAGCAGATATACCTGGATCACTACGGTGAAGCTGGATAGGTAGATGGAGCCATTACTTTTCACTTTTTTGCATATGGTAATGTCCATAATCAATTTTTCCAGGGGTAATGGGACTACATGTGTACTGCAGGGAGAACCTGCATATCCACAGCTATGGAAGGATGGTGATATCGTTGTCGGAGGTGCTTTCCCTTTTCATAGTAACTGGGATTTCACAGACTTGTCATATTCGGTCATGCCGCAAAAAATGCAGTGCGTGAGGTAAGAAATGAAGTCAGAAATTGAAATAGTCGAATAGACTAATGTTCATGTCTCATTTTAAAATAATGGCAATGTTTTTTTTTTTTTTCAACCAGTCTCGATTTCAGAGCCTTTCAGTATTCACAAGCCTTGATCTTTGCGATACAGGAGATCAACAACAGTTCTTCTTTACTCCCTGGGATAACTTTGGGGTACAAAATTTTTGACACCTGCAGTTCGCCAGCATTGGGAGTTAAAGTATCCATGGCACTCATTAATGGAAATGAGAACTCAGTGTTGGAGGAGAGCTGCACAAAGCCAGCCCAGGTACAAGCCATAATTGGGGAGACATACTCTTCAGTGTCCATGGCTATTGCAAAGACTATAGGACCTTTCAGCATTCCTTTAGTAAGATTATTTGTTAATGTCTTGTTTTGTTTTGTAATAATTTCCCTGTAAATGGAAAACTGCAGTTCAAATGTTAAGAAATATGCTGATTCATGATAATGCCTGTAATTATATATATATTTTTTTTGGTGAATATAATTTTAGATCAGTCATTACTCCACCTGTGAGTGCCTCAGTGACAAAAGGAAATACCCGTCGTTCTTACGCACTATTCCGAGTGATTTCCACCAGACCCGTGCCCTCGCCGAGATGGTCAAGCACTTTGGCTGGACCTGGGTGGGAGCCATAAGAAGAGACGATGATTATGGTAACAACGGGATGGCCGCATTTACGGAAGCTGCGAAACAGATGGGCGTCTGCTTGGAGTATTCACTTCCGTATTTCCGGACGTACTCAAATGACAAAGTGCTGAAGATCATTGAGCAAATTAAAAGCTCCACTTCCCGAGTGATAGTAGCGTTTCTTGCACACTGGGACTTGGAGATATTGCTGAAAGTCTTTTTTGAACACAACATCACAGGATACCAGTGGGTAGGAACTGAGGGCTGGATCTCAGATTCAGAACTAGCCGCAAAAGACAAGCACCATATACTAAAAGGGGCCATAGGATTAGCTATCCCTAAAACGACAGTGACGGGATTAAAGGATTTCATTCTAGACATAAAACCTTTGAAGTCTGTTGGCAGCGACATTTTTACTAAATTCTGGGAAGCGCTGTTTAAGTGTAAATACGCAGCGCAAAATGATTCAATGGATTCTCCTTTGTGTACGGGAGACGAGAAACTCTCTGAGACGCAAAACACTTTCACTGATATGTCCTTGATGCCTATTTTCAGTAACGTGTATAAAGCAGTGTATGCCATTGCCCATACACTGCATGGACTTCTTGGCTGCAAGCAAACATGTTCTATAAAGAAGCAGCCTGATCCATTTACAGTGAGTGGATAGAGTTGCTGATGCCTTCGTTTTAAACCAAATAGTCACTGAAGCACTTTTTATAGGACTAATTGTCTTTTTCTCTATTTCTTCAGTTTCTAGAAAATCTCAAAAGAGTACATTTCAAAACCAAAGAAGGTGAGGAAGTGTTTTTCGATGAAAACGGTGACCCTGCAGCAAAGTACGATATAATAAACTGGCATGTGAAGGATGAATATAATTTTGTTACTGTCGGACTTTATGACTCATCCATACCTGGTCATGGTCGATTGGCAGTAAATATGACCTCTATTGTATGGGCACAGAATGCCAACCAGGTGAGTGCAAGTATGAAAGTACATTAATGAATACTGTTTGAATATACAAATTCAATAATTCTCGTTCGTATTCATAGGTCCCAATATCGATCTGCAGTGAGAGCTGTCCTCCAGGCACAAGGAAAGCTGTACAAAAAGGAAAGCCGATCTGCTGCTTTGATTGCATACCATGCGCTGAAGGAGAGATCAGTAATATTACAGGTACTGATAATGAATATTCTTAAACATATATTAAATTAAAAAAAAAAATGCACTTTGCACAAGTATTAAAGAAAAATATGTTTCTTTCGCATTATACTCAACTTCTTACATACCCGTGTATTTAATTGTTTGTTTTTTCCCTTTCTTTTTTTCTCTCACTCTGTGGCAGATTCCATTGAATGTAGTCAGTGCTTTCAGGATCACTGGTCCAATCCTCAGAGAGACCGATGTATCATGAAGGAAATTGAATATTTATCCTACAAGGAAACGATGGGGATTTTGTTAACGGCTGTTTCTATTATCGGTGCCTTTATAACAATGGTAATAGCACTCATTTTATTTCGACATAAAAATACACCAATCGTCAAAGCCAACAACTCTGAGCTGAGCTTCCTGCTGCTCTTCTCTCTGACTCTGTGTTTCCTCTGTTCACTTACTTTCATCGGACAGCCCTCTGGTTGGTCCTGTATGCTGCAACACACAGCGTTTGGGATCACCTTCGTCCTCTGTATCTCCTGTGTTCTGGGAAAAACATTAGTTGTGTTGATGGCCTTTAGGGCTACACTTCCAGGGAGTAATGTCATGAAATGGTTCGGGCCTCCGCAACAGAGACTCAGTGTTGTAACTTTCACTCTAATACAGGTCCTTATTTGTGTGCTTTGGTTGACCATATCTCCTCCTTTCCCCTTCAAAAACCTAAAAAGTTACAAGGAAAAGATCATTCTAGAATGTCATTTGGGATCAACTATTGGTTTTTGGGCCGTCCTGGGTTATATAGGATTTTTAGCGATTTTCTGCTTTGTGTTGGCCTTCCTGGCAAGGAAGTTACCTGATAATTTTAACGAAGCCAAATTTATCACATTTAGTATGTTAATCTTTTGTGCAGTTTGGCTCACATTTATTCCAGCGTATGTCAGTTCACCTGGAAAATTCACTGTAGCTGTAGAGATCTTTGCCATTTTAGCATCAAGCTTTGCCTTATTATTCTGTATATTCCTTCCAAAGTGTTATATAATAATACTAAAACCGGAGAAGAATACTAAAAAACAACTTATGGGCAAAGCATAATTTACTTTGGAACTTTGGAATATAAAATACGCCTGAATGTTTGTATTTGGCCACATACAAAATATAAATGATATATATTCTTACTTCTGTGAAGGGAGAACAATGTCTCGGCAGTCTACCACCACTGGACAAAGTGAAAAGAATTTCTTTATAATATATAATATTATTAATTATCACCATTATTTGATGCTTGTTCTACCAAAATAAAGTCATAGATTAATAGCATCTTAAACATCAGTACAGTCTCACTGTGGTATCTACATACATTGTTCTATTAGGATTGAATGTAGTTACTACACTATTTATATTAGTCACTAAACAATATTGTTTATTATGATTTACAGTATACAGTTTACTATGCAATGTGGTAGAACAATTTGTAAAATGCTTTCTTTGTACTTTACACATAAAAATACACATTGTTCATTATTTTGCAAAATATGACAAGTTATGTTAATGTCTAAATCTAGACTAGAATATAGCAACTTATAATAAGATAAACATTCACTAGGAATGATTTTAACCAGGTAAAATAAATAAGGTAATGTGTATGTGTATTTATGTTGTATGGCATATATATATTTAATTTTTTTTAATTCACTGTAGCTGAGGGTTAAGGGCCTTGTTTGAATAGACTTTATTTGTAACATATACATTACAGCACAGTGAAATTCTTTCTTCGCATATCCCAGTTTGTTCGGAATCTGGGGTCAGAACGCAGGGTCAACCATGTTACGGTGTCCTTGAAGCATATGAGGTTTAGGGCCTTGCTCAAGGACCCAAAGGTGGCAACTCGGCGATACGGGGGCTCGAACCCCTGACCTTCCGTTCAGTAGGCCAGCGCCTTAGACTACTGAACTACACCCCTCCTTTAACTCATAACCTTATGATCCAACACCTTTATTTCTGAACTACTTCATAGATACTAGTATAATGCCATGCATAGAGTGCAAAATATGTTTTATTTGAGCTCTGGAGAAATCAAATGAATTTGTCATACAGTTTTAAGATTTGAACTGACATTATACTTTTATTTGATTACAGTGCTTACAAATAAATTTGGGAGTACATTTTGAGAGCACTGTCAAACTTTTGGCTTTGATAATAAATGAATATTTAAGACCATTAAAATGCAAGTATTAAATCAATACTATAGACAAGAAAGCATTCTAAAGACTTGACAAAACTTGAAATAACAGTCCTAAAGCAAATAGCCAACAGACAGAGCAATGAAGGGGGAACAAAAATCAGAATAATAAAAATTTAATCAGTCCAAAAATCCAAATATAAACAAAAGTGAACAATAAAAGGCAAGTAGAATTAGGCCTGAAAACAATCAAGCACAGCAAACTGAGCAATGAAGGGCAGATCAAAAACAAAGTCCAAAACAAAGTCGAAAATCCATAACAGAGAACCGTGGGGTCAAGGCAGGAACAGGGATCAGACACATGGCTGGGAACAGGAAACGGAGCAGGGTAGAAAGAATAATCCCAGCGAAATGAATTTCCAGTGAGATAATATGGCAATGAGTGAATGCAGAGTGTCCTAAAATACTGGGTTGCACATTAAAAGCACCAGTACGGTCGCTTGAATGGTGGAAACATATTTCACCTGGTGCACAGAGAAGGTAGCTAGGGCACGAGTACGAATTACAAAGATTGGGACTTTAGGTGGACTGCCACTGAATAGTAGCCCGACAAATCATAGAGCGAGCCTACTGGAGGCCGCCATCAGAGACCAGTGTCAGATGCCCCCAGGGGAGAATTAGTTAAGCCCTAGGTGGAGATCACCACATCAGTGAAACCTCAACAGAAATGTTGCAGTGGAGACCTCAACAGAAAGTTGAATGATTCAAACTGACAACCTAGTCAGGGTTCAGGAGTGAGGAAACAATTGCATGTGTTGGCTCAGATGTGATGCAACAACTTTTCTGGGGCTTGTTTCAGGGCTATAGGACAAAGCAATGCCCTTAGATGTTCTATGGGACAAAGCGCCATCCTCAGCTGGACTCTGGGCAGAGTGGCGTGCTCAGCAGAACTCGGGAGGGAAGGTGATGTCCTCAGTGGGACTCTGGAGTGGAGCAACATCCTCAGCAGGATTCTAGAGTAGAGCGACCTCCTCAGCGAGACTCTGAAGAGGAGTAATGTACTCAGTGGAGATCAAAAGAGGAGAAAAGTCTTCAGCATGACAGGCAGGCTGGGAGACATTCAGCAGCAGGACCAGCTGAACTGATGAAAAGAGTGGACACCCCTCGTGTAGGGAGCGTACTCGAAAGCTCCTGACTTAATGGTATATACCACGCTGACAAATGTTGTTCTTGTTGTTAAAGGGTGTTTATTTTATTGCTGAGCTATGAGGATAGTGCTCATTGTCTGTACTGGACTAGATTCCATGTTTGTTAAGCAATGAAGCATTTTATAGCAAGAGATAATGGAGATAATTAAACACCACAAAAAACGGTGTTTACGTGCAACAATGCAGATGTAAAAGATACAATTAAGAATTCTGTAAAAAAAAAATGTGAATGTGAAAAAAAAGTGAAATTAAATGTTTTTTACAAATCCTACATTTAATGATCATGGTGACTCAAGATAAGCCTGGTGGGAATTATGAACTGTTGAAATAGTGCATATAACATTTATTAATAAATAACAATAATAATAATAATATAGTAAACAAATAAAATGATAATTTTTATATGTAACATTTTTATACATTTAATAATGAAATGAGAATAGCTTTTATTTAAATTGATTTAAATAAGTTTATACAAGATTGAGACTATTTCAGATAATTGCTGCCTACATTTACAAGTCACACCTCTTTTTTTCCACTAGTGTAATATTACCATTGAGAATTTGCCAATCTATCTATATAAACACATCTAACTCATTAATAATAGTTAAGATAAGACACTAGGCCTGGAAGATATCAGATAATCAGTTAACATTGTTTTGTAGTCAGGCAGCTCGATGGAGCCCATTTTTATTCTTTTACATATAATAATAGCCACCATCAATTTTTCTAAAGTTAATGGGACTGTTTGTGTACTGCAAGGAGAGCCTTCATATCCACAACTATGGAAAGATGGTGATATCATTGTTGGAGGAGTTTTTCCATTTCATAGGAATTTGGAGGTCACAGACTTCACTTATTTGGTCATGCCACAAACAATGAATTGTAATAGGTAAGACCACATTTAACAGCATTACAGTATGTAATTTACTATTAGACAGCAATAGTAATGTTTTGTTGTAAATAATGTGAATGTTTTTTATTAGTTTGAAGGAATGTCAAGTGTTGTAAATAATGTGAATGCTTTTCTTTTTTCTTTTTTTTATCAATTAGTTTGAATTTGAGAGCCATTCAGTATTCGCAGTCTTTGATCTTTGCAATAGAGGAGATTAACAACAGTACCACTTTATTGCCTGGAATCTCACTGGGGTACAAGATATTTGATACCTGCAGTTCATCATCAATAGGACTGAAAGTTGCAATGACACTTGTGAATGGAAATGAGAACTCAATCCTGGGAGAAAGCTGCACAAAGCCATCCCAGGTGCAGGCCATTATTGGTGAAACCTACTCGTCAGTGTCCATGGCTATTACACATGGTATTGGACCATTCAGCATTCCCTTAGTAAGATTTTTTTTTTCTAATTTTTTTTATGCTATAATTTTATCCTATATATTTCTTGTGCAATATTCATTGTACCCATTTGTAAATCCGATTTCAGATCAGTCACTATTCCACCTGTGAGTGTCTCAGTGACAAGAGGAAATATCCATCGTTCCTACGTACAATTCCTAGTGATTATTACCAGAGCAGAGCACTCGCAGAGATGGTCAAGTATTTCGGCTGGACTTGGGTGGGAGCAATGAAAAGAGATGATGACTATGGGAACAGCGGAATGGCTGCTTTCACTGAAGCTGCAGAACAGCTGGGAATTTGCTTGGAATATACCCTTCCTTTTGTTAGAACATATTCACGAGAAAGAGTGTTGAGAATTGTTGAGCAAATCAAAAGCTCTACTTCTCGAGTCATTATTGGATTTATTGACAATTGGGATATGCAGAGTTTACTGCCAGTGTTTATTGAGCACAATATAACTGGAATTCAATGGGTTGGAACTGAAGCATGGATCTTTGATTCGGAATTGGCTACAATGGATAAACAGCATGTTCTGAAGGGAGCTATAGGTTTATCGATTCTCAAATCAAAAGTGACAGGGCTGCAGGACTTCATTTTAGATATACACCCACTGAAATCTGTAGGGAGTGCTGTTTTTACTGAATTCTGGGAGACTTTGTTTAGCTGTAAATATGGAGTGCAAAATGGTTCAGGACACACACCAGTTTGTACTGGGAATGAAAAGATTTCTGAGGTAGAAAACACATTTACTGATATGACCTTCATGCCAATATTCAACAACGTGTATAAAGGAGTATACTCAATTGCTCATGCCTTACATGAACTTCTTGGCTGCAAAAAAACATGTCTTATGAATAAACAGCCTGATCCATTTACAGTGAGTTAACAGTATTAATAATACAAAGCTAACTATTAATCCAAATATCCACTCAAATTTTTCTCACTTATCAAATGTAATGTGATGTCAAATTGCCTTTCTCTTCTACTGATTTAGTTCCTACAAGAGCTTAAAAGAGTTCATTTCAAAACCAAAGAGGGTGAAGATGTGTTTTTTGACAGAAATGGTGACCCTCCAGCTAAATATGAGTTAATAAACTGGCATTTAAATAATGAGAATCAGCACGAGTTTGTCACCGTTGGACAATATGACTCATCTTTAACTGGTCAAGAACGTTTATTTGTAAATGTGAACAACATTATATGGGCACAGGATACAAATCAGGTGATAATGTTCAATCTCAATCATTCCTATTATTTAAATATACTGAATATTTGCAGTAAAAAAATGTGAACAAGATGTGGATGTTTCTTGACCATAGGTACCAATATATGTGTGCAGTGAGAGCTGTCCGCCTGGCACAAGGAAAGCTGTACAGAAAGGGAAGCCACTCTGCTGTTTTGACTGTATACCATGTGCTGATGGAGAAATCAGTAATATGACAGGTAATAAAATTTATTCTATCACTTATATAAGCTCTTTCCAGCTCTTTATTTTGACTACTGTTGATCTACTTTTCTTGTTTTTCTGGACAGATTCCATTGAATGTCATCAATGCTTTCAGGATTTCTGGTCAAATCCACAGAGAAATGAATGTGTCAAGAAGGAAATTGAATATTTATCCTATAAAGAAACGATGGGGATTTTGCTAACAGCTGTTTCTATTATCGGTGCCTTTATAACAATGGTAATAGCAATCATTTTCCTTAGACATAAAAATACACCAATTGTCAAGGCCAACAACTCTGAGCTGAGCTTCCTGCTGCTCTTCTCTCTGACTCTGTGTTTCCTCTGTTCACTTACTTTCATCGGTCAGCCCTCTGAGTGGTCCTGTATGCTGCGTCACACAGCGTTTGGGATCACCTTCGTCATCTGCATCTCCTGTGTTCTGGGAAAAACCATTAGTTGTGTTAATGGCCTTTCAGAGCGACACTTCCAGGCAGTAATGTCATGAAATGGTTTGGGCCTCCACAACAACGACTCAGTGTACTGTTTTTTACTCTCATACAGGTCCTTATTTGTGTGCTTTGGCTGATCATATCCCCTCCTTTCCCGTTCAAAAACCTAAACAGCTACAAGGAAAAGATTATTCTAGAATGTCATTTGGGCTCCAACCTAGGTTTCTGGGCCGTCCTGGGTTATATAGGATTTTTAGCCCTCTTAAGCTTTCTTTTAGCTTTTCTGGCAAGGAAATTGCCTGATAAGTTTAATGAAGCCAAATTTATCACATTTAGTATGTTAATCTTTTGTGCAGTTTGGCTCACATTTATTCCAGCGTATGTCAGTTCACCAGGTAAATTCACTGTAGCTGTAGAGATCTTTGCCATTTTAGCTTCAAGCTTTGCCTTATTATTCTGTATATTCCTTCCAAAGTGTTATATAATAATACTAAAACCTGAGAAGAATACTAAAAAACAGCTTATGAGCAAAGAGTAATATTGAATATAATGATCGGAATATGAAATGAATTTTAATGTTTGTATCTGGACACAAACAGAATATAAATGTTATAGTTTATATGCTTTATATATATATATATATATATATATATATATATATATATATCTATATACTTTTACATCTATCTACATCTATTATTTGTTGCTACAAATGAAAAATACTCAATAAATATCAACAAACATCACAAGAATAAGCTTTATTTATGTAAATAAATAAGGTAACAAATGTATATATGTATGTATATATGTAGACACCATTATTATCCAAAGCAATCCAAAGAAGTAGAGGGTTAAAAATACTTGATATATACTACTATTAATATACTACTACTATTCGATACTACTACTACTAAAATATATTTTATGTAAGCTCTGCAGAAATCAGATGATTCTTTCATTCCATCATGCCATATACAAAGTTTCTATTTTATATATATATATATATATATATATATATATATATATATATATATATATATATATATATATATATATATATATATAATGGCATAGCTATGGCATAGCAATGGCATAGCATATATATGTCATAGCTAGGCCGAAGGACGGCTTAAAAGCATCACAAATGTCCTTGAGGGGTACTCCAGAAGACAGGGACGTACAGGCTGCCACCTCCAGTTTGAGTGCACTCTGACCGCCTGAATGGTGTGGAAAGAACAGAGAATCCATACACAGAGTACATTACATACACAATACATCAACTAAGGGACAGCTTTTTGGCAGGGAACCCTTTCTTCTAGGGACCATATCAAACAAATAGCTGGTAGAATAGAATAGAGTGGAATAACCATTATTTGTCACATATACATTACAGCACAGTGGAATTCTTTCTTTGCATATCCCAGCTCGTTTGGAAGCTTGCTCAAGGACTCACGGACATCAGCTTGGTGACACTAAGGCTTGACCTTCCAATCAGTAGCCCAGAACGTTAAACACTGAGCTAGCCCTTGTCTGACTTTCTTCTGTCCATAAGTGTCCGGCACTCCTACTGGACATTCCTGGTAGAGACTTTCCTGGCCAGAGGTTTTAAACAGAGTAGGACAGAGCACCTGGTTTCTCACAGGTGATGGGTGATGGAGGGTACCTTTGTAATTTAACCCAATCTAAAGTACAAGAAGGCACTGGCCATTGCCAGAGAAAACACCATGCAAGAAAAGGCAACAGAGATTCATTGACAGTCTTCATTGTCAGACCTTTTAGAGTTGTCTATTGCAATGGCTCGAAGGGAGGCCTCTTCATGGCACTATGGCAAAATCCTGTCCATCTTGGGGACTAAGCACTGCTGTAAAACCTTGCTGGCCACTTTACTCAGAAGAGTCTGTACTTCTTGATTCATGACCAAAGCCTGCTATAGTCCCACCAAGGTGCATCAGGGATGCAGAAGGATCAGGGATGCACATGCCGAGAAGCACTGAGGGTGCCATGGTTACACAAGTTGACTTTGGGTAGATTGAGACAGAGCAGGCACCGTATAATGAGGCATGTAACCAAACCCAATCTGGCCCCCTCCCAGACCATTAGGTCCAATTCACCACAGCTCAACAATTGAAGATGACGGTCCTCAGATCTGTCACAAGACCGGGCTTTAGCTTAGCATAATCTTTCTCAAGGGGGTTGCAAGTAGCGTGAATGTAGCGACACTATGTCTCCAGACACCTTGGTGCTCTAATGCCTCGCTGAGGCTGTTCCCACTGATCAACATCAGGCACAATCTCTGTACCCTAGCTAGGCCAAGGTCAGCCACATGTGTCTCTCAGTGGACACGAGGGCTGCCATGGACCGACCCCCAGCCAGAGCCATCTCTACTGTAGGGAGGTGGACCAGAAGATCGCAGGTTCAAACCCCACAACCACCAAGCTACCACTAGTGGGCTCCTTGAGGAAGGCCCTTTACCCTTAATTGCTCAGTTGTAAGTCGCTCTGGATAAGAGCGTCTGCCAAATGCCATAAATGTAAATGTATTGCGTCTTTGAAGGATATATCAGTGTACTTCTGCCCTTGCAGAGGGCGAGGAAGTTGTCATGAGTGATCTCTCCTCTGCCTTGGATCCTTCCACCCTGCGCACCGTGACACCCCCAGGTTGAACAGATGCTTAAAGGCTATCTCTTCCCGGGTACTGCATGTCCCTTAAAGCCTCTCGCCCCACCAGCGAGCAGGTTCTTACAGGCCGGAGTCTGGAGACATGAAATGTGGGGTGAATCCTGAGGTTCCGGGGAAGCTGGAGGCGTAGAGCCTCAACAAGGTTGACGACCTTGGTGATGTGGAAGGGCCCGATGAAGCGGAGGCTAACTTCCTGCAGGAGGCCTTGAGGGGAAGGTCACTGGCCGGGCTGACTCTGTAACAGGGAGCTGGTCTGGTTGGCATGGCGACAAAACATCAAGATGCTTTTGAGGAGGGCAGCCCGGGCGATCCTCCAACCCCGATGGCAATGCCGGAAGAGCGTCATGGCAGAAGGAACCGTGGACAGAGGTTCTTGGTTGTAAAATATGAGAAGTTGATAGCCATAGACTACCTGAAAGGGAGAGAGCCCGGTGGCCGCTATAGGGAGGGTGTTGTGAGTGTACTCGGTCCAAAGTAACTTCTTGTAACAGGATGAAGGTTCATGACTGGTAAGTAAGCAAAGGCTGGCCTCCAATACCTAGTTAAGCCGCTCGGTCAGGCCATTAGATTGAGGGTAGAACCCGGAGGATAGACTGACGGAGATGCCTAGCAGCCTGCAAAATTCTTTCAAGAAGGAGGCCAAGAACTTGGGCCCACGATCAGAAGCAATGTCTTGAGGGAGGACTCTGCTCCAATCCGAGTCCTACGACTCTAATAGTAAGGGTCTCGGGCAGGACCGGGTCGGGAGGGAGTTCTTCTCTCTCCTCAAGGGTATGGATTCGAGACAAGGATGTCGGGTTTGGTGTTGCGGCTACTCTGCCTGTAGGATAGGGTGAATTGGAACTGCCCAAAAAAAGGCCCCATCTGGCTGAGATGTCTGGAAAAGAAGGCGCAAGGGTGCAGCCGATTGTCAAGGTGTCGACTTCCACAATGAATTGTCTCTTGGGATCAGGGAAAATCTGAACAGGTTCTTGAGAGTCTTGAAGGCAAGCCCGGCCTCGGGGCCCCAATGAAAGGGGAGGTTAGATGACACGAGTCTGTAGAGGGAAAGGGTAGTGGCACTGAACCCTTTTATGAAGCCCCGGTAGAAGTTGGCGAACCCTAGGAATCTTTGTAGTTGGCGGCGGGTGGCGGGGGCTGGCACTCCTGGACAGCAGGGATGCGGGCTGGATCGATCCCAATGCTCCCTGCAGAGAGTGTGAACCTAAGAAAGTTGGATTGAGTTATGTGAAACACACTTGTCAGCTTTCACAAAGAGACTGTTGTTCAGAAGGCGCTCCAGGAAGGTCCTGACATGTCTGGTATGCTCCTCCCGGGGTACGGGAGAAGATGAGGATGTCATCTAGATACACAAAGTGGTTCAGCATGTCCCTGAGCACGCCGTTCACCAGAGACTGGAACACAGCAGGGGCGTTGGTAAGTCCAAACGGCATGACCAGATACTCATAATGGACAGCTGGAGTGTTAATAGCTGTCTACCACTCATCACCCTCCCTAATACAGACCAGGTGGTAGGCATTGCAGAGATCCAGCTTAGTAAAGATGGAGGCGCCATGGAGTAGCTCAAAGGCAGATGTCATGAGTAGCAGGGGGTAACAGTTGCGAATGGTCAAGGCGTTCAGTCCAAGGTAATCAATACAGGGCCGGAGGGAACCATCTTTTTTGGAAACAAAGAAGAATCCAGTGCCAGCAGGAGAGGAGGAGGGACGGATGATCTCAGCAGCCGATGATTATTGTATGTACCGGTTTTACATTGTATGTATATATTCCGTGGTCTCGTGCAGCGACAGCTGATAGAGATGGCCACGAGGCGGCGCCTGCCCCGGGAGAAGAATGATGGCACAGTCATAGTGGTAATGGGGAGGTAAGGAGGTGGCGCAATCTTTGCTAGGTTGTGGTAGGCCTCAGGGACGGACGAGAGATCAACATCCTCTATCATGATAACTGGTGGAGGGAGGCTGGACGGATGGAGACACTGCAACAGGCACTGGGTGCCCCACTATAGGATCCGCCCACTGGTCCAGTCCATAAGTGGGTTGTGTTTGCGTAGCCAGGGAAATCTGAGCATAATGGGTGCTTGAGGAGATTATATTACCAAAAAACATATCTGTTCCTGGTGTTGTTCACTGATGGTGACATGGAGAGGCTTAATCCGTTGGATAGCCTGGTCGAGATTGCGACCGTCCACAGCCTGGACTTGGAGTACCTTGGGAAGTGGTTCAGTTGGGACTCCAAGTTGTTTGAGCAGTTCCAGGTCGATGAATTCAGCGTCAGCCCCAGAATCCACAAAAGCAGCGAGCTCAGTGGAGGTGTCCAAGTGATGCAGGTGGATGAGTATGGTGGGTTTGGAGGATATGGGTGGGGAATGGCTCACCGGTGAGCCCATCCTTTTGCTGGACAGGAAGCAGCCATATGTCCATCCTTACCACAATAGAGGCAGAGACCAATGGACCGGCGCCTCTCTTTCTCCTCAGATGTAAGGTGGTGACGGCCAATTTCCATGGCAGGCGGGGGAGACGAAGGTTCAGGAGCAGATCCATGTTCTGCCGGCAGAGGGCACTGCTGTACAAAAAACAGGGTTCGGGAGGAGGTCGTGAATAGCTGGTCCTGAGCTCTTTCCTTCAATGCAGGTCGCCAAAAACAATGAGTGCATCCAAATCGCCGGGTAGATCGCGTGCAGCCAGTTCGTCTTTCACAGTGCCGGATAAGCACGCAGCGGAAAGTGTCATACAGCGCTGTTTGATCCCAGCCGCAATCTGTAGCCAGGATGCGGAAGTCAGCTGCAAAGCTCGACTACGGATTCCCCTGGTGTTATACTGAGAAGCGCATGTGCTTCACCGTCCCGAGGCGTGGATGTTCCAAAAACTTTCTGCATTTCGGCCGCGAAGGACCACAAGAAGTCCATTCGGCAGTTGCCCATTTGAGAGCACGACCAGCAAGCAGACAAATGACATAGGCGACTTTAGCACGGAATAGGAACAGCAGGTAGTAGGGTAGGCAGTAGAGGCTGGAGTATCTTCAGGGTAGAGAACCTTTAGAGACAGTCTGGCAGAGAGGAAGGAATCTAGGGGCCGTTAAATAAGGGAGGTTCAAACGCAATTCTTACGGGGGGTGTAGCCCTGGAATTGTTCAGAGGATGTGACAGGGGGATCTTTCCTTTGCCTCACTCTTTAAGGCCCTCAATGTTGCCATACAAATCTATGTCCTGGGAGAAAAGGTATGCCATATAATGGTGATCCCATGTGCTGGACTCCAAAATGTAAAGGTTCACGAAAAAATCCAGGCTCCAGCATGGAGGTACCTCTCTAGGGCACAGATACCGCTCATCCAGCTTACTCTGGAACTGAGGGGTCTGCTTATATGGTGACCAGGAAAGGTATAGCCTAGTAACCACCCCCAAAAGCTCCTCAAATTGGGGAGGCAAATGAGAAATGTAAGGAGCAAGCCTGTCTCCATTCCTACCACTAGATACCCCACAACCTAACTCACTGCACTGCTTCAGAAGAAGTAGGACCAGAATAGTGAGGAGCAGTGATGAGAGAGCTTTCATCAAAAATTGCTCTCTGGGAGTGCAGAGCGCAGTAACAATGCTTACAGCCAGCTCCCTCAAGAACCAACTTAGAATGCTCCGCTCCCAAGCAAGCCCTACAAAACACATGCATTCTCACCCAAGATAAATCAGAGGCAAGGAGGGACATATATAATTATTATTATGAGGGGTTCAAGCACATAGTGCTGTGATTAATTATTATTATTATTATTATTATTATTATTATTCCGCCCGAAAACTGATCGAAACCATAAGTCCTAAAGACTTGAAACTTGGAGAGATGGTAGAGCTCAATTTGGGGAGAGGTTGACAAAGTCTCACCCCAGTTGGACACAAGGGGGGGGGGCATGGGGGGGGAGGCAAAAAAAATTATTTTTGGTCACCTGAGTACACTGAGACATCACAGAGAGAATGCAAGTTTTTCAATTCCAAAAATTCTTAGGTCTTTCAGTGCCTCCAATGCTTGAACCTTGCAGATTGCTGCTTGCAGCTATATTTATTATTATTTTTATTATTATTAACCAATTCTTTATGTATCACATAATGAAAAATAGCTTTCATTTAAATATAATAAAATAAAATAAAGCTGTCATGACACCAATACGGAGACACCTACTAAATTAAAGATAATAATTCGGATTAGTGCTGCCTACATTACCAGGTCACACCTCTTTGTTTCCACCAGTGTAATATTACCATAGAGAATTTTCCAATCTATATAAAGCTACTAATTCAGATCTAAAAATCCAGATAAGACAATAATACTTGGTAGTCGGGCAAATCAATGGAGCCCATATTTACTATTTTACATATAATAATATCCACCATCAATTTTTGTAAAGTTAATGGGACTGTTTGTGTACTGCAAGGAGAGCCTGCATATCCACAACTATCGAAAGATGGTGATATCATTGTTGGTGGAGTTTTCCCATTTCATAGGAATTTGGAGGTCAGAGATTTATCTTATTTGGTCATGCCACAAATAATGAAGTGTAATAGGTAAGATATTTACCATATCCAGTATTGATTAATGTTATTAGTTTGAAGGAATGTCAAGTGTTGTAAATAATGTGAATGCTTTTCTTTTTTCTTCTTTTTATGAATTAGTTTGGATTTGAGGGCCTTTCAGTATTCACAGTCTTTGATCTTTGCAATAGAGGAGATTAACAACAGTACCACTTTATTGCCTGGAATCTCACTGGGGTACAAGATATTTGATACCTGCAGTTCATCATCAATGGGACTGAGAGTTGCAATGACACTTGTGAATGGAAATGAGAACTCAATCTTGAATGAGAGCTGCACAAAGCCAGCCCAGGTGCAGGCCATAATTGGTGAAACCTACTCTTCCGTGTCAATGGCTATTACACACGGCATTGGACCATTCAGCATTCCCTTGGTAAGAATTATTTTTACATATTTACATTCCTGTTAAGCATAGGGGATGTTGAAAAATGTAATGAAGAGCTGAAGTTTTACTGTAAAAGTATATTGTATAATACTAGATTTGTGAGTTGTGAGGCGCATGTACAAAAACATAATTAAACATATTTGTAAATCCGATTTCAGATCAGTCACTATTCCACCTGTGAGTGTCTCAGTGACAAGAGGAAATATCCATCGTTTCTACGTACAATTCCTAGTGATTATTACCAGAGCAGAGCACTCGCAGAGATGGTCAAGCACTTCGGCTGGACCTGGGTGGGAGCAATGAGAACTGATGATGACTATGGGAACAGTGGGATGGCTGCTTTTACTGAAGTGGCAGAACAGTTGGGCGTCTGCTTAGAATATTCCCTACCATTTGTTAGAACATATTCACGAGAAAGAGTGTTGAGAATTGTTGAGCAAATCAAAAGCTCTACTTCTCGAGTCATTATTGGATTTATTGACAATTGGGATTTGCAGAGTTTACTGCCAGTGTTTGTTGAACATAATATAACTGGATTTCAATGGGTTGGAACTGAAGCATGGATCTTTGACACGGAATTGGCTACAATGGATAAACATCATATTCTGAAGGGAGCTATAGGTTTAGCAATTCCCAAATCGAAAGTGACAGGGCTGCAGGATTTCATCCTAGATATTCAACCACTGAAATCTGTAGGGAGTGCTGTTTTTACTAAATTCTGGGAGGTTTTGTTTAGCTGTAAATATGAAGTGCAAAATGGTACAGGATACACACCAGTTTGTACTGGGAATGAAAAGATTTCTGATGTAGAAAACGTTTTTACTGATATGACCCGCATGCCAATATTCAACAACGTGTATAAAGGAGTATACTCAATTGCTCATGCCTTACATGAACTTCTTGGCTGCAAACAATCATGTCCTACAAATAAACAGCCTGATCCATTTACAGTGAGTTAACAGTATTAATAATACAATGTTTTCACTATTAATCCAAATATCCAACCAGATTTGTTTATCGTACCTTGCCATATACTTGTCAAATATGCCAAATTGCCTTTCTCTTCTACTGATTTAGTTCCTACAAGAGCTTAAAAGAGTTCATTTCAAAACCAAAGAGGGTGAAGATGTGTTTTTTGACAGAAATGGTGACCCTCCAGCTAAATATGAGTTAATAAACTGGCATTTAAATAATGAGAATCAGCACGAGTTTGTCACCATTGGAAAATATGACTCATCTTTAACTGGTCAAGAACGTTTATTTGTAAATGTGAAAAATATTATATGGGCACAGGATACAAATCAGGTGTGTATTGTACAGTAGCAGAATTCTCAAGAAAATCATTATTAATATTTATCTACTGGTGTGTGAAAATAATGTATACAACAAATTGTGGATGTTTCTTGACCATAGGTGCCAATATATGTGTGCAGTGAGAGCTGTCCTCCAGGCACTAGGAAAGCTGTACAAAAAGGGAAGCCAATTTGCTGTTTTGACTGTATACCATGTGCTGAAGGAGAAATCAGTAATATGACAGGTAATAGAATCATTATATCACTTCAACAAGGAATATGATTAATTAAATTCCCAGTTCTTTATTTTGAATTATGCTTGAAAATCTTGTTTTTCTGGACAGATTCCATTGAATGTCAGCAATGCTTTCAGGATTTCTGGTCAAATCCACAGAGAAATGAATGTGTCAAGAAGGAAATTGAATATTTATCCTATAAAGAAACGATGGGGATTTTGCTAACAGCTGTTTCTATTATCGGTGCCTTTATAACAATGGTAATAGCAATCATTTTCTTTAGACATAAAAATACACCAATTGTCAAGGCCAACAACTCTGAGCTGAGCTTCCTGCTGCTCTTCTCTCTGACTCTGTGTTTCCTCTGTTCACTTACTTTCATCGGTCAGCCCTCTGAGTGGTCCTGTATGCTGCGTCACACAGCGTTTGGGATCACCTTCGTCGTCTGCATCTCCTGTGTTCTGGGAAAAACCTTAGTTGTGTTAATGGCCTTTAGAGCGACACTTCCAGGCAGTAATGTCATGAAATGGTTTGGGCCTCCACAACAGAGACTCAGTGTACTGTTTTTTACTCTCATACAGGTCCTTATTTGTGTGCTTTGGCTGATCATATCCCCTCCTTTCCCGTTCAAAAACCTAAACAGCTACAAGGAAAAGATTATTCTAGAATGTCATTTGGGCTCCAGTCTAGGTTTCTGGGCCGTCCTGGGTTATATAGGATTTTTAGCCCTATTAAGTTTTCTTTTAGCTTTTCTGGCAAGGAAATTACCTGATAATTTTAACGAAGCCAAATTCATCACATTTAGTATGTTAATCTTTTGTGCCGTTTGGCTCACATTTATTCCAGCGTATGTCAGTTCACCTGGAAAATTCACTGTAGCTGTAGAGATCTTTGCCATTTTAGCTTCAAGCTTTGCCTTATTATTCTGTATATTCCTTCCAAAGTGTTATATAATAATACTAAAACCGGAGAAGAATACTAAAAAACAACTTATGGGCAAAGAGTAATTTACCTACAAGATGATCTGAATGTAAAATAAATCTGAATGTTTGTATTTGGCTCCATACAAAATATCAATGTTCTGGTTTTGTGCAGGGAGAACATTCTCAGTCATTTACGGCCCTTGGACCCAGTAAAAAACATTTCTTTACATTTAGGAAATTCATATTATCATTAATTATATTAACTGTTAACTTAAATGTTTACTCTACTAAACAAAAAAAAGTCATAGATTAATAACATCTTAAGCATCATCACATATTCCATATTCTCACTCTGGTATCTACGTAACTTTTTCTATTAGAAAAATATAGTTACTACACTATTTATAATAGTCACTACATAATATGATTTAATATGATTAACTTCTTGTGGTATGACAATTTGTAAAATACCTTGTGTGTTTGTTTGCTTTAAAATGTATGTTAATATCTACATCCATCTACACTGGAGTGTTGCTACAGATTAAAATACTCAATAATATAAAAAAAAGACTTGGTCAGACTTTGTCTTTGATACATCATTGACCGTGGTTAGAATATTGGCTAAAATACATTCTATAGGAGTGGCTCTACCAACCCGTATGGAGGTTGTCATGACGTCCTGGACTTGGGCTCAGGCAGTACAATTGATGTCCAGTAACAATGATGCCCATGACAATGCACTCTGGATCATCTTGGTTGTGTGGGGGAGTCTATGGTGCCCTGAGCTGAGGGAAGTGTATGCCCACTCCATGACTTGGGTTGCAGGTTAGTAGGGCTGTACAGCTGGATTAAGGGACAGCACTAGGGCAGGGGGCGTCTCATTTGTCTGAGCTTTCTGTTTTTCCTCCAGCATTCCCAACAGTTGAGGACAACGATGACCGTGGTTGGTAGGATGGGCTCCTGGTATAAGTGTTATGTAAATATTGTCATGGTGAAATGAATGGGCATCTGCCTTGCTCTTGGTTCCAGAATGATGGGTTAATACAAGATTGAAGTAGTTGAAAAAACAGCCCGCTTGGCCACCTGGCACCAAATGAGGTTCGAAGTGCAGTGTCATTCCAGTGGCTTAAATAGTGCTCCAATAGTGTGGCTCTATGATACAGTTGACGAACTTGATTAGATGCATCCATGCCGTTTGTTTGAAGATATTCCTAATAAGCCATGTGAAATGAGCTTACAAGCTCCAAAACAGTTTGTCATTATCCTAAACTAAGGATGCCCACTCTAGCGCCACTCTAGCACACATCACTAGCACCCATGATTGTCACTGAAAGTTGAGAATCATTGTATTTAACTCAGAGGTGGTGGTTGAATATTTAGAAATGACATGGGTTTATTTAAGGGAAACACCAGTGGGATAAACAAATGAGGTAGGATTAGGCAGGGTCAGTAAAGAGATAAAAAGTTCAAAGGCACAAACAGGGCTGCCCATGAGGCAAACAAATCTGGAAGACAGACAAAAACTGTGATCGAAGCACCACTAATACATACTTTGATTCTCAACTTTCAGTAACAATCATGGGTGACTCATGACTGGTTGGAATGAAAGCCTGCTCCCATTTGTGGTAAAGAGTGGACACCCCTGGTGTAGAGAGAGTACTCGAGAGCTCCTGACCTAATGGTGTATTCCACAATGATGAATGTTTATCCGGTTGTTAAAGATTATTTTTTTGCTGATCTATGAGGATAGTGATCATTGTCTGGATTTTTATCTCACACTGTATGTCAAACAATGAAGCATTTCATAGCAACATGTGCACAAGTAAAGACCAAAAATAAAAATATGTTTTGCAGCAACAATGCATATTAAAAAGATAAAATGCACACTTACACTGAAGTGGAAAAAAAAAGATCTTAAGTGGTTTTGGCAAATCTTGCATGCAAAGATCACGAGTAGATATTAATTCTTGACATATTAATGATTTAAGGATTAATTAAATTATATTTGCAACCAATATTGTATATATTCATTAATTTAATGATACAAATAGCTTTTATTTAAATAAAGCTGTCAATACACTAATGGAGAAACACATTAAATTAAAGATGGAAATAATTCAAATTAGTGCTGCCTACATTTCCAGGTCACACCTCTTTTGTCCACCAGTGTAATATTACCATAGAGAATTTGTCAATCTATATAAATCTACTACATCAACCCTAAAAATCCAGATAAGACAATAGTTGGTATTCGGGCAGCTCGATGGAGCCCATTTTTATTCTTTTACATATAATAATAGCCACCATCAATTTTTCTAAAGTTAATGGAACCGTTTGTGTACTGCAAGGAGAGCCTTCATATCCACAACTATGGAAAGATGGTGATATCATTGTTGGAGGAGTTTTTCCATTTCATAGTGATTGGGAAGTCACAGACTTGTCTTATATGGCTATGCCACAAACAATGAAGTGTAATAGGTAAGACATTTACCATATCCAGCATTGATTAATGTTAGAAGTAATACAGCGATGACAAATTTTGTTGTAAATCATTTTCTTCTTTTCTGATTGTTATACATTAGTCTGGATTTCAGAGCCTTTCAGTATTCGCAGTCTTTGATCTTTGCAATAGAGGAGATTAACAACAGTACCACTTTATTGCCTGGAATCTCACTGGGGTACAAGATATTTGATACCTGCAGTTCATCATCAATGGGACTGAGAGTTGCAATGACACTTGTGAATGGAAATGAGAACTCAATCTTGAATGAGAGCTGCACAAAGCCAGCCCAGGTGCAGGCCATAATTGGTGAAACCTACTCTTCTGTGTCAATGGTTATCGCACAGGGTATTGGACCATTCAGCATTCCCTTAGTAAGAATTTATTTTTTTTTGCAGATTCCTGTTAAGCATAGGGGATGTTAAAAAAATGTAATGAAGAGCTGAAGTTTTATTGTATAAGTATATTGTATTGTATTAGATTTGTGAGTTAGGCGCATATACAAAAACATAATTAAACATATTTGTAAATCCGATTTCAGATCAGTCACTATTCCACCTGTGAGTGTCTCAGTGACAAGAGGAAATATCCATCGTTCCTACGTACAATTCCTAGTGATTATTACCAGAGCAGAGCACTCGCAGAGATGGTCAAGTATTTCGGCTGGACCTGGGTGGGAGCAATGAAAAGAGATGATGACTATGGGAACAGCGGAATGGCTGCTTTCACTGAAGCTGCAGAACAGCTGGGAATTTGCTTGGAATATACCCTTCCTTTTTTTAGAACATATTCACGAGAAAGAGTGTTGAGAATTGTGGAGCAAATCAAAAGCTCTACTTCTCGAGTCATTATTGGATTTATTGACAATTGGGATTTGGAGAGTTTACTGCCAGTGTTTATTGAGCACAATATAACTGGATTTCAATGGGTTGGAACTGAAGCATGGATCTTTGACACGGAATTGGCTACAATGGATAAACACCATATTCTGAAGGGAGCTATAGGTTTAGCAATTCCCAAATCGAAAGTGACAGGGCTGCAGGACTTCATTTTAGATATACACCCACTGAAATCTGTAGGGAGTGCTGTTTTTACTGAATTCTGGGAGGCTTTGTTTAGCTGTAAATATGAAGTGCAAAATGGTACAGGATACACACCAGTTTGTACTGGGAATGAAAAGATTTCTGACGTAGAAAACACATTTACTGATATGACCCTTATGCCAATATTCAACAATGTTTATAAAGGAGTATACTCAATTGCTCATGCCTTACATGAACTTCTTGGCTGCAAACAATCATGTCCTACGAATAAACAGCCTGATCCATTTACAGTGAGTTAACAGTATTAATAATACAATGTTTTCACTATTAATCCAAATATCCAACCAGATTTGTTTATCGTACCTTGCCATATACTTGTCAAATATGCCAAATTGCCTTTCTCTTCTACTGATTTAGTTACTACAAGAGCTTAAAAGAGTTCATTTCAAAACCAAAGAGGGTGAAGATGTGTTTTTTGACAGAAATGGTGACCCTCCAGCTAAATATGAGTTAATAAACTGGCATTTAAATAATGAGAATCAGCACGAGTTTGTCACCATTGGAAAATATGACTCATCTTTAACTGGTGAAGAACGTTTATTTGTAAATGTGAACGACATTATATGGGCACAGGAAACAAATCACGTGAGTCTAATGGCGAGATTATGTTCAATCTCAATCATTCCTATTATTTAAATATACTGAATATTTGCAGTAGAATAATGTGAACAACAAAATGTTTCTTGACCATAGGTGCCAATATATGTGTGCAGTGAGAGCTGTCCTCCAGGCACAAGGAAAGCTGTACAGAAAGGGAAGCCAATCTGCTGTTTTGACTGTATACCATGTGCTGATGGAGAAATCAGTAATATGACGGGTATTAGAATCTATTCATTTTATCACTTCAATAAGGAATATAATAATTAAATTTCCAACGGCTATTTTGTTTATTTTGACTACTGTTGATGTGCTTCTTTTGTTTTTCTGGACAGATTCCATTGAATGTCAGCAATGCTTTCAGGATTTCTGGTCAAATCCACAAAGAAATGAATGTGTCAAGAAGGAAATTGAATATTTATCCTATAAAGAAACGATGGGGATTTTGCTAACAGCTGTTTCTATTATCGGTGCCTTTATAACAATGGTAATAGCAATCATTTTCCTTAGACATAAAAATACACCAATTGTCAAGGCCAACAACTCTGAGCTGAGCTTCCTGCTGCTCTTCTCTCTGACTCTGTGTTTCCTCTGTTCACTTACTTTCATCGGTCAGCCCTCTGAGTGGTCCTGTATGCTGCGTCACACAGCGTTTGGGATCACCTTCGTCATCTGCATCTCCTGTGTTCTGGGAAAAACCTTAGTTGTGTTAATGGCCTTTAGAGCGACACTTCCAGGCAGTAATGTCATGAAATGGTTTGGGCCTCCACAACAGAGACTCAGTGTACTGTTTTTTACTCTCATACAGGTCCTTATTTGTGTGCTTTGGCTGATCATATCCCCTCCTTTCCCATTCAAAAACCTAAACAGCTACAAGGAAAAGATTATTCTAGAATGTCATTTGGGCTCCAGTCTAGGTTTCTGGGCCGTCCTGGGTTATATAGGATTTTTGGCCCTTTTATGTTTTCTTTTAGCTTTTCTAGCAAGGAAGTTACCTGATAATTTTAACGAAGCCAAATTCATCACATTTAGTATGTTAATCTTTTGTGCAGTTTGGCTCACATTTATTCCAGCGTATGTCAGTTCACCTGGAAAATTCACTGTAGCTGTAGAGATCTTTGCCATTTTAGCTTCAAGCTTTGCCTTATTATTCTGTATATTCCTTCCAAAGTGTTATATAATAATACTAAAACCGGAGAAGAATACTAAAAAACAACTTATGGGCAAAGTTTTTTAAAGTGGTTGCCTTTTTTGTGTTTATATACAGTACCATTTGATCATTTTTCAATACATGCGACTTTCAAAATTAACAATCTTATATTACATTGGCATATATTTTTGTTCTCGAACATTATGTAAGATTATTTTGATTGATGTGACCTTTTTATATGTGTTAATAAACCAATATAATAATTTTATAACGAAGTGAAAATATCGGATTAATTGTGCAAATGTAATAGTGTTATTGCGCAGAATATTCTAAAACAAGAAAGAAAGAAAGAATTCTTCTTGTCACACCAAACACGACCACTGAATGCTGTGCTATAACCACTAAAACGAGTCAATTCCTTAATTCCTTGGATTTTATAATGCCTGATGTTTGTTGGGCCCTGAATACTCAGTGACAGAAAGTCTGTTTATATGTTACCCAATACACAGCATCACTGTATAATTAACTTTTAAAACCCAAACCATGGAATTTGACTTCACATACTGCACATGCAAATCTTAATGTTCAATCTATAAAAAAAATATTTCTATTATATGCAGTGGTAACACAGGGCTATAATGATCTTAGATCCAAAACAAACAATTTGTATACTTAATTATATTTAATCATTGATAAAAGAATAATATTATTCAAATAATATTCTCTCGGTTCTGGTGAATGACAAACAACAAATTAATACAAATATTTATTATAATGATTTGTCTTAATGATTATAAATTGTTTTTACTTGTTTTTATATATAATTCATTAAGTAATCCTTCATTAAAAAAATCACCTTTTTTAATATGAAATTCACCAATTAGAATTGTGTATTGTCATAACAACAAATGTAAATATCTAGCTCTGTAATTGTTAAGGTTCTGAAATGGCTGCAGAAGCAAGTTTTTTTTTTTTTTTAATAAACAGTTAATTTAGCCAATCAATTTAATAATCAGCATATAACAGTGGATTTACTGGTGGAGTGGTACAGTAGCTTCGGTTGGGTTACTGACCGGAAGGATGAGGGTTCAAGCCCCAGTATCGACTCTTCAGCCCTTGAACAAGACCTTTAATCCTCTTTGATCTACGGACTCTGCTCTGGCCCTAACATCTTCTGGGATATATGAAAAAAAATTATTTCATGTGCTGTATGGTTCATGTGATAAATAAACACATCCACTGAACAATCAAAAGCCTCACACATCAGACACTGACAGTATTAAACAAAGACACTTCACAGTGTGTGCAAGTTTACAGAGGATAAGTATGAAGTGAGTTCAGATGTGCATGCTCGGTAGGAATCATAGTCTGTGACAGCCATGATAGTAGTTCATGGGGTTATAGGAATACCTTTATGAAAAATTTATTTCTCTAGGCCTCTGGGTTACTGAACATAAGGTCAACGGTTCAAGCCCCAAAACCATCAAGCTTGACTGTGGAGTCCTAACATGATTGACCTTGCACTCTGACCCCAGCTTCCTGATGTAGTGGTTGTTCCTCTGTGTTGTGTGATTTTTATTTTGCTTTTATATAATAATAATAATAATAATAATAATAATAATAATAATAATAATAAAGGACTATCCACACAGAACTGGTTTTCTTCACATGGAATTTAACTGTAGTGCCTGTATATTAAAACACAAATATTCAGGCACTATTATCAGCATGGCTTGCACTGCGTTGCCTTTCTCCTCTATAGACAACCCTGGAAAGTGCACGAACATAGTTCACAACATATACAGACACTCCCCACCATACGAACAAACAGTTTACCAACTTTCACCAATAAGAACAGACCTGTCCACAAAGTAAAATTTGCTCGGATTTGAAAAACCACACCAAACAAACACAGAGCGTAACGAACGAGTATAATACCCATGTACTTACCACCTCCTCCTCCTCCTCCCACCATCCACACATGTACTGTATTAACCACCACATTCCATGGTACAGCACTTACTATTATAGATTATTGTATTATTTTATACTGTTTATTCATTTTAAATGTATTAATGTTATTGTTTTTAGAACTTAACACTTTTCTTAAGTGCAGCATCCAGGAATGCAGTACACTAACATTTCATAGCTTATATCTTGCCAATGTAGTTAGGAGACAAGTATAGTCAATAGTGAATGCCACGAACAACTTACGAACAAATTCATACTATGAACGCGAACTCTTGGAACGCAAGTCGTAGGGTGGGGACTGTCTGTGTATATGTGCATATATATATATATATATATATATATATATATATATATATATATATATATATATATATATATAATATATACATACATACATACATACACAGTCCCAGACAGTAATTTAATTACAAAATAAATGTAACAGTACAGTAACACAGAGAAAAATGTGTAATTACATGAGTTACTTATGAAAATGTTATAGATTACAAATAGGGTTACATCCGAACAATTTCAATCAGTGCTTTAGATGACGTCATGCTTTTCAACTAAAACGTTATTTTGATTTGAATGATGACAATCTGCTGCAGTTCCATATTGAAAAACCGAACCTTAAAGTTACCTTAAAGCGCCGCCTAGTGGATAAATGACAGTAATAAAAATGTAATCAATTGTAACCAGTTACTTTTATGAAGTAATTGAAAAAGTTACACTACTTATTACATTTTGAATAGGGTCATTTGTAATTTTAATATTAATACTAATATGTGAAATGTATACGTATTTTTACATTCAATTCACGATTAAAAGTGTTTTCTACATTCAGGTACTATTAGTACTATAAGCTTGTTTTCTCTGCGTTTTCTGTTAACCACAAAATATATATATATATACAGGCATTTATTCACCAAACACGTAACATTTCACTTAAATATAGCATTCCTTATATTTATAAAATGGAATATATTTCTTTACATACGTATATATGTCGATGGCCGTAATATTAGCCGCATAGCCGCTAACAGCTTGTTAAAGCTCGTGATACTCGCGCGCCATTTCACGCTTTCCTATTCACGCGCTCTCAAACCAACTTCATTTAAAAAGTTGACAATAAGTAAACTTTTAACATGTTTTTGTTTAAAACATTTGTTGATTTAAACATGAAGTGAACAATTATAAAACATTAGTACAGCATCAAAAGGACGGAGGTCATTAAATCTTACCTCTACGCTCTAAAGACGCCAGAAAGAGGAACGACCTGGAATGCAACCTTCTTTCAAAATAAAATACCTCATAAAGAAAAATAATTACAAATAAAAACAAAAGTACCACCAATTAAAAAATAAGCTGGTGTAACAAATAACCATGCTACACTGATAAGCTTGGATATGTGAAAATCTATTTCCAGGCTGCCACTATTGGGTCCTTGAGTAAGGCCCTTAAACCGATGTGCTCCAGAGGGCGCTGTATCATATCATGTGCACTGACCCCAGCTTCTAAACCAGTTGGGATATGCAGAAGAAACACTTTCACTGTGCTATAATGTATATGTAACAAATAAACTATTGTATTATCAACAGCAGAGCGTGATATAAAAAGAATTGTCAACCCATAAAAATTGTCCCAAATCTTAATCTCCTGATGACTTATCAGAAAAATATAAATATAATTATAAAAATAAATCATTCTGAAGTAACCAACTATTATCACCAAGCACTTTTTTTTTATTCTCTTGAAAATAACAAAAAAACATTACCTTAATTTGAGCTTAATTAATATAAATCTTGTATAAGACCCATGGGCTCTAAGGGTTAGAGAAAATAAGGTAAACAAAGCCTTTAGGATTACTGATAATTGAATCTCATAGTCACACCTCCTTTGACTCTAACGTAACTTTTCCAGTGAGAATTTGCCCCACTTGTTTTGTATAAATACAGCGAAATGCTTTTTGTATCCCTCTCATAGGAATGAAATAAAGCATAGTATGCTCTTAGGTTACGCTATTCTCTTCCTGGCTAGATAAATGGAGCTTGTCTTTTCCCTGTTGCATGTAGTAATGGCCATTCTTAATTTTTCAAGAGCTAACGCAACTACTTGCAACCTGCAAGGAGAACCAGTATCTCCACAGCTGTGGAATGACGGGGATATCATAGTTGGAGGTATTTTCCCTTTACATAATCGTTGGGAGACCACAGATTTGTCTTATTCCGCCGTTCCCCCTCCACTGAAGTGCATAAGGTAAGCAGCTTGAGTTAGAAAAAGTGCACATTTTAAAATTGGTTAAATGTTTTTTTGAATTTCCTGACCACAATGTGACGTAGATATTCCGATGAATTTATATTAAATCACTGTCGTTGAATTTTTTTTCTGATTTGTGACCAGTCTTGATTTCACAGCCTTGCAGTCTTCATTGACTTTGATCTTTGCAATAGAGGAGATCAACAACAGTTCGTCGTTGCTGCCTGGAATTACACTGGGTTACAGGGTATATGATACGTGCAGTTCTGCATCAATCGGGGTTAAAATGGCTATGGCACTTATGAACGGGAATGACAACACAATCACGGGTGCCCCCTGTACAAAGCCGGCACAGGTGCAAGCCATAATCGGCGAGGCTTACTCGTCGGTGTCCATGGCTATATCAAAAACAATCGGGCCTTTCAGCGTTCCTCTAGTAAGAAATCATGCATTAACTGGAAATTAGTTTTATTATTTTAAACTACTGGAGAAAATTTTGTTCGTTCACAATGAATTCGATGTGTCATTTCAGATCAGTTACTTTTCCACGTGCGAATGTCTCAGTGACAAGCGGAAATATCCCTCGTTTCTGCGCACTATCCCTAGCGACTCCTTCCAGAGCCGAGCCCTGGCGGAGCTGGTCAAACACTTTGGCTGGACCTGGGTCGGAGCAATAAGAAGAGATGATGACTATGGAAGCAGCGGGATGGCTGCTTTTACTGAAGCTGCAGAGCAACTAGGCATTTGCTTGGAATATTCTCTCCCCTTTTCCAAAACCTATTCACCAGGACGAGTGATGGGAATCGTTGAGCAAGTCAAAAGTGCCACCTCTCGAGTTATTGTAGGATTTCTTGGCACTCGCGAGCTGGAGATCCTGCTCGGCGTTTTTTTCGAGCACAACATCACTGGATTCCAGTGGATAGGAACGGAGGGTTGGATTTCCGACTCGGAATTGGTTGCGAAAGACAAGAACAACATGCTACAAGGGGCGGTCGGACTGTCTATTCCCAAAACAAAGGTCGAAGGCCTCAAAAGCTTCTTTGCAGATATAAGACCAGTGAAATCTGCAGGCAGTATCATTTTTAAAGAATTCTGGGAGACTCTCTTTAAGTGTAAATTTGGAGGGGAGAACATTTCCGACATTTCCGTGTGCACAGGAAACGAAAACCTCTCCGAGGTGGAAAGAATCTACAGTGACATTTCACTCATGCCTATATTCAGTAACGTGTATAAAGGGGTTTATGCTATCGCCAATGCCCTACACAACTTTCTCGGGTGTCAACAAACATGTCCTACAAAGACTCAGCCTGATCCTCTGACTGTGAGTCAGCACCCCTTTTATTAGATTCCTTGATTATATACTTGGCACCAGTAAATTTAGAATCTTTACCAGTTTAAAAATCTTTTCTATGTTTAAGAATAAGGAAAGTGATTTTAAAAAAGTGATGCCATGAATCGAATTAAAATGTAGGTGGTGATGTGTCTTCACAGTTTCTGCGACATCTGAAAAAGGTGCATTTTAAAAGCAAAGAAGGTGAAGAGGTTTATTTTGATGAAAATGGTGACCCTCCTGCAAAATATGAAGTGGTAAACTGGCAGGTAAATACAGAACATCAGCATGAATTAGTGACTGTCGGACTCTTTGACACCTCCTCTCATGATCGTTTAACAATAAATATGACGTATATTGTGTGGGCACAGAATGGCACTCAGGTGAGGAAAAAAAGGGAAGAACAATGTACTTTGCCATTAAATCAGATCTAATCAAATGAATACTGTATTAGAAAAATTCTATAATCATAACAAAAGAAAAATGCTCATTATATATTTCCTATTTCATAGGTGCCAAAGTCTGTATGTAGTGAGAGCTGTCCTCCTGGTACGAGGAAGGCTGTACAGAAAGGAAAACCAATCTGCTGTTTTGACTGTATACCCTGTGCTGAAGGAGAGATCAGTAACATGTCAGGTACAAAGACACATATTTGTGAATATATTTAATTCTCAGAAGTCAATCCCATGCTATTTATTTCCTTTCTTACTCCACAGACTCTATTACATGTGAGCAGTGTCAGCAAGATTACTGGTCAAATCCTCAGAGAGATCACTGTGTAAAGAAAGAAGTCGAATTTCTTTCTTACGAGGAAACAATGGGCATTTTGCTAACGGCGACATCTATACTTGGTGCTTTAATGACACTGATGATAACTATTATATTATTTAAATTTAGAAATACCCCAATTGTCAAGGCCAACAACTCTGAGCTGAGCTTCCTGCTGCTCTTCTCTCTGACTCTGTGTTTCCTCTGTTCGCTAACGTTCATCGGTCAGCCCTCTGATTGGTCCTGTATGCTGCGTCACACAGCGTTCGGGATCACCTTCGTCCTCTGTATCTCCTGTGTTCTGGGGAAAACTGTAGTGGTGTTAATGGCCTTCAGAGCGACACTTCCAGGCAGTAATGTCATGAAATGGTTTGGGCCTCCACAACAACGACTCAGCGTTATTGCATTCACTCTAATACAGGTCCTTATTTGTGTGCTTTGGTTAACAATTTCTCCTCCTTTCCCTTTCAAAAACTTTAAGCGCTCCAAAGAAAAGATCATTCTGGAATGCCATTTGGGATCAGCTATAGGTTTTTGGGCCGTGCTGGGCTATATAGCACTTTTAGCACTGTTGTGTTTTGTTTTGGCTTTTCTGGCTCGGAAGTTGCCTGATAATTTCAACGAAGCCAAATTTATTACATTCAGCATGCTGATATTCTGTGCCGTGTGGATCACCTTTATTCCTGCGTATGTCAGCTCTCCTGGAAAATTCACTGTCGCTGTGGAGATCTTTGCCATTTTATCATCAAGCTTTGGGTTACTGTTTTGCATTTTTTTACCCAAGTGTTACATAATCATATTAAAACCAGAAAAGAATAGTAAAAAACAACTTATGGGTAAATAAGTTTGTTGAGTGTAGTTGAGCCAATACTGTAAGCGTTTACTTATGGCATAAACATGGCCCAGATTCCAACCTGAAATCACAGATCCATTTAGAACAGAGATGTATTAATATAAAAATAAACTGTCAAATGTATACTTCTTGCTTGTTTATTCTTTGTACTTATATGCTTAGTCATTGTGTTTTACAGACAAACCAGTGTCAATGAAATTTATTTATTTGTGTAAGTCTCATTTCAAACAGGATTTTGCACTCTATTGCAAGCTACATTAAAAACACACCAAGACACCAAAATGCACACAAACACCACTGAGAAAATAATTAGTCATGTATTAGGCCATCATGAGCCACCTTTACCCTTTCAATTCATCTTGGCAGTGTTTAACATTTCTCAGGAGCTGTATTTGTGTAATGAACACTGTTTTATAAAACATTTTATTTGAGTTATTGTTTTAATATTAATGGTAGTTGAGGAGAGCACCATCAAACACATCTACACAATCTTCTCCTAGGTGCTCAAAGATGGTGATATCTTAAAATCCTGACAGTGAGAATCATGGAAAATATACATATGTAATATATAATATATATGTATATTTCAGTCCATACATGTGTGGATGTGATCATCATCATCATCATCATCCTGAATAAGGGTGTTATTATATGATTTAGGTTATGAGATAAAATTATTTTATATGGATTTTAATTGACTCTAACAGTACATTTTAGAAGAACACACTAGGCTTTAAGGACAAAATATATCAACTAAATGTTATATAGAAACAAGTTATCCCATTCATATGTAAACAAGCTACCAAAATAGACATAACCATTTGTCAGAGCCATCCTAATGAGAAAACAATACTTTTTCAGTTAAAACACAGAAATAAAAATGAAATATATACATTAATTACAGAAGGAACTGAAGCTATAAACAAGATAACAGATGAACATGAGAACTGATTGTGAGACATGGGGAGACTGCATCAATTAAAACACACACAATTGACTATGCAAACAAAAATGGGATGAGGAAGGGAAGTAAATTTGAAGGAGGTTGCATCATTTGTCCCTGGAAACATAAGGTTGTGGAGCAGGTCAAACCGTTCATGCCACCTTGTTAGCCTAAAGCATAAACATGACTTCCAGAGGCCTTGAGGGCCCTAGAAATAGCTTGAGGCTTGAGAAACTGCCCTTTTAATGCTTGGTGTAGATGTGACCTGAGCTGCTGCCTGGAATGAAATTGGCCCCTTCAATAGAACCTGACAAAATAGGACAGGATATGTTACCCTGTTGACCTCTGCCTTGGATTTCACTTTGGGGTTCTGACATGGCCTTTAACATAAACTTGGTTTAAGACCCCCTCTGTGGCTTCCAGACTAAATCAATTGCTGGAGTCCCTGCTTTGATAGCCTTCAGTGTGAATGGATTATTAAAGTCGACACATAGGCCTCATGATAATGATTTAAAAAGAGGCCCCATTGCTGGCTTTTGGCATGACTTTGACATAAAGATCTCATCAGATAGTTCCAGTGGCTCATTGAAGGATTGGAAAGACTACTTCATAAGTTTCTTGAGTGAATAGCATTTGGAAGGCTGTCTAATTCTTATTTGGCAGTAAGGGTTATAATAGCCCCATCTATGAGCATATATCCTGACCTTGACCTAAGGAGCCCCTCTGAGCCTCCTGCATAACCTTGGTCTTGCAAAAAGGGTCTTGCACAAGGACCCCAAGAATGGCAGCTTGGAGATAGAGGGATTTGATTCCCCAGATTTCATTTAGGAACCCCAAGCCTTAATCTCTGAGCTAGCACCTAGTTATTGATTCTAGAAATGAATCAAAGATACATATAATGGAGGTTGCATTAACTATTAACCATTCAATAATACATATAAAAAAATTTAATAAATTGATGCATATTTCGAATATTGCATATAGAATTTTTCCACATTGCATGTCATAATTTTATAGTGCTAGTTAATGTATGACATGCTCACAGTCTAATTAAATAATCTAAGAGGGTAAATAAAATAATAAGTATTATGAAGCCCATTAAAAAAACAACGTTATTAAAATAAACCAAAAAAACAACCATTTAAAAAAAAATAGGAACTCCAAAACCCATTAGATTTCAGCGTACACCCTCATTAACCATGATCCCCTAATGTACCATTACGTTAGAGGATTTGCATTTCCAGCTGTATATATATACCACACATCTTTCCATTTCAGATGGCTGAATCATTGTTTCTGGCTCATGCACTCTTCTTATCGTCCTGAACACTTTTAGATGCATGGAGCCGGTCTTTGCATTCCTACACGTGGTTATAACCATGATTCATGTTTCCACAGCTAACCAGACTACATGTAGTCTTCAAGGCGAGCCTGTTTACCCACAGCTATGGAAAAATGGTGATATTATTGTTGGAGGGATTTTCCCCTTTCATAGCAGTTGGGAAATCAGAGACTTATCCTACGTGTCGATGCCACCGCCACTAAAATGCATGAGGTAAGGAGCATTAGTAGATCACTGTACTATTACTGAGCCAAAAACCAGCATCAGATGTTTTGTACCATATTGTCTCACCTGTTTCTTCTGTTATTTTTTTTTTTAGTCTTGATTTCAGAGCCTTTCAGTATTCACAAGCTTTGATATTCGCAGTGGAAGAGATCAACAACAGTTCTTCATTATTGCCTGGAGTTTCACTGGGTTACAAGATCTATGACACATGTAGTTCCATGGCAAGGGGGGTAAAAGTGGCGATGGAGCTTATTAATGGAAATGAGAAATCTGAAACGAATGGAATTTGCACAAAACCAGCTCAGGTCCAAGCTATAATAGGAGACACAGCGTCCTCACCGTGCATGGCAATTGCAAAAAGTATTGGCCCTTTTAGCATCCCTATTGTAAGTATTTGTGTAATGCAATTCTTATGTTTTGTTTTTGAATATATGTGAATAATGCCTAATCTACATGTTCTCATATGTCTAGATCAGTCACTATGCCACCTGTGAGTGCCTGAGTGACAAGAAGAAATATCCCGTCTTTTTTGCGCACGATCCCGAGTGATTACCACCAGAGCAGAGCCCTGGCCGAAATGGTCAAACACTTCGGCTGGACCTGGGTGGGTGCGTTAAGAACCGATGACGATTATGGGAACAGCGGGATGGCCACATTCTCTAAAATCGCAGAACAACTGGGTGTCTGTTTAGAATATTCCCTTCCGTTTTTCCGGACGTACTCGAAAGAAAAGGTGCTACGAATCGTCGAGCAAATCAAAAGTTCCACCTCTCGAGTGATCGTGGCGTTTCTCGCTCACTGGGACTTGGAGATCTTGCTCCATGTGTTTTTCGAGCACAATATCACTGGATACCAGTGGGTGGGCACCGAGGGCTGGATCTCAGATTCTGCTGTAGCTAATCTTGATAAGAACAAAATCCTGCAAGGGGCGATAGGGTTAGCTATTCCTAAAACGAAGGTGATGGGTTTGAAGGATTTCATTCTGGATATAAATCCACTGAAGTCTGCAGGAAGTGAAATTTTTACGAAATTCTGGGAGGCTATGTTCAAGTGTAAATATCCTACTCAGAATGAGTCGTCGGCAGATACAAAGATTTGCACAGGAAACGAGAAGCTGTCAGATGTAGAAAACACATTCACAGACATGTCCCTGCTGCCTATTTTCAATAATGTCTATAAGGGGGTTTATGCAGTGGCTCATACCTTACATGACCTTCTCGACTGCAAGCAAACATGTCCTACAAAAAATCAACCTGATCCTCTTACAGTGAGTTAACCTCTCTAACCGCTTTTTTTTTTCTTACACACATAACACTATTTGCAAATGCAAAATATTTGTATTTTACTGTAGCCCAGATTTTTACATGCTTTTTTTTCAATTCTCTAGTTTTTGCAGCATCTCAGAAGTGTACGTTTTACAACTAGTGAGGGAGAAGATGTCTTTTTTGATATAAACGGTGACCCTGCAGCAAAATACGAAGTAATAAACTGGCAAAAAAGTAAAGAGCACCAACACGAGTTTGCCACCGTGGGCCTTTATGACTCATCTTTTCCTGTTCACAGTCGATTAAATGTGAACATGACCTCAATTACATGGGCAGAGGGTACAAACAAGGTGTGTGCAGTTAATTAAAAGGTTTTAGGAGACAATAATATTAATATATATATATATATATATATATATATATATATATATATATATATTTATTTATTTATTTATTTATATAAGTATAAAGCAGTTTTATTAATAAAATATGTATGCTATCACATGATATTTTGAATTGTAGATTCCAATATCTGGTGTGTGTAGTGAAAGCTGCCCTCCAGGAACAAGGAAAGCTGTCCAGAAGAAAGGGAAGCCGATCTGCTGTTTTGACTGCATACCATGTGCTGATGGAGAGATTAGTAATATGACAGGTAAACGTGGAAAAACATGAGCTACTGTACACACACACACACACACACACACACACACACACTTATATATATATATATATATATATATATATATATATATATATATATATATATATATATATATATATATATATATATATATATATATATATATACATATATAGATATATATAAATGATAAATTAGGCCTTATTTTTATGTTTTTATTACAGATTCCATTGTATGTGATCAGTGTGAACAAGACTACTGGTCAAATCTGCACAGGAACGGATGCGTCAAAAAGGAAATCGAATACCTGTCGTACGATGAAATCATGGGAATTTTGCTAACGACTATTTCCGCGATTGGTGCATTAATGACTGTAATAGTAGCAAGCATATTCTTTAGATATAAAAATACACCAATAGTCAAAGCCAACAACTCTGAGCTGAGCTTCCTGCTGCTTTTTGCACTGGCTCTGTGTTTCCTCTGTTCACTAACGTTCATCGGTCAGCCCTCTGATTGGTCCTGTATGCTGCGTCACACAGCGTTCGGGATCACCTTTGTCCTCTGCATCTCCTGTGTTCTGGGGAAAACTATAGTTGTGTTGATGGCCTTTAGAGCGACACTTCCAGGCAGTAATGTCATGAAATGGTTTGGGCCTCCACAACAACGACTCAGCGTTCTTGCCTTCACACTCATACAGGTCCTTATTTGTGTGCTTTGGTTGTCAATTTCTCCTCCTTTTTCTTTCAAAAACCTGAAGCATTATAAGGAAAAGATCATTCTGGAATGTCATGTTGGCTCAACTATAGGTTTCTGGGCTATACTGGGTTATATAGGATTGTTGGCTCTTCTGTGTTTTATATTAGCCTTTTTAGCTCGAAAACTGCCTGATAATTTTAATGAAGCCAAATTTATCACATTCAGTATGCTGATATTCTGTGCAGTGTGGATCACCTTTATTCCAGCGTACGTCAGCTCTCCTGGAAAATTCACTGTCGCTGTGGAGATCTTTGCCATTTTGGCTTCGAGCTTTGCTTTGCTTTTTTGCATATTTCTTCCAAAATGTTATATCATTTTACTTAAACCAGAGAAGAATTCCAAAAAGCATATGATGGGGAAATAAATATATATAAATATTAGTATAATATTGTAATATTGTATTTTTTTTTTACATTAGGCTCTACAGTGCAAAATAAACATATATATATATTTTTTACTGATACAATTATATACTGCTGGGGAGGTGGTAGTGATTAAGGCTCTGGACCGAAAGGACACAGGTTTGAGTCCCTGCACTGCCAAACTTGAGCAAGTCTGGTACTTCTGCCTGGCCTGAAGTTTGATTCAGACAGGAAAATGCTTTTTCCAACACCAAAAATGCTTTTACCTTTTAAAACATCCACTGCCGTGACTCCACCATAGCAGATCGGAGAATGATAATAGCCAGTCAGACCCAAACCGGGTTTTAGACAGATCATAATCTCACAGGCGTTGTCCAGACAGTGAAACCTACCAGTAAAATTGTACATATTTTTTAAATTTGTTTTTATTCCCATTAACCTGAAGAGCCACAGACAAATATAGTGATGGTGCAAATGTTGCTGTGGTAATTATACCATCAAAATAAGCAGCTGTGTCTGAGCAGAGTATTAATTCATATTACAAACTATGCTAAACTAATCAGTTAGTCTTGGTCACCAGGTCATGAGTCTGCTTCAATTGCTGTGGGACTCCATGAATATACCATTGTCAAATAAACTGCAGCATCATGCATGATCATGTGCTCTGATCTGTAAAGAAAACATACATTATTCTGTAATATACTATATATATTCAGCAAGTAAAGGCTTTGAAACTGTTCATGGACCTGAATATATATATATATATATATATATATATATATATATATATATATATATATATATATATATATATATATATATATATATATATATATAGATATAAATACAGAAAGAAATACAAATGTCCTTGTATAAAACAACAACAATGTAATTTTTTTCCTACACTTGAATCTATTGAATCAAACCTGTTCTGAATGATTTCACTGCTTATATATATATATATATATATATATATATATATATATATATATATATATATATATATATATATATATATATATATATATATATATATATATAAATTGACAATTTCTTTGTCTTTACTCATGTTGTTCTACATCTACAGACACCATTTTTCCCATTAGATATTAATATAGGTACAAACACAAAATACAAAACAATCATTTCAGGTGTGAATGAATATTTTATATTCACAGTTAAATAGAGATTATTGAATCAAGAAAAGTTTAACATGTTTAAAAGACATCAAGACTAGGAAAATACATTGTACAGAGATGTTTTATGTGTAGATTTTTTTCACAGTCCCTTTCTCCACCAAATAATAGGTTATGGGGCTAGAATAAAAATAAAAGTCAAAAGAAAGGGCCAATGCATACACTTTAAAGACATTTTACTTTGCAATGCAATTTTAGTGTTACTGAACACAGTGAGCACTGTGAGCACAGAACCATCATAGAGCAGAATGCAGAACTATGTATTTCTCCACTCCTGTATTTCTCAAAAGCTCTCAGTGGTGTTTATTTTATTTGTCTGTTTATAAAAAGAAGAATACTGAGATCCAGATTACGAGTCCAGATTACCCTGTGTAAAGTACCCTCTGTGCCTACATGCTCAACCAATTCTTAATCACCATACTGAGGATCTGCAGTAAATGAGATATCATATAAATATATCGATATATAGATTTCTATTATATTTTGGGGTCAATAAGATTAAGTTATTTATTGGCAGAGCTCTATACTATGGCAAATAAAGATCTTCCACCCCAAACCATGTATATCATATTTGAATGAAGCTTGAGCATTGTACACAGTGGCATTGCATTACTGGAACAGATTTGGGTCTCCTAGCTCAAGTGAAGGGAAAAGTCCATGCTACTGCAGCCGAGAACGTCCTATACACTTGTGTGCAGAACCACATATGGATGGAAAGGTCAGGGGTCCTAATATTTTGTTTTTGTTCCTATGATGTGTTTACGTTTGTACATGAAATGTCATCTTAGCAGTTCATGGGGTTATTTTGCCATCTTGTGGATGAGAGTGAGAGAGCAAGCAAATGAGGAAGAATAGAAAGAAATTGATAATTATTTATATCATGTGCAACATGAGTTTCTTATAAAGATCTGTAAATAAAAAGCAGTGCTAAAAAACCTGGAAATGTTTTCTTTCTGAAAATGTATGAATTTTCGCATTTTCTACACTGAAATGAATAACAAAATGATATGTATGCAGAAGTCAAAAAATTATAACAAAATTAAAAAAAAAAAAGAAATTGTAAAGAAATATGTGACATACATTAAAAAACACACAACGAATTCACATGTGCTTTAAAGTGGCAGTAAATAAACCACAATCGATTAGGATTGCATAACAGCTGCAGTGTTTTTTTGTTTTGTTTTTTACGTACTTCAGACGTGTTCACAGTCCCTCGGGGTAATATCACGTATGGCAGCACAATATTTAAAGTTTCTCATTGTGCATAAATTCCGGGGCCTGCATGGTGACAAAACAATTACCTGAGTTGTCATGCTTCTATTTCAGCTTCTCTTTATGGTTTTGCTATGTCAGGCACAAGAGCCTGTCTGCAGGCTGCACAGTCGCATGGAGCAGCCAGAACTTCATGGAGACGGAGATCTCATCATCGGAGGCATTTTTTCATTTCGCACTGGGCAAGATGGCTATACAGACTGGTTTACGAGAATGCCGGCAGTTCGCCCATGCAGGGAGTATGTATACATTTATTCCAGAATGTTCTCTTTTACATTTTAATGGAGATTAAAAAAGCAGGATGTCCCAGATGTCTAATATTTTACATTGTATAATTTTGGTAGCACACACAGAGTTATCTCTGTGGCTTGTTAACCAGTACGATATCATGCATGCAATTAGACTTTGAATGTGATGTGTTATTTGATTTACAAATATATTTTTTATGTATTATATTTTGGCAAATAAATTCTTCATTTCCATTATGTTTGCATACATTTGGGACCCTCTGCAACCAAAGGTGATCAGATGCATGCATATCTTTTGACTGAAAAAATTCTTACAATTCCAATTTGCTTTTAAGCTTTAATTTCAGGGAATTCCAGTTTGCACAGACAATGATATTTGCTGTGGAGGAAATCAACAAAAATCCCAAGATTTTACCTGGAGTTTCTCTGGGATACAGGATATACGATAACTGCGGCTCTATGGATATACTTAGATCTGCATTGGCTTTGGTAAGTCCAAATATAAGCGCAACAGGAAGTGAAACATGTAAACCGCAAACATCCCAAGCTATTATCGGACATTCTGGGTCGACACCAACTATAGCCATTGCAAGGACCATTGGACAGTTTCAAATACCAGTGGTAAGATAATAATACAATTACTAATACTAATGCTAATAATAAACATATATATTTTTTACACAAATTCAAAAACGCAAAATAGCAAAAAGTATCTTGTTGTTCTTTTTCCTTCTGAAGAGATATTTCATCCATCTTGCATTCACTTTAACAGATCAGTCACTTTGCATCCTGTGCTTGCCTAAGCAACCGGAAAGATTTCCCCTCCTTTTTCCGAACAATTCCCAGTGACTATTACCAGAGCAGAGCACTGGCCCAGTTAGTTAAACACTTTGGCTGGACCTGGGTAGGAACCATAAGCAACAGGAACGACTACGGTCTGAACGGCATTGCGATGTTTATAACGGCCGCCCAAGAAGAGGGCGTGTGTATTGAGTATTCTGCGGCTTTCGAGATCACCAGCCCGTATTACATCATCCTCCAAATAGTCCACATTATCAAACTGTCCACGTCAAGGGTTATAGTAGCATTCATGTCTCACAGAGAGATTAAGGTTTTGGTGGAGGAGTTATACAAGCAGAATATTACAGGACTCCAGTGGATCGGCAGCGACGCCTGGATCACAGACAACTCCTTCACGGAAAGCTTAGGACACATGTCTTTAATCGGCTCCATTGGTTTCAGCATGCCAAAAGTTACGATTCCTGAACTGGGACCTTTTTTGGAAAAAGTGAATCCCTCGCAATTCCCCAACAGCAGGTTTATTAAGGACTTTTGGGAAAGCGTGTTTAACTGCTCACTGAGTCCTAGGCAAGGCTGGAGGACCTGTAACGGCTCGGAGCATTTAAAAGATGTAAAAAACTCCTTTACGGATGTATCAGATCTGAGATTCACCAACAATGTCTATAAGGCTGTATATGCTTTGGGACACGCACTACACAATTTACTGTCTTGTAAGCAAAATACCAGTACGTTTTCAAATTCGGAATCCCGAATACAGCCTTGGGAGGTGAGACAGGCCACAAAAATTTGTTTCAAATACAAATCTATTGAATAGTCTGTGGGCATTTCTTTCTTTCTTTCTTTCTTTCTTTCTTTCTTTATTTTTATGATTAATGATTTACTCAATTTCTCTTTTAAAGGTTCTGAATTTCTTGCAGAATGTAAATTTCACTACACTTCAGGGAGAAAATGTAATATTCAGCAAAAATGGAGATTTGCCAGCAAAATATGAGTTAATCAATCTACAAGGGTTTTCTGAAGGAACCTCAAAGGTTGTAACGGTAGGTTACTATGATGCGTCCCTGCATAAAGACCAGCAGCTTTCATTGAATGGAGCTCAAATTGTCTGGAAAGAAGGGAGCAAAATGGTAAAATATTCCAGAATGCTAATTCTTCTGAAAAAATTAAATGGAGAAAAAAATGCGTAACGGTTCCGCACACTGTCTAGAAATAAAGACATTTTTTTTGTTTGCTTTTATGTTTATGTTTTATGAGGTACCAGCGTCTGTCTGCAGTGAGAGTTGTCTCCCAGGTACCAGAAGAGCTGTTCAGAAAGGGAGGCCTGCCTGTTGCGTCGATTGTATACCATGTGCTCCAGGAGAAATTAGCAATACAACAGGTGCTAAGACACACACACACACACACACACACACACACACACACACACACACACACACACACACATATATATATATAAATTCCAAACCACTATTTCAACAAATCATAGCAAAGATGATATGATCTGATTATTACAATAATAAAAACTATTTTTATATATATAATATATATTCCCCATTTAGATTCACTTAACTGCTTGAAATGCCAAGCGCAGTATTGGTCCAACACAAGAGGAGATGCCTGTATTCCTAAAGAAGTTGAATTTCCTATCATACAGAGATATAATGGGAATATTGCTTGCCGTTTTTTGTTTGATCGGAGTGTTATTTACTCTTCTGACTATTTTTATTTTCTACTACAATAAAAATACTCCTATTGTTAGAGCCAACAACTCCGGGCTGAGTTTTCTGCTACTCTTTTCTCTGACTCTGTGTTTCCTTTCTTCTCTAACCTTCATCGGTCAGCCCTCTGAGTGGTCCTGTATGCTGCGTCACACAGCGTTCGGGATCACCTTCGTCCTCTGTATCTCCTGTGTTCTGGGGAAAACCATTGTAGTGTTAATGGCCTTCAGAGCGACACTTCCAGGCAGTAATGTTATGAAATGGTTTGGGCCTCTACAACAGAGACTCAGCGTTCTTGCATTCACCATTATACAGGTTCTCATTTGTGCACTTTGGTTATCAATTTCTCCTCCTTTCCCGTTCATGAATATGAATTACTACCAAGAAAAAATCTTGTTAGAGTGTAGTTTGGGTTCTGCTATAGGTTTTTGGGCCGTCCTGGGTTATATAGGTTTTCTTGCTGGTTTATGTTTTGCTTTGGCTTTTGTGGCTCGAAAGCTGCCCGATCATTTCAACGAAGCGAAATTCATCACATTCAGCATGCTGATATTCTGTGCAGTGTGGATCACCTTTATTCCTGCTTATGTCAGCTCTCCTGGAAAATTCACTGTCGCTGTGGAGATCTTTGCCATTTTAGCCTCAAGCTACAGTTTGCTTTTTTGTATTTTTGTTCCAAAATGTTATGTGATTTTACTGAAACCTGAAATGAACACTAAAAAACAATTAATGGGAAAGATCAAATGACTTCTCATAACTAAATAAACACACCTGATCTGTAGTTAAAGTTTCATTGATAATTGCTATCAGAATTCAGTTTGTGGTTTGTTTATAATTTTACTATATATGTATATATATATATATATATATATATATATTATATATATATATACAGTGCTTTCACATTACTATACCTGTGTATGCTTGCATATTAAGGAAGGACATTTATATATTCTATTGCATTATTCAGCTTATATATATTCAGTATGGTAGAGTAGAAAATGAGTGTTCTGGTATCATTGATTTGTGTTAAGGCAACAGTAAACACCAACATCCTCATGATTGAATATTGCTATATGTTGTAGCTCTAAATTCTAACATATAGGCTCTTTAAGCTCATATTTTTCCTTTTAGTTTTACTAAACTGTTTCTACTGATACACTGATTTAACTGATTCAACTCAATCATTTCAATTATGAAATTAATAAAATGAATACATTAAATGACTTGATTGAGGTATTAATTGTTCAATTGAAAATGTGACTTGGCTACCACTTCTGGGTCCTTGAGACAGGCCCTCAACTGTTAACTCTCCATTTATAAATGAGCTAATTCTCCATTGTGTCCAATGTTACAATCCTTGAATATTTGGAGAAAGTGTATTTTCCATCAAATATTCTAATCAAAATCAAATCAAAATCGATTCATAAAACACGTTTAAGGTATTATTTAAGGTAATTAAGCAAATCATATAAATTATATTATAAATATAATAACATTTTATATTTATTATAATATAAGTGCATATTATAAATTATAAAACATTAAAAGCATAGGGGAAAAAAATAGGTTTTCAGGAGAGAATTAAATTCAGTTAAACACAGCTCTGATGTGTAGTGATCGGTTGTTCCACAACTTAGGACCAGCCAGAGTGAATACTCAAAATCTTAAAAACTTAAAAATTGTTGATCTCTCACGCAAAGGAATATAGATGGGTTAGACTGATAAATATACATTTACATTTGCGGTATTTAGCAGACGCCCTTATCCAGGGCGACGTATAAGAAGTGAATATCAAGAGTAGTAACAGTAGTCTTCTATAATGATTATACAAATAGTAATTAATAATTCAATTAAAAATGTAAATAGTTGTCCACTAATGGGCCCTTGAGGCCCTCAACACTTAACTGCTAGATAATTGGATAAATTAGATAATTGTAAGCTGTATACATTTACATTTATAGCATTTGGCAGACGCCCTTATCCAGAGCGACTTACAACTGAGCAATTGAGGGTTAAAGGGCCTTGCTCAAGGGACCCACTAGAGGCAGCTTGGTGGGGGTGGGGTTTGAACCCGTGATCTTCCGGTCCAGAGCCCAACACCTTAACCACTGGGCTACCACCTCCCACATATACATATACAGCAACAAAAAATAAATAAAAAGACACTTGTTGTGCAAACAACAAAAAATAACATGTAAATGTATATTGTGTAACAAAAAATTTAATAGTCTTATTCAAGGGGCAAAAACGTTCGCCTCACACGCCCAATTTGGTTAGCACGGTGTTGTGCAAACAACAGGAACAATGTGTGTGTGGAGTTTGCATGTTCTCCCCGTGCCTCAGGGGGTTTTTCTCCGGGTTCTCCGGTTTCCTCCCCGCTCCAAAAACATGCACGGTAGGTTGATTGGCACCTTGGAAAAAAAAATGAATGTGTGTGTGTGTGTGTGTGCCCTGCGATGGGTTGGGCATTGTCCAGGGTGTATCCTGTAAACGCCTAGATAGGCAATCCCCGTGACCCGAGGAAGATGAACCGAGGGAAGATCGGATAAAAGTGGTAGAAAATGAATGAATGAATGAATATTCTTATTCATCAGTTTCTTTTTTTAATTAATACATACATATAAATGCATACCTTTTATTAAATCATTACCGTTTGATTTGCAATTATTTTCTTTTATTAATTGCTCAAATCACAGTGTATTTTGTTGTACAGTGATTGTATATATTAAACACAAGAACTTGTGTCTAATACATACTAGTGAATCACTAGTCTAGTGCATCATGAAGTCTCATAGATGAATAAGGGCCTATATGTTTGAATTTAGAGCTAAAACATATATCAATATTTAGACATGAGCATGTTGGTGTTTACTGTTGCCTTAATACATATCAGTGATAGAAGAACATTTGTTTTCTATTCTTTACCTCAGACACTCTATTGAATATATAAGGGGAACAATGCAATATAATTTATAAATGTCTTTACTCAATAAGTACCGCCAACCTAATGTGATAATGCTAATGTGAAGTTTAAGCCCGCCCCCTCTGATCCTAGTCAGTATGTTAGCCAAAATGGTTATATAAAAACACAGAGGTCAAGATGTTTTCTGAATGATGACAATGAGTTTCCTTCTCACGTGGCTTCTGTTAACTGTGGTAAGAAGTGCTGATCCTCCATGCAGCTTACGAGGGCTGCTCAATCCTCCTCAGCTCAGCAGAGATGGGGATGTAATGATTGGTGGAATTTTCTCCTTCCACAACAGCTGGGAACAGACAGTTCATACCTTCACATCTGGCCCACAGCAGTCCATATGTAAAAGGTGAGCTAAAAAAAGAGGAAATAAATGCAAAAAAGGACAAAAAAAGAAACGTTTCTAGGTGGAATTATAAAAATGTATTTTTTAATTCCCCATATATTATCGCATGAATAACAAATGTAATAATGTGTACAAATTACATTTTCTTTTTTCAAATTCTTCTGGAATTGATTTCTTCATTTATTTTTCTTACGTCCGTACCAACTTACTTACTGTAGTTTGAGCCTCCGGGAATTCCAAAATGCTCAAGACAATGGTGTTTGCTATTGAGGAAATCAATAACAGAAGTGATATTCTTCCTGGAATTAAGCTGGGTTATAAAATCTATGATTCCTGTGGATCTGTAGAAATTGCCGTAAGAGCTTCCTTGTCATTAGTCAATGGACATGAAGAAAATACAACTTTAATGTCTTGCCCCAATCCAGTTCAAGCAATTATTGCAGAAACATCGTCAACCCCAACTATTGCAATCTCTACTACAGTTGGGACCGTTATACATACCTGTGGTAAATCTATCTATCTATCTATCTATCTATCTATCTATCTATCTATCTATCTATCTATCTATCTATCTATCTATCTATCTATCTATCTATCTATCTATCTATCTATTTATTCTAATGATGTTTTGTTTCCTGTTATTGTATGTCTTTTAGATCAGTCACTTTGCGACATGTGCATGTCTGAGCAACAAAAAGAAATACCCGTCTTTCTTCAGAACTGTTCCCAGTGATTATTACCAGAGCAGAGCTTTGGCTAAGTTAGTCAGGCATTTTGGTTGGACCTGGGTAGGAGCCCTATGCAGTGATAACGACTACGGAAACAATGGAATGAACACGTTTATTAGTGCAGCCAAAGAAGAGGGAATTTGTGTTGAATTTTCCGAAGCACTCTTCCGGACGGACCCCATCGAAAAGATTCGAAGAATAGTTCAGATCATAAAGACAGCGACGTCCAAAGTCATTGTCGCTTTCATCTCCTATTCCGATATGGAGGTCCTTCTAAAGGAACTGGCCGTGCAGAACGTCACTGGGTTCCAGTGGATTGGAAGCGAGTCCTGGATCTCAGACTCGAACATCGCGACCGCTGAATGGCAGCCCATTCTGAAAGGATCGATGGGTTTTGCCATTCCGAAAGCCAAAATCGACGGCCTTGGGGAATTTCTGAATCGACTCGATCCGGCTTCTGGTGTAGATCTTTACCAAAAGTTGTGGGAGAACATATTTGAATGTGAACTACCAACAGGAAAAATTGTAAAAGACACGTGCAAAGGCAATGAAAAACTGAGTGAAGTGCAGAACCAATACACAGATGTTTCAGAGTTACAAATCGCAAACAATGTATACAAAGGCCGTGTATGCTGTTGCTAATGCCTTGCATAACAGCTATGGTTGCTCTAAGGTATACAGTGGACAAGGAAGGTTCTACTGTGTGCACAAACCGAGCTGATACCCTGAAACCGTGGCATGTAAGTGTATCCATATTGCCTCTTTATTCAACGATAGGTCGATAGATTGTCAAGGAACATGTTCTAATGCTTCTTCTAGATCCTCAATGAGCTCAAGAAACTCCGTTTCACTACTAGCACAGGAGAGGATGTATTCTTTGATGAAAACGGAGACCCGGCAGCGAGGTATGATTTGCTAAACTGGCAACAGGGTGACGAAGGTAAAACCGTGTTTGTTAAAGTGGGCTTCTACGATGCTTCTTTACAAACGCACCGTCAGCTGTCATTTAACAACATCAGTATAGCCTGGGCTCACGGTAAACTGCAGGTACAATACTACAGTGCAATATATAGGGGTTATTCACATTATAATAATAGATGGCCCATAAAGACAAGGAACTGTGGTTTTCAGGTTCCAGTCTCTGTGTGCAGTGAGAGTTGTTTACCTGGTACCAGGAAGGCTGTGCAGAAAGGACGACCGATCTGCTGTTATGACTGCATACCATGTGCAGAAGGGGAAATCAGTAATACAACAGGTATAATGAAGAATATACTGTTAAGATAATGTACATTCAATAATGATTACTGGGAAATCAGGCTTTATAACAGTACAATACAATACAATACACTACAATACAATACAATACAATACTACCATAATAGTTATGTTTATATATATTTATTTTCTTTTTTTTAGATTCTGTTACTTGCATCAGATGTCCACCTGAACTGTGGTCTAATGACAAGAAAGATAACTGTATCTTAAAGTTGGTGGAATTCCTGTCGTTCGAGGAAATAATGGGGGCTATTCTTGTGTTGTTTTCTTTGTTAGGAGTATCTTTCACCATCGCCATCGCTGTAATTTTTTTTACGTACAAGGACACACCGATTGTTAAGGCCAACAACTCTGAGCTGAGCTTCCTGCTGCTCTTCTCTCTGACTCTGTGTTTCCTCTGTTCTCTTACGTTCATCGGACGTCCCTCTGAGTGGTCCTGTATGCTGCGTCACACAGCGTTTGGAATCACCTTCGTCCTCTGTATCTCCTGTGTTCTGGGGAAAACTGTAGTGGTGTTAATGGCCTTCAGAGCGACACTTCCAGGCAGTAATGTCATGAAATGGTTTGGGCCTCTACAGCAGAGACTCAGTGTAGTAGCATTTACTCTCATACAGGTCCTTATTTGTGTACTTTGGTTAGCAATTTCTCCTCCTTTTCCCTACAAGAACATGAACTACTACAAAGAAAAGATCATATTAGAGTGTAGTTTGGGTTCAGCTATAGGTTTCTGGGCCGTACTGGGTTATATAGGAGTTCTGGCTCTTTTATGTTTTATTTTGGCTTTTCTGGCCCGGAAATTGCCTGATAATTTTAATGAAGCAAAATTCATTACATTCAGCATGCTTATATTCTGTGCAGTGTGGATCACCTTTATTCCTGCTTATGTCAGCTCTCCTGGAAAATTCACTGTTCGCTGTGGAGATCTTTGCCATTTTAGCATCAAGCTTTGGTTTACTTTTCTGCATATTTCTCCCAAAGTGTTACATCATTATACTAAAGCCAGAGAAGAACACTAAAAAGCAAGTAATAGGGAAAGCATCTGCTCATTGACTTGGCATGTATCCTATTTGCAGCATTATTCCTAAAATATATAAAAATGTACCCCTCCATTAACCTCAGTAGAAATTATGCTTTATTTTAGTGCCCTTTTCTTTTTAGGGGAATATTTGGCATTGATGTGGAAAAGGAAAATTATTCATCTTTGCATTGCCTGAATTACTAAAAGGATAATAATAGGAATGAAAGGGATGATATACTCCTCTTTTATCAGTGAATAGGAAAAAAAGTGCACAGAATTTTATTACTTTTTTTTATTAAACACAAAAAAGTTAATATAATTTAGTTAATATAATTACTGTATAATTTGGATACGTAACAAGATGTCAACGCAGGAGACATGCAAAAGGAATTTTCATATTCATCCTGTGGTCTCAGGTGAAGAATGAAACCCTTGGTGACATCTCATTTCACAAACCAACAAGACAAACATGTGAAAACATGTCACATTCGAGTTTGTTGTACACATGAGTTTCCACACTTGTGGCAGGTGGTCTTGTGACAGGTGTGTTGTGAAAGACTTCTCCCTTAGGTACAAAGCATGCTGAAAGGAAAAGCAACCTGCCTGTTGTTATGCCAGCACTCCAGGCCCGGCGAGACCAATTAAAATAAAAACAAATTCTTGCTTTTGTTAACAGTGTCTTATTGATATGGAGCAAAACAAAATGTAAATATGATTTTCCCAATGAGACCTAATTAAATATGACTTCACTATTTTCCCATTGCAGGTTATTAATTTTTTTTGCAATTTATATTTTGGTAGCTATTATTATTATTATTATTATTATGGGAAGTAATAAGAGTAAATTTAAAATTATTTATTATATTTAATATTAAATATGTAAACATTTATTATCTTCATGGACTGCATTTCAGCGTTCCATTGCTCTTTTTGTTCCTCATTTCTCAAAGTGTAGATATGTATATTTTTCAGTTTTAATATATTATAGCTGTTTGTAAAAGCATGGTCATGGTAACAATCAGAGCACCGCTGTACAATTCCAATGGCCTTTTGAAATACATGAAATCTGCCCTGTATTAAAACTATCAGTACATCTAGAAGTGTTACTATAATGGTTATTTTTCCAGTCACTAAAATGGAATCAATTCAAGCAAATCTGCACAATTTGCAGCCATTTAATGAGGCCTACAAATGCTTCCTGTAAGAAAAGCAGTAGACGTAAGAGTGTTTCAGCACTAGACTGCCAGAAAGCCCAACATAAAAAAAATCTATAGTGTGATTTTATTGTCAAAAACAATCAGCATATCTTGATTTGGCTTGCGCCTGCTGCCAAATAATCCGAATACAATGCTATAATATAATATGTGATTTCAAATAGTAGTTCATTATTATCAATGTTATCATTTACATTGTAGGATCTGTCAGGTCTTTCAGAACAAAAGTGTCTGCTTTATTTGAAGTTGTTTAATCCAAACATCTAAAAGTCAAATGTAAGTACTCTGGAAATAGCGCCAAATTAATGTGTGTTATCATCAGGAATAAAAAGCTCTGTGTCATCAATAAATAGCCAGGATATTATTAATATATGTGTATATTAGATTACACTAGATGTACACTAGATAATGAAATACGACTACCATTATAACATATACATTGATGAATAATAATATTCATCAATTTAATAATTACTTTAATAATTTATAGTAAGTAACCTGATGTAATATGTCCCAATAGCATGGCCCAAATTACTTCATTTTACCCTTGTACTTTAGTAATTGAATTAAAATGAAATGATATTGAATTCAATTAAATTTCCTTTCTTTGAGAGTCTCACCAAATCTCACCAAAGTCAACAAATTTTTAAATAGTATAAACAATAAAAGGTAGATTTATTTTTGTCTGTTCATTATTTTCATTAAAAAGCATTATGAGCATTATTTGTATAATTAACCATATTGTTTCAAAATATGAATTACAATAAAGGATGCAGGCCATAATGCTTCTTTTAAGCCTTTTATATTTTTACAAAATTGTAATGCTTTTTTTAGTTTGGTTGTATGACTCAATTTTAATTCATCCAAAATTCATTTCTTTTCTCTCACATGTTAGAGAATCAAAATTAGTTTTAGAAAAAGCTTTAGTGCCAAGTATTATTTGCACTTATATTTAATATGTTTTGGTGACAAATGTTTGTTTTGCACATTTTTGTAAAAAAATATATAAATAAATAAATAAAACATTGTATTGCACTCACTGATACATAAATAATAATATACATATTTGAATTCTTATTGCACAATAAGGAGTGCATTTAACCACTTATGAGGTATATTCCTTGAGGCTGTCCTGATGTTTGGTACTCTGTAAGAAAACTCAGCAAAAGTTTAAAAGTTATAGAGACCCAGTGTTATTATTTGAGTCCTTTTTCACTCTGGATGTAAACAGGGATAAACAATAATCTTTTCACCCATCTGGCCAATCCTCTGTAGTCCCACTATGTCTGATATTATAACTGAACCAAACCACTCAGCTACTGAAGTCCACAGGACAGACTTGATGATGGCTGAGCAGACATTCTATTAAAATAAGGTCAATATAAATTAGTAATCAATATCAATAATCATCAGGAATAAATTACATAAAGTTTCATTCACACATGAAAAAAACATCCATAACTGTCTATATGATTGGTGTAACACTAATCTGTATTAACTTGTATTAATAAACTTGTATTAACCTCTAATAATTTGTATTAACACATTTGCATTTTTAATACATTGATTATCATTTAAACGTCTGGATATCCATTTGTTCCAAAAAAAAAAAACATGTTAAGGAAGCTTCTAGTATACAACCTTGTATACTGGACAATTATTAGAAATAATAGAAAATAACAGGCTCTAGGGAAGGTTTTGGGGTTTAACCAACAGCAAAATACCAACTCCAGGTTTTACACCATTTTTAGTAGGTGTAAATTTACCTCTGAGAATTGAGGTCAACTGCCCTTTTCACCTGGGTCACGGAGGAGAGGAAATAAAACCGAGATCCTCTGCTGCTCTGAAACCTTTCATGAGCTCAGACTGAAATGAGCACGGCTGCTCTGGTTCTGTTCGCTCTTCTTCTAAGAGCCCAAGCTTCTTGCCATGAATGTCCACATGATGGGCTTTTATTGGACAATTGTCTTTTGATTGATAAAGATCTTAATGCTTGTAAAAATGAATACAAAGATAAAAATTGGTGGTGAGTATAATATAAATAATTCATTCATATTTGTGATTATTGTTCATTGTAGACAGTGCAATACAATGCATAGACAATATTATATTGTTACAATATTAATACATTGTAGACATTATTATTATTTATTTATTTATTATTCTATTTTTCCCCAATTTCTTTATATTTTATATAAATGAAAATCTAAATAATGCATTTTTAAAGAATATGATAAAATAGACCTTTGAATAAATAATACATTTATTCACTCTCTATTTCTTATGACAATTACTGAATTCACACATTTGTATTAACACATTTGATGTGTTATCTCTTTCCAGGTGTTCTGTAAAAGAGCATAATAAGTTGTTCTGCATGAAAGTGGAGAAAATGAATATACTATTTCTCTACCCTGACTTTTCAGAAGACAAATGGCTTCGCATTTGTATGTTTGCCTTGCAAAACTGTCAGGCTTTAAGAGGTCACTTCACATCGGATTATATAAAAGCTATCACGTGTTTAGAGATGGTATGAGGCAAAAAAAAAAGTTCTCAAATATTTCACAATGTAAAGAATGACCAACCTAAATTGCTCTGTTATTTATTAATAGTAATAAAACATCAGTAATTATGTCGTTATTATTTACAGTAATTATATATCTGTTGAACTAAACATTCTGTTTATAAAAAATTTTATTCTATTTTAGAAAAATGCACAATTTTTGTTCTATTGAATTTTTTTTTCAATTAGTGAAAGTGAAAATTAGTGATTAGTTAAAAACTAATGTAGTCCTAATATTTTGTGATTGCATTTCCTCTTTACAGGGTTTTATTTTTTCTGCTTGTGTCTATGTAAACTATTTTTGGCTGCGGTGCATTTTCATAAGAGCCAAGGGATATAAAAATGCACAGTGCACAGCATGTCTGATACACTGCAGAAAGTTATTCAGCACCTGCCATTTTCTGACTGGAGAAAGGTACATAAAAATAACCATCAATCTATGGTGCGTGACCGAGCGTTATTTGCTGATCGGAGTCATTAGATGCAGAGCGTCTGGGACTTTGTGTCTGACGGAGGTTGTACTGAGTCTGAAGCTATCAGGTAGAAGACAAAACAACCTGAGGGGAAGCGATTATTGGAGAAACGTGCTCGCCAAAGCTCTTTCTACCTCTGTATGTCTATGTGCTGCTTTGTTATATGGCTACACTTTGAAACACATATTCATCAGCCATTGCAGCTACAACCCTGTGGTGAATAACAGTAGGAAGAGTTGTGGTTACACATGCACGCTATGTCATGATGATGTTTTCGAATACAAGGTAAAATTTAACAGTAAATATGAGTTTACAAAACCGCTAGTGTTTCAAGATTGATTGTGAAGGGACAATATTGCGTTTTATATATATATATATATATATATATATATATATATATATATATATATATATATATATATATATATATATATACATATAATTAAAAGGCCCTTAACCTCTTGATGAGGGCATCTGCCAAATGGCATATATATGACTCATGATGTCTCAATAAATTTAGAATTTTTCAGTCATTTTTTGTTTCCTCTGTTTATATTTATATATACACATGAATAATAATATATTGTTCCAATTTGTTTCCATAGGTGGATTTGTGTAAAAAGAAAAGCTCACAAAAGAAACTGATGAATAAAAACCTAACATCTGGAAGCTATCAAATATATTTGTACTCTTCAAAAAACACAAGAAGCCACCACAAATGTTACTTTTCTTTGTCGATTGATGCCCATGAAAATTTCCGCGCCTGGTACTGTACAATAGAAGTGCTACAATTAAAGGTACAGGCCATAGAAGAAATTAAAGGACTGCTGATAACATCTGTATCACATCTGTAATTCTTATTTTAGCAGTTTTCAGCATCCTACCAACGAACAAGGCCAGTCACTTTAATGCTGCTTTTCACATTCTCCTGGTGCTTGTTTAGTTCTCTACCTGAGACTAAACAACAGACACCAAACAATTCTGTGTATTTTTGAAAAAACAAAACTGGTGTTAACGACGTACATTTACATGCAGTGGTTTGAGTCTCCCACAGCAGAGATTCAGTGTGTTTACCTTCATTATATGCCAAGTACTATGACGAATAGATAACCCAGATTACAGAAATAAAAAGAAACAGATAATTTGCTACACAAAACTTTTCATTGGTTTTATATTATTCTTTTCTGACACCTTTTTTTAATCACTAACTATATCCAAACATCTCTGAATACCATTATGGGCATTTCTGATTTGAAATCAAATCGTGTATGCTTACTAAGTAATATTTGATAGTTGCCTTTATATTCTATTAGTGTGTGAAGTGTTTGACGTGTACTTAGCAACAGTTTTCATTCAATCTAAAGGCGTGTATATGAAATAAAAAAATAAATGCTCAAAATCTCTCAGGGTGTCATTTTGTTTTACTAACCATACACTTTTAAATATTAGTTTAAAGACACAAATTGGATTTAAGGAGATTCAACAACTGCAGATCAGTGTTTCATATCATTAGGTGACCTGGATTGAATAGATCTGTATATTATACACACACTCAGATACACCTAAGAAAAGAGAGAAAGATGGTGTCCATTACAATCCCAGTGACATTACTGTGAAGGGAAGGTGCATTTAATCCTTGCTTCACAATAAATAAATACATAATAATAAATAAAAACAGAAACAAACAATTAAGTAAAAGGGACCTTTTTCCATTTTAGAATGCAATGAAATTCATGAAGGCAACAAAAAGTGTGCTACATTTACAGGGACAATAATCTGGTGTTTTTTTTTTTTATCAAGAATTCAAAATCTTAATTTACTAACTACAATATACTCCTAATTCTTTACTACATGGCAAGAGCACAATCAGATTTTTGGTTTCAGACTCACCCAGTGTAAAAAAGATAATTTGGGAGAAGATCCAGGCCATGCTGTATATTGCAGTAAATACAGCACATTGTCCTTTTTAAGGCCTAGTAGCCCTAGTTTGGAACCAGCTTTGTGATTTTTCATGTTGGGACATTTGGGTCTCTTAGTTTAGGTGAAGGCATAATATATAGCATATAGAGAAATCCGGCAAGTATTTACAGAATGCATGCAAAATGGTGTCCACAACCATTCAACCATCTGCTGTATCTCTACAGAATGTATTCATAAATAGAACACAGATGTAATAATATTAAACTGTTAAATTCTAGAAATAATTACTACTAATATGAAAATAGGATCATTCTTTATTGTTGGTTAAATGTATGTACATGTTTAGTCCAGATGTTGCATTGTAACCTTAAAATTAGCATGCAACCTAATTGATTGGTGAACCAATCATCTTCTCCAAGCAACAATCTGCATTAGAAGAAGGGGTGTCTTAAGGAGATAAGAGGGTAGAGCAATGTTCTCCACATAGAACGAGGAGGAAGTGAAGTCCTTTACATATCAATGTCCTTTATGTAGAAGGGGTAAGAGCGATTTGTATTGATGTTCTCTGTGAGGCCACAGAGACATTGTCTGGTAGGTAAGAGGGGAAATGAGTGCATGTCCAGGTTTGAGGAACATTGTGTGGGGCACCAGGGGTTACCGAGGGGGAATGGAGGGTACTGAGTGTGTCTGCAATCAAGCAAGATAGTAGAGCAGTGTTATAACGAGTCAATAGTTGTGGTGACATTAAAGGTAAAGCAAGCAGATGGTGTTGTTGTTGGTGGCATGTGGAACCATGGAAGATGCCAATGGAACCATGGACCAAGGCAAAAGTATGCCCCAAGTAGTTGTAGTGGCAGCCGCAGTAAGGCAAGGAGGTAGCATGACCCCCATGGCCTTGCAGGGAGGCAGGACAATGATCCTATATGATCCATCTTCATTAAAAAGTAGGTGGCCATAGATGACTGTAGCTGTTTTGACATCCACCATGGACAACCAAAATGCAGGCTCCTCTATTTGCATACGGGTTAGTACTGTATGTCTATCACTGAGTAGTTCCTCCATTAGTAGCTCGCTAACATGCAGTTTGCTTTAACTGCATACATTAACTGAGTTACAGCTTGATACAGAAAAAACAGACCTTCAAAGTAAAAAAAACAGGTAGTTAATGAGCAAACAACAATAAGTTTAAGTTTTATACAGTACTGGTACAAAACAGATGATATTTTCAGAATGGATGTGTGAGGGTCTTGAGAGATGTATTGAATGTGTTGATGTGTTGAGAGTGTATTGAATTGAATTGAATGTGAACCGCCACCCCCAGGGGTCACGTTTACAGCTATTATTGAATTATGGGCAATTGCATTAAATGGAATTTGTGTTTTAGTCTTTTGAGGAAAGATTCCTCAAATGACACACCTCTGGCAAGGACCAGCCTATAACTCACGATGTACAAGGGCAATATATAAAACAAGGATCACTTGCTCCGATCCCTTCAGCCATGGGTACGCTTATTGCACTGTTTATGTGTTTAATACTCTTTGCACCAACAGGGTTTGCATGCCAGCTACTGGGTAAGTTTGACATGCGGGACATGTTTAAAGAAGGAGACATTATGATAGGTGGAATTTTCCCTATATTTAACAAGCAGGAGAATATTCTTGCTTCATTTACAAGAAAACCGTCTAAAACCGAATGTACAGGGTGAGTTCGAAATAAATTCCCGCAATGTAAGTAATGTATCGCTTTGATTTCAATTAATTTTCTCATCGCAGATTTGACCTGCGAGCCTTTCGCTGGACTCGAACCATGAAGTTTGCAATAGAGGAAATCAATCGAGATGATCATCTGCTTCCTAACATCACGTTAGGGTATAAGATTTTAGACTCTTGTGCTTCTCCTACTAATGTCTTGCGAGCTGCTCTCACGCTGGTGAGCATGTCTGAGAAAAATGAATCTTCCTCTCAGTGTCATCCACCTTCCTTATCAGCTATTGTAGCTGAATCAGGATCTACCCAGTCGTTAGTAGTGGCTGGGGCATTCGGACCATTTAAAGTGCCGGTGGTAATAACCAATATAGACTCTAATTAAGAACAGGTATTTTATCTATTAAAATGCATTTGTATTGATTCAACTGTGTTGGCTTGTCCTTGACTAGGTGAGCTACTTTTCCACGTGTGCATGTTTAAGTGACAAAAACAAATATCCCACATTTTTCCGAACAATACCAAGCGACTACTACCAGGCGAAGGCTTTGGCTTTCCTTGTGAAGCGGTTCGACTGGACGTGGATCGGAGTTTTACAGTCCGACAACGATTACGGACGGAACGGAATATCAGCCTTCACAAAAGAAGTGCAGGCGCTCGGCGTTTGCATTTCGTTCGTTGGGACAATTCTGCGGACTTACCCCCAAAGTAAAATCCTTGACGTGGTGGAAATGATTAAAAAAATCGACGGTCAAAGTGATTCTTGCATTCGTGCCAGAAGGCGATTTGTATCCTTTAATGAAAGAAGTGGTGAAACAGAACATATCAGGAATACAGTGGATTGGAAGCGAAGCCTGGGTTACTGCGGACAGACCATCTACTCCAGAAATGTTCCAATATTTTGGAGGAACTATCGGATTTGTGGTTCGAAAGATGGCCATACCTAAACTCGGCCTGGCTCTCAAGGATATCAGCCCTTATAACCCATTAGAATCTAGTTTCGTCAGTGATTTCTGGGAAACTATTGTAGGCTGCAGACCTCCATCTTCAGTAAATAATGCGCTTAATGGCACAAAAACATGCACAGGAGCAGAACCGGTGGATTACACAAACAAATTTTTTCGATGTCACACAACTTAGGGTCGCGTATAATGTTTATCAAGCCGTGTACGCAATCGCACATGCATTACATCGAGCGATGTACTGTGTAAATCCCACAACCAATGTCTCAAAACAGTGTCTTACTGTGTCAGAGATAACCACGAAAATGGTGAGCATTGCATTATTATTCTATTACTAATATTCTATTCAATTAATGACAATTCTATAAACAGAAATATCATGATTTTAAAAGGAGTTTTGTTTTTAGGTAAGTGAAGAGTTAAAAAAGGTACATTTCGTGGATGTGTTTGGGGAAGAGGTATTCTTTGACCAAAACGGAGACCCACCTGCATCATATGAAGTCATAAACTGGCAGCTAATAGACGGCCAAGTGCAGCATATCGGAGTTGGCTCTTTCAGCACGTCGGCAAAAGGAAAATATGAACTTGTGATTGATGAAGACAGGATTGTCTGGAGGACGGGAAATTTGGTAGTATAAACATATTATCACGAAAAACATTCCATTCAAATAGCAGTCCATTATTTCATCACCATTCTGCTCTGCTGTCCCAGACACCCAAAGCTGCTTGCTCAGAAATCTGCCCACAAGGCACAAGGAAAGCGCAAATTAAAGGAATGCCCCTGTGCTGCTTTGACTGTATCCCATGCGCCGATGGCTCTATATCCAATACAACAGGTGATGCAATATAGAATTACATTTACAAAATATTTACCAAATGAGCATTTAAAAAAAAAAAATCCCTCTTCTGCTTTAGGAGCTGCAGATTGCATCACCTGCCCTGAAGAGTACTGGTCGAATGAAAGAAAAGACAACTGTGTCATGAAAATCACAGAGTTTCTTTCATACACAGAAACAATGGGATTTGTTTTGATAACCGTTTCACTGGCTGGTGCCTGTCTTGCACTTGCTACTATGTTGGTTTTCATAAATTTTAGAGACACACCAATTGTCAAGGCAAATAATTCAGAGTTGAGTTTACTTTTACTTATTTCTCTTGTATTTTGCTTCCTCTGTCCTCTAACGTTTATCGGAGAGCCGACAGTTTGGTCGTGCATGTTGCGTCACACGGCGTTTGGTATCGCCTTCGCCCTCTGCATTTCCTGTATGTTGGGGAAAACTATCGTTGTAGTGACTGCTTTCAGAGCGACTTTACCTGGGAGTAATGTAGCAGGAAAGTTCGGCCCACCTCAGCAAAGGGCCATTGTGTGTTCATGCACTGCAGTTCAAATCGTTATCTGTGTAATATGGCTAAATGTTGTACCACCATTCCCAAATAAAGTCTTCGAACAACGCAGTAAAAAAATCATTTTAGAGTGTAACACAGGCTCAGACGCTGCCTTTTATGCTGTTCTAGGTTACATTGGCCTTCTTGCCGTAGTTTGCTTGGTGTTGGCATTTTTAGCCAGAAAACTACCTGATAATTTTAATGAAGCCAAATTCATCACTTTTAGTTTACTTATATTCTGTGCAGTTTGGATCACCTTTATTCCAGCTTATGTCAGCTCTCCCGGGAAGTATACAGTAGCTGTAGAAATATTTGCAATTTTGTCTTCAGCTTTTGCACTATTGTTATGCATTTTTGCACCAAAGTGTTACATCATTTTAATCAAACCAGAAAGAAATACAAAAAAACATGTAATGGGAAAAAAATGAGAGCAGGAAAGAATAATTATATGTCATACAGTATATGTCGTATATATTTATGTGTGTGTGTGTGTGTGTGTGTGTTTGTGTAAATAATGAGTTTGTAAAATGACAAACCTGCTTTGCACTAATAAAACCTTTAAATTATACACATATATGGAACTTTTTGTGATCATGAACATTATTACTATTATACATGTAAAGAATAATACAACATAAAAAGTTGATAATTAAAATGGTATAAATAAAAATGGAATAAGATACATAAATACAGGCATGGTGCAATGTACGAAAGGGGCATGTACGAAAATTCCAATTTCCAATGAAACACACTGAATATGACCTTCAGAACAGACTGGGAATGGTGACTGACTGCTGGATTTCTATATTTTGTAGAAATTGATTACGAGATTAGGCAGTGTCCCTTTTTAGAGCATCATACTTTGCATTTGAAAGCTGGTATCTTAATGTGGTTAAAGCCCTTGCCCTTGGAGTTAAAGGTTCAAATTGCTGCTTCTGCTGGACACCTGAACAAGTCCCTTAACCCCTAATCTGCTCTGTTGTATGAATCTAAGGACGTCGCCCTTTTTCAAGATTCCCTGGGGCTTGGACCCCTCAACCTTACAATCAGTTAGCCTTATCCACTGAGATAGCACTTCTCATAGCTAGTTTAATGTTACGTTGAAATATATACTATGTACCTACATTTCATGAACATTCAATATATCCACTAATGGCGCCTTCGTGAAAACATTGTGTACATTTGTATAGGATCTCTTTGTATGCTGTAGCATACAGTAATGACTTCATTAGAATGTTTAAGGCCATGGTGTGGCAAGGTTAGAGTGGGGAAAAAATATTGTCAAATGAAATGATGAGCTTTAATTAGTGAACGAACAAAATCCATGGAGCTATGATCCAATATCTGGTAACTGAATGATATTCTTAATATTTCATTAATATCTCATTAATATCTCATTAACATCTCATTTGGTTTGTTATGTGTGTTGTATTATGATTTGTGTTAAGTTGGATCCCATTGCAAAGCCATTAAAAATGAATTAAAGATTAAATACATTAAACATTAAAGATTTATTGTTTATTATCTCATAACATGTGTCATTTAGCCAGACATTTCTTGATTATAAATAATGTGTTTGGGTTTCTTGTGACTATTTTTTCATCATATGCTTTTTACTGTTTTTTTCAGGTCTCAAAAGAACAACATAGCACTTCGGGGCAAATATGCAGAGAAGGAGCCCGAAGGCAGACGCCAAGATTGCAAACACGTGCACAGCAACCATGTATTTTCCGTTTGTGCTCACGTAAACCGGGATGAACGTTATCCACACGGCGAAAAAGATCAGCATGCTGAAGGTGATGAATTTCGCCTCGTTGAAATTGTCTGGGAGTTTCCTGGCCAAGAAGGCTAGTAAAAAGCACAGGCAGGCGAGCAGGCCGATGTATCCCAACACGCACCAGAATCCTATCTCGGATCCCACTTTACACTCTATGGTTATCGTCGAGCTGAACAGCGCCGTGGTATAGGCGGCAGAGGGAGGTCTAGTCGTCAGCCATATGATACAAATAAGCGCCTGCAATAACGAACATAATATCACGCTAAACCTTTGTTGGGCCGGACCGAACCATTTCATGACGTTACTACCAGGTAAGGTGGCCCTGAAAGCCATGAGCACGACTACGGTCTTAGCCAAGATGCAGGCGATGCATAGAGCAAAGCTGATTCCAAACGCCGTGAACCTCATTTGGCAAAGCCAGTCAGTGGGCTTCCCAATGAACGTCAGACTGATCAGAAAGCAGGCGCATAAGAAGAAGAGTAAAAGGAAGCTGAGTTCCATGTTGTTGCCACGGACTACTGGAGTGTTTCTGTAGATCATAAACACGCAAAGCACAGCAGCAGTCAAACAAGCTCCGAATATTGAAACAGACAAGAGAATAATTCCCAAAGGCTCTTGAAAGGACAGGTACTCCAGGACCTTTGGGATGCATTTGTCTCTGGCATGGTTTGGCCACGTTTCCTTTGAACATGTCAAACAATCATTTGAGTCTGTATGGAAATTGATAAAAAGAAAGGGTTTCCATTGTCATGATTATAAACATCAGAGTATAATGCAACGCAGTCTCGCGGTATTGCGGGATAATATTTAGTGAAATCTATTCATTCGAGTTCATGCTGCGACTTTCAATCTTTTTTTGTTTCACTGAGCACTAATGTGTTTTAATAAGAAGTATATTTTGAACCACCATGTTTTTCTTTCTGTTTCTCTCATTTGTTATTCATTATTTATCTTCAAGCATTACTCAACATTTTTAATCATTCGACTTTTACCCTTATTTGTATTGATTTATATTTGTTGTACGACTCCAAAATCAGTGGTTCATTCCAATTAAAAAAAATACAATACCTATATAATTAATTATATAATATAGTTCATTAACGAGGCCATGTTCATTTGAGATATACATTAATTACAGTTATAAAACATTTTCTGATAGAAAATGGGGAACATTTGGCATCTCTGTCAGCATTATCCACAGTCTTCAGTCTCCGGTGCTATGGAGATGGAACTGGTCATGCTGAGAGACACAAAATGAACAAGAATCGATAGAGTAAATACATTCCGCGATTATATCATGAAATACGGCGAGACTGGGTTGAGTAATAAGTACATAGAAATCAGTTTCACACCTGTTTGATTGCTAATCTCGCCCTCAGCACATGGTATGCAGTCAAAGCAACATATGGGCTCACCCTTTCGAGTGGCTTTCCTCGATCCTGGCAGGCAGCTTTTGCTGCAGATCGATACCGGTTCCTAGTAACCGTACACATGTTTGGCAGATGGATTTTTCATATACACACAAAATCTACTGAGAGAATATGTTCAAACATATCAACGCGATATCTTTGTGAGAATAAAACGCCCGATGTATAATCCAGAATTTTAATAACACAAAACAGAATATCTTGTCGTTGAATGGCAACAATGCAGAGAAGCTGAAGAATAAGCAAGCGTATGAAAGAGGATCTGGCGACGGATGAAATAGCACACACCTTACTGTCTCTTCGCCAAATTATCACCGAGTCGTTAATGACCAGACTGCTGTCCTCCTGCAGGGCCGCATCATAGAACCCTACTTTCACCAGCTGGAGTGAACCATCGCTTCCCTTCTGCCAGTTCATCAAATCATACGATGCAATGGGGTCCCCGTTCTCATCGAAGTGCACAGACTCGCCTAGTGTCGTAAAGTTTGTTTTCTTCATGTAGGTTATCAGCTTTGGGAAAGATTCGGAAGCCGGGATTTAAATAGCAAAAGTGTTCAAACTAAATCATATCATTTCCATCATATAATTTTGTACTATTGTACTATATATATATATATATATATATATATATATATATATATATATACTATATATATATTAATATACACACACACACACACATACACAATATTTACATACACATTCATTCATTCAAACACTCACACACCTGCCAAGGCAGTAGAGGATTTAAACTCCCGCATGTCCCATTTGGAAATGGTCCCTGTCCCGGAATACACATGCTCATATCATGTAAGGCGTGTGCTACCAGGTACACAGCTTTGTACACATTGTACGACACTCTAAGCTGTGAAACATCTAAAAAAGTCGAGTAGACATTGTTCAGGCTCTCTTTCCCGGTACAAGCTTCCCGGTTTCGGGCCTCGTCTTTATGTACGTGAGTGTTTAAAGATCCATTGAGCCGGCAGTTAAAGGTTTCCTCCCAAAACTCAGTTAAAAAATGGGAGCTTTGAACACTGGAAGCAATCATGTCTTTGAGGTATACACCCAGGTTCGGGATTTCTCCCTTCCTTATCGCAAACCCCAAAGTGCCCTGTAAGAGATCATGGAAATCATCCCACAACGCCTGTGATGTTGCCCAAGCTTCACTGGCAATCCACTGTAGATGAGTGACATTTTGTCGCCTGCATTCTCTCAGAATAGTCTGCAGCTCGGATTCGCCAGAGAAGTTTAGTATGACCGTTGCTGTAGAGGCTTTAATAACGTCCAGAAGTTCCTGTATCGCTTCCGACCTGAGTGTTACGGGGTAAAAATGCACATACGCAGGACATACATTGTATCTGGTCGATTCCTTCAGAAAGAGCTGAATCGCAAAGCGAGCGTAATCAGACTCCACTCCTATGACCCCCACCCAGCTCCACTGGAAGTAATGAACCAGCTTGGCTAAAGCCTTGATTTGAAACTCGTCGCTCGGCATTGTGCGCATAAATGTCGGAAACTCTTTTTTGTTACTCAGGCACGAGCAAGATGCAAAGTAGCTCACCTGAGAGGATTATATACATATACATGCATGTTAGAAGGGAAAAAAATGTCTACAACCATAATACTGTAAACAAGAATGAATTGCAAAAGGAAATAAGAAAAACATAAGGAAAATAATAAGGAAAACATTTATACAATTTTACACACATATAAATCAATCTGCCTTACCAGAGGTATTCTGAATGAGCCTAGTGTTCTCAGTACAGCCATGGATATCCCCGACGCAGCATCTCCTACTATCACTGGTGAAGGCTGCCGGATAATATTCGCACATCCGGTTCCTCTCGCTTTCTCCGGCTGCCCGTTGACCAGGAGAAGCGAGTTCTTTATCGACACGGGGATGTCGTCGCAGCTGTCCCGAATATGGTATCCGAGAGACAGATTTGGTAACAGGTCCTGCCTCTGATTTATCTCTGTCACAGCAAAAGTCATCGTCCGCATCCATCTCAGGGCTCGAGGACTGAAGCTGCAGCATGATTAAAAACATTACATCTTACATCCAACTCTATTTAAGGTTCATGGAAGAATGGCAGAAAGAAGAATAGAATTATAGCACACAATTTCTACAATACTTATTGCATTACAAATGACAGAATATGTGTGTGTGTGTGTATATATATATATATATATATATATATATATATATATATATATATATATATATATATATATATATAGTATATTTATATATCATTTATCACATTTCGTTGTCTTTTTCAAAGTGTCAGCCACATACTACTTGTAGTCGGTTGGATCAGGTTTGCTTTGGAAAGAAAGCACTGCAGAAACAGGACTGTAGTGCAGAGGGAACAGGCCTCCCAAAATCACATCTCCATCCTTGTAAAAACTCTGAGTCCCTTCCTCTCCCTGGTAGCGGCACTCATCCTGGCTTATGAACTGACAACATGCCAAAGTGTTTGAAAGCACCCAGAACATGAACAAATTACTATGGCATGCCATTACTGACACAAAGCCGACAGGTAGCACGGACAGGTTTATATAGAGCTACTTTACTGAAAGGGGACAGTCTTCTGTTATCCCAGAGAAACATGTGGACCAATGATATTTACTGTATGTCTCATTATGCAGTGAGATGGCTCAAATGTTTTTCATGTTGTTTTGTTAATGCAGTCAAATAATAATATATCAAAATAAAGAATAAAAAATAAAGAATTAATTAAATGTTTTACACATGCTTTGTAGTATATATATATATATATATATATATATATATATATATATATATATACATATAATGAAATATATATAATATAATTTTATATATATATATATTTAATTTGTTAATTATGATAGACATCAGGCCAATTACAGCTTATTGGTCAAATGCGAAAACTTAAACTTAAAGGATGAACGGATGATCAAAAACCCATTTTTTTAAACAATAAGTTTGAAAAAAATTTTTTCTAAACAAGAATGATCCTAAGTCCTTGTTGTTTTTTTTTTTTACTATTCATGGCTTCAATGGCTTTCATTCATTCATCTTCTCTTCTACGCTTATCCGATCTTCCATCGGGTCACACGGGGAGCCTGTGCCTATCTCAGGCATTTGGGCATTAAATGCAGGATTAACCCTGGATGGAATGGATGGAAGCCAACCCATCACAGCACACACACATTCACACACACACACATTCATACACTAGGGACAATTTTCCAAGGGCATGCCAATCAACCTGGACCGGGGAAACAGTGCATGTTTTTTGGACCGGGGGAAACCGGGACGGGGGAAAAAACCCCCCTGTGAGGCACGGGGAGAACATGCAAACTCCACACACACATGGCCGAGACGGGAATGGCCGAGACGAACCCGGATCCTGGCGGTTTGAGGTGAACGTGCTAACCACTACGCCACCGTGCCCCCTATTCATGGCTTTATTTTTTTGCAATTTTGACATAACAACGATTATTTCTTCTTGGTAAATATTTAAAAGAAAATTTGGGGCCTTGTTTAAGCGCCAACTAGTGGCTGCTTGGTGGTGGGATTTGAACCTGTGATCTTTCCAGGCCAGAGGCCATTTGCCTTAACCATTGAGCTAACAACTGCTGTAATTATTGTTATGGGTGGCTCGGCGGTTTAAGGCACTGGGCTACGGATCAGAAGATCTGATGCTCGAGACCCGGTATCACAAAGCTGCTACCTACGGATCCTTTACCCTCTGTGCTGGCAGACAGTGCTGCAATGTATGTGACAAAGAAATGGCTGTTCTATTCTGATATCACACAAAAAGTTAGTGAAAAAAAGAAAAAAATATTATAATACTCTCCTCTAAGCATTTTAGTAAAAATCTATTTACAATGAGAAGGGAATTGGTTTAATACCCAAACTAGTCTATACTCTGTAGGTGGTTATTTCAACATTTTTTATCTTATTTTACAACAAGAGATTTTTGTTGTGTATATTTTAACTAATGAATCTGTTATAATAATAGTCATCTATGGCTGAGCTTTCTTGTGTGAACAGTTCCTAATATGCAGAGATCACCTGACCAATGTTATCCATCATGATGTCAAATCCTGGTGAGACACAGAGGGCCAAAGCTTCTATATAAAGGCATAGCATACAGCATTATATTTAGCAGTGTGCACATTAGCAGCACAATGCTTTATATTACACTTGCTGCATTTTTCCTCTCATGCTCAGGCGCATCTGATCCAGCATCAGAGTGTTTTTTACAAGGAGACTTCGATCAACCTGTATTCATGTCTAAAGGGGATATCACAATAGGAGGAATATTTCCATTGCATTACAGAGTGGAGCTACCAACCACAGACTACAAAGGCAAACCTTTAGCAGCACAGTGTCAAGGGTGAGAGTATTGCATGCTTGTTTGAAGAAAAGGTCATTAGAAAGATCATTCCTTAGCTTTCATTTTTAACAAAATAAGTGCCTCTACGTATGCATTGTACTGATTATTACAGCAGGATATCACTTCTGAGTCTGCGAATATTTTATTTCATGCGTCTGTGTGATTTGAAGGTTTGATTCCAGGGCATTGCGCTGGGCTTTGGCAATGAGGCTCGCTGTAGACGAGATCAACAACAGTACGCTTCTTCTGCCGAACCACACCCTGGGTTACAAGATCTTTGATTCCTGCGCTACTCCGGTTACAGCTCAAAGGGCTGTTTTGGCTGTATTGAATGACCAGGATGTCGCGCGGAGTTCATTGTGTACTGGCGGCGGTCCTTTACTCGCCATGGTTGGAGAATCCGGTTCCTCACAGTCAATTGTTGTGTCTAGAACAATGCAACCTTTCAGAATACCTATGGTAACGTGAGAAATTCTTGCTTATATGCTAATTTAGCATGTTCTATCTGTGTACAAGATGGTTGCCAAAAGAAAACACAACCATTCAAAAGAATGATCAAGAGATTTATTTATTTATTTATGTATTTATTGCAGATTAGCTACTTCTCAACCTGTGCTTGTCTAGGTGACCGTAAACAGTTTCCGACGTTTTTTAGAGTGGTCCCAAGCGATGACTACCAAGTGAAAGCCATTGCTCAGCTCTTGAAGCGATTTCAATGGACATGGATTGGAGTGGTCACTGAAGACCATGATTATGGCAGGTTTGCTTTACAGGGCCTGAAGCGAGAGATCGAAAACACTGATATTTGTCTGGCATACCACGAAATGATCCCTAAAGATTTCAAGCGGGAGCGCGTGTACGAAATTTTAAACGTGATGAAACAGTCCACAGCGAAGGTGGTGGTTGTGTTTTCCGGAGAAGGAGAGTTTTATCCTTTCTTACGAGAATTTCTGACCCAAAATATCTCAGGAATCCAGTGGGTGGCAAGTGAGGCATGGGTCACAGCTTCGATATTAGCCGAGACGTATCCGTTTTTGGCCGGGACGATTGGATTTGCGGTGCGCCAAGGGTACGTGCCAGGGTTGAAAGAATATCTCTTGACAGTGAACCCTCAGGTGTATCCAAATAGCCCCATTGTGCAGGAGCTTTGGGAGGCTCTATACAGCTGCAGTTCTTTCTCTTCGCCTTTCGGTAGCACTCAACTGCCACGCTGCACAGGGCAGGAAACCATCAACAAGCAGCATTCTGCCTACATGAACACCTCCAGCCCTCGGGTCACTTATAACGTGTACAAAGCAGTACATGCCATCGCTCACTCCCTACATAATCTCTTTCAGTGTGTGCCCGGAAGAGGACCTTTTAATAATTCCACGTGTGCTGATTTCAATAATATCTATCCATGGCAGGTAGAGTATTCGCATAAACCCATTCTTCTGTGATGAAACACGTGTGCAGGTTTGTCATTAACATGTCCTCTCTTCCAACATAAAAGCTTCAGCATTACCTCCAGGAAGTGTCTTTCTCAGTTTCGGGCCAACAAGTAAACTTTGATATGAGAGGAGATTCGATTCCATCTTATGATCTGATTAATTGGCAGAAGCTCCCGAATGGCGATATAGACTTCATCAAAGTGGGACTTTATGATGGTGCAATGGGTCAAGGGAAGGAACTGGTTATCCAGGACGAAAAAATCAAGTGGCCTGGTAATCAGAGCAAGGCAAGGTGCTCACACAATGCACACTGTTTGTTAACTCCAAATATAGGTCCCTGTTAATTATCCAACTTTCCAAAAAATGAAAAGCAGTTGGATTGGTGCTTATTATTTGCTGCTTTGTTGTATTTTGTTAATACTATTTTAAATCAGGTGCCAGAATCCATATGCAGTAACAGCTGTGCTCCGGGATTCAGGAAAGCTGTCCGTCATGGGGAGCCTTTGTGCTGCTTTGACTGTGTACCATGTGACAGTGGCAAGATTAGTAATGAGACAGGTAGTTCACTTGTACACAATGTATTACACAATATACTAATATATCCCATGTTAATCAAATTCTGTCATGTTTGTCTTTGAAGATTGCGTAGACTGCATGGCTTGTCCAGAAGAATACTGGTCCAATACAAAAGGAACGGAATGCATCCCCAAAGTCATCGAGTTCCTGTCCCACAGAGACACAATGGGAATAGTGCTGATGGTGATAGCGATCCTGGGTTCTTGTCTTACAATATCCGTATTAGCAATATTCTTGTATCATCGCGGAACTCCGATAGTGCGCATGAACAATTCCGAGTTGAGTTTCTTCATTTTGTTGTCTCTGACCCTGTGTTTCCTGTGTGCGCTGATCTTTATCGGGGAGCCCACATCCTGGTCCTGCATGCTGCGTCACACTGCTTTCAGCATCACCTTCTCTCTCTGTATCTCCTGCATCCTGGGGAAAACCCTAGTAGTGCTTGCCGTGTTCACGGCCACCCAGCCTGGAAACAACATCATGAAATGGCTCGGGCCTGTGCAGCAGAGGATCATCATTTTTAGCTGCACCCTGGTCCAGATGATCATCTGTGCAGCGTGGCTCATATCGTCCCCTCCAGTCCCGTACAGAAACACTCAGTATCAGCGCTCGAAGATTATTCTGGACTGTAGGGTGGGATCTGAGCTCGCCTTCTGGTGTGTGCTCGGCTACATCGGCTTATTGGCCTGCTTGTGTTTTCATTTTGGCCTTTCTGGCTCGTAAATTACCTGGTAATTTTAACGAAGCGAAATATATCACTTTTAGCATGTTAATATTTTGTGCTGTGTGGCTGGCATTTATACCTGCTTATGTCAGTTCACCCGGGAAGTTCACCACCGCAGTCGAAATCTTTGCAATTTTAGCTTCTAGTTTTGGCCTTCTTTTGTGCTTATTCGCCCCAAAGTGTTACATCATCCTACTTAAACCAGAAAAGAATACCAAACAGCATCTTATGGGAAAGGCATCAAAATAAATATCATTTATTGTACAATGCTGCTTTTAGATTTGTAGTTAACTGCTTGCTATTTTTCTTATTAAACTTATTTTACACGTCTACAATACGCAATAAAATGTCATACAACAAACATTAAACATTAAATGTCTATACTAGGCATTAAAATTCTTAATAATGAATTATATTGTATAATAAAGAATATTGTAATGAATAATTATATTTATCCTGTACATATTGTTTAAGTATTTTTTGGGGGGAGGGGATTTTTTGTTAAATTAAACTATATTAGAATCCATTTACATGCTCAAATGTATGATTTCACATTAGATATTCACATACATAAAGTCTAGTTCTATAAATAAACAATCAAAATCCAGGTAATGAGGAGGGAAAGGGGTGTAACTCAGTGGTTTAAGGCGCTGGGTTACTGATCGGAAGATTAGGGGTTTGAGCCTTGCCACCCTTGGGTCAATGAGCAATGGCCTTAACCCTCTGTGTTCCAGGGGTGCTGTACCATGCACTCTGACCTCAGCTTTCAAAAGAGGCTGGGATATGCAAAGAAAATTATAATAAAAAAAAACTGTTACATGCATCAAATAATGTAATATGTAGTTTGTAATTCTGGGTAAGGCCATAACGTCATGTGACTATGACACGTAAGACCCAGCCTATATGTGGTTTATATGATAAAGCAGCCTGCCCATTATTGATTCTCTGTGAGGAAGACAACGTTCATGGTGGAAGATGGCTCTTTTTCTCCTTTGGCTATTTGTGCTCCGTTTTTCCATGTTCAGTGCAATCTTGGAATCTCAGTGCACCCTGCAGAATAATTTCGAACCGGGATTCATGGCTGATGGAGACTTTGTTCATTGGTGGCATTTTCCCCTTACATTACAATCAGGAAATGCCAGACCTGAACTGCACATACAAACCAGGACCAGTGCGGTGTAATGGGTAGGACTATTATTCACATTAGTGTAATGCACTAATGTGAAATTTCTGCCTGAAATGAAATGATTTTGTGTTTGTATTCAAAAACAATCATATGAGTATGGGTCAGGATGGAGATCATGCAGGACACCCCACCCAGGTTCTTGTGTGTTACGATGGAGCATTGTCATTCATTTATTCATCCATTTTATTTTGTTCAGGTTCGATCCGCGAGCTTTCCGCTGGGCTCTGACTATGAAGCTTGCCGTGGAGGAAATTAACAACAGCAGTGAGCTGCTACCCAACCATACTCTAGGTTATAAAATATTCGATTCCTGTGCATATCCTTTGACCGGTCAAAGAGCAGCACTTGCTGTTATGAATGGTCCAATGGAAGCAAATAAACCCATGTGTTCAAGTGCGAGCCCAATGCTGGCTATAATTGGTGAATCCGGGTCCGCTCAGTCTATTGTTGTGTCCAGAATTTTACGCCCTTTCAGGATTCCTATGGTATAAATCTTTTTTTTTATGCACATTACTGGCATTGTGTTTATTAATTATTTTCTTGCCATGAATGTAATAGTGAAAATGCATGCATTTATAAATATGAGGAAATGTAAACAGTCCTTTACAATATCATTATAGATGTTGTTATATGTGTTATTAGTATACAATATATATTATTAATACAAGTTTATTTACCACTAGAAGTGGAGAAACCCAACAAAATTTTACTGACATGTTTCCTTTTGATTAGACTAAAATTTAGCACAAACATACAGTTAAGAGCTCAGTTCAACAGCAACCGGAACATTTTGAGAGGAATAAATAATGGAAGAAACTCCTCTCACTTGCCAGAATACCCCTGGTTTTATTTGTGCACTTTTTTAAGTAGTTGAAAAGGTCAATTAGAGTCATTAACATTATGTTCTTAATAGATCAGTGTGCTAAGAGTAACATTAGTCTTTTCACATAGACTGGGTTGATTAGGCAAAGAATGTTAATAAGAACATTGCAGCTATAATAAATTGTTGTATTTTGGATACTTAAGTACATTCGAAGCAAAAATGTTTGCACTTTTACACGACCAGTTTTAGTTTTTAGTTTGAATAAATGCTTTCTGCTGTATAAGTCACGAAAAGAGATCTGCTGTATTCTCCGCTGTTAACTGATGCACATTTCTATTTCAGATTAGTTATTTCTCTTCCTGCGCCTGCCTTAGTGACAGACGAGAATTCCCCACCTTCTTTAGGGTCATCCCCAGTGATGCTTACCAAGTGAAAGCTATTGCCAAGCTGCTGATTCATTTCAACTGGACATGGGTGGGCGTGGTCCGGGGCGACCATGCGTACGGACGCTCTGCTCTGCAGGGGCTGCTTAACGAGCTGGAAGATACAAGCGTATGTGTGTCCTATCAAGGAGATGATCCCTTTGCTGTATGACAGCCAGAGGGCAATAGAGATCATCCGCGTGATGAACAGCTCCACGGCCCGAGTGGTGGTGGTGTTTTCGGCAGAGGGAGAACTCACACCATTTTTAAAAGACTATATGAAGCTGAACGTTACTGGAATTCAATGGATTGCAAGTGAAGCCTGGGTAACAGCTTCGGTGTTCACAGGAAGCGAGTACTACCCCTTCCTGGGCGGAACGATCGGGTTTGGGATTCGTCAGGGTTATATTCCAAAGCTGAAAGACTATATAACCACTGTGAATCCATGGGTGTACCCATCCAACACCCTGGTGCAGGAACTATGGGGTGCTCTGTATGGGTGCTCCACTTTTCCCTCCCAGGATACTCAGCTACCCCTGTGCACCGGTCAAGAGCCACTCAACAAGCAACATGCTGCCTACATGAACACATCCAGTCCTCGGATCGCTTATAACGTGTACAAAGGCGTGTACGCGATTGCCCACTCTCTCCACAATCTTATTAATTGCAATCCAGGAACCTTTATGTGTACTGATAGCACTAAAGTCTATCCATGGCAGGTGCAGGTCATTCTGTCACAATAATAATATGCAAGGATATTTTAAGTCAGGGGTCACCAACCTTTTTGAAACTGAGAGCTACTTCATGGGTACTGAATCATACAAAGGGCTAACAGTTTGACATCCTCCTCTGAAATAACAAATTATATGTTATTATTAATGACACTTGTGTATCTATGTGAAGATATTAATGATTTCACACAATAATTATCAACAATGACCGTAAACTAGGGCTGTCAGATGATTAACATATTTAATCGTGATTAATGAATTCGTAAATGAATACTTTTCATGTTAACACTCTAAGTACCTAACAGATGTCATGATTATATAATATAAATCTAATATATAGAAAATGATATTAATATTTATTAATAAATTAATCATTAATAAATGATATTAATATTTATTTTACTCCAGTAATTATTCTTTTAATATTAATTTCTTTTAATTTGAATGTTACTTGTTTAGTGGTGGTTTTAATTGTAAAATATGGAGCATGGCTCATTTAAGAATTCTGTTCTGGTTACTTTTCCATATAAGCCGGTGATATGTTTAGGTTATACAGAAGCATTGCATTCACAAAAAGAAATGTGCTTTATTTCCTAATGCGAATTTTTCGAATGCAATGCTCTTGTGTTAGGTTCCATAAGGTAATATACACTAATATAGTGAGGAGATCATACCTGTTGTGAATGCGCAGCTAGTAGGCGTAATTCGGAGAAATTTAGGAAGCGTGAGTGGATGCACTGAAGTTTCTTTATTCATTTGTTCGTTTTTGATGGAGCAGATCACTCACATAGTAATGCACACTATGTTATTCACACGTTAGTAAAATGAATGCTGGTAAAGTCAATTTGACAGCCCTATTATACTGCATCTAGCATTAGAACAGGCCTGCGGGTGAGTCATGCGGTCCATGGGGGCGACCTGGTGCCGCTGGTCACTGTGTTGGTGACCCCTGTTCTATATTATTCATTCCTGTAACAAATTGCGAGCCTATAATTCATCTTGGTTTTCTCATGTGCGTTCATAGCTCCAGCATTACCTGCAAGAGGTCTCGTTTACAATCTCAGGTGAGAAGGTCAACTTTGATTTGAACGGTGATTCGATCCCGTCCTACGACTTGATCAACTGGCAGAAGGGCACAGCAGGCAATATTGAGCTGGTTAAAGTGGGCATGTACGATGGAGCTCGAGAGGCCGGGAATGAGCTGGTGATTTATGACACAGCTATCACATGGGCCAGAGACAAGAGTGAGGCAAGCTGCTCTCAGAATGTAGTTCAGTACATGAGAAACCAACTGTTGAAGTTCTGTAGGGTGAAGTGGAGGTAAGTTGCTTCAAAGCACACAGACCTCAGATGAGACGTGGATCAGGCTTCTTTATGTGAGAACAACCAAAAAGTGCGCAAAAACTTTGGGCAAAAATTGTCAAGCTGATATAATACACATTTAGTCTACTTAGTTCATGGCAGGAAAGCAAAAAAAGAGATAGATGTAAAAAGTATTTAGTTATCTACTAAAAAGTAGATAAAATAATAATAAATCAAAAAGGTGGTATTTATTTTATTTTTTTATACAGATGAATGACACTAATAAAAATTAAATTAAATTAAGTAGTGTGCAGAGTTTTATCGAGATTTCTCATCATTATAATATATTTATTTATTTATTTATTTTTGGTAAACAGGTGCCAGTCTCTGTTTGCAGTGACAGCTGCCCTCCAGGATTTCGGAAAGCTGTCCGTCAAGGCGAGCCTCTGTGCTGCTTTGACTGTGTACCATGTGACAGTGGCAAGATTAGTAATCAGACAGGTCAGTATATTTTCTGAAAAAGAAAAAAATTTAAAATCACTTTTTAATTCTTCATATTAAATCTTTTTTCCTCCCATATTTCTGCTCCTGAAGATTCAGTAGACTGCCTGGCCTGCCCTGAAGATTACTGGTCGAATGTTGATGGAACACAATGCATTCCCAAGGTTATCGAGTTCCTTTCCCATGATGCAATGGGGCTAACACTGACAGTTATTGCTGTTTTCGGGGCCTGTGTCACCTTAGCTGTATTTGCAGTCTTTCTCTACAACAGAAACACTCCTATTGTGCGCATGAACAATTCCGAGTTGAGTTTCTTCATTTTGTTGTCTCTGACCCTGTGTTTCCTGTGTGCGCTGATCTTTATCGGGGAGCCCACATCCTGGTCCTGCATGCTGCGTCACACTGCTTTCAGCATCACCTTCTCTCTCTGTATCTCCTGCATCCTGGGGAAAACCCTAGTAGTGCTTGCGGCGTTCACGGCCACCCAGCCTGGAAACAACATCATGAAATGGCTCGGGCCTGTGCAGCAGAGGATCATCATTTTTAGCTGCACCCTGGTCCAGATGATCATCTGTGCAGCGTGGCTCATATCGTCCCCTCCAGTCCCGTACAGAAACACTCAGTATCAGCGCTCGAAGATTATTCTGGACTGTAGAGTGGGATCTGAGCTCGCCTTCTGGTGTGTGCTCGGCTACATCGGCTTATTGGCCTGCTTGTGTTTTATTTTGGCCTTTCTGGCTCGTAAATTACCTGGTAATTTTAACGAAGCAAAATATATTACTTTTAGCATGTTAATATTTTGTGCTGTGTGGCTGGCATTTATACCTGCTTATGTCAGTTCCCCCGGGAAGTTCACCACCGCAGTCGAAATCTTTGCTATTTTAGCTTCCAGTTTTGGCCTTCTTTTGTGCTTATTCGCCCCAAAGTGTTACATCATCCTACTTAAACCAGAAAAGAATACCAAACAGCATCTCATGGGGAAATAATAATAATTAACTACAGCATAATCTGATTGTACATATTTATAGAGTTAATATAGATATAAAGGTATTGGTATATTTAAAAAATGAGATTTTTCTGACTTTTACACTCAACAGTCTCTACAGTTCATGCAGAATAGTGCAAAAACAAACACACAAACAAAATAGGAACACCAATACTGTGGATGTAAATAAAGCAGAAGTCAGAGGACATTTAATAGATAGAAAAATATAAATAAATAATCAAATAAATAAATAAACAAACAAACAATAACAACAATAATAATAATAACAATAATAATAATAATAATAATAATAAATAACCATTCTGTACAAACAGATTCATCTTTTTTGTCTTTTGGCTGTGTTTCAGTCTGCAGATCCTCCATAATTCTGTATGTTTATTGTTCCTGTATGGTTATTGTTTTTCACACCATTGGATGTAAATTCTAGAACTGGGTGCATGTAAAAATCACAGAACATTATAAATACTGCAGTTTTCACAATCTGTAGCTATTATGCATAAATGTTCCTAATTAAAATGACTCAATAATTAATGAGATAAAATACATAATAATATTAACTCCCCTTTAAAATTCAATATTATTTGGACTGGAAAGAAGTTTAATAAATGCTTTGATATTAATAACTGTACTAAAATAAAATCAAAAAATAAAATAATTTGCCTCTATGGAAGTCATACCACTCTAATACAAATTATTATAAAATGTTTAATTGACTGATTTTTCTTCTCTATTTGTTTGTGTTTCTCTAAAACTAGTTTTATGTGTACATATGTACTATATAAAAAAATAAATAAAAAGGAAATATGCATGATGTAGAATGTCCACTTTTTGACTATGATTGCAGCAGGTGCCATGTGACTGTGACGCACAATTGTGGCATATAAAACATAGCTGCCTCGCTTTGCTCTTTACAAGGCGAGTGGTCAGGCATTCATCTCTGAGGATGGGCTTAAGGCATCTATGTCTATTGCTGCTCTGTACTTCTATTCTCATTTTGGCCTCAGATCTTAATTGCACTCTGCAGAATCATTTGGGGCCGGGTTTCATTGCTGACGGAGACTTTGTCATTGGAGGTATTTTTCCTTTTCACTACAATCAAGAAATGCCGGATGTTAACTTCACCTACAAACCTGGACCAGTAAAGTGTAATGGGTACAAATCACTATATAATATTATTATTCTATTTTATATTGTATTAAAACAGATTATTAAATTGTTTTCTTAATGCACTGATATCTATCTATATCTATCTGTCTGTCTGTCTATCATCATGCCAAATTCATACTGAATTTTGACTCTTACTGATTGTCTCAGGTTTGATCCTGAAGCATTTCGCTGGGCTCTGACTATGAAGCTTGCTGTGGAGGAAATTAACAACAGTACTGAACTGTTACCAAACTACACTTTGGGCTATAAAATGTTTGATTCCTGTGCATACCCATTAACAGCTCAGAGAGCCGCTCTGGCTGTGATGAACGGACCAAACGAAGTGGACAAGCAAATGTGTAAAGGTGCAAGTCCGATGTCGGCCGTTGTTGCTGAATCGGGGTCAGCTGAGTCTATTGTGGTTTCTCGGATTTTACAACATTTCAGGATTCCAATGGTATACATTTTGTCCAGTGGCATAGAAGATATGCTTATTCTAAGGGCTCATTCATACGAAAGCATTATTAATTGAGAGAGTATGAAAGAGAGAGAGAGAGAGAAGCATTATGTCTGATAGAAATGTATGAAGTGACTATTATTAAGTATTACAAAATGCATATAATATTTAATAGCATGTTTTCCGTTCTATTTCAGATCAGCTATTTCTCTTCCTGTGCCTGCCTCAGTGACCGACGAGAATTCCCCACATTCTTTAGAGTCATCCCTAATGACGCGTACCAGGTAAAAGCTATCGCAAAGCTGCTGATCCATTATAACTGGACATGGGTGGGTGTTGTGCGGGGAGATCACGTATATGGCCACTTTGCCCTTCAAGGACTGCTTAAAGAGCTGGAGGGTACAAGTGTGTGTGTCTCCTATCAGGAGATGATCCCCCTGTTATACAACAGCCAGAGGGCGACAGAGATCATCCATGTAATGAACGGATCCACTGCTCGAGTGGTGGTGGTGTTTTCAGCTGAGGGCGAACTCACACCCTTTATGAAGGACTACATGAAACTGAACGTTACCGGAATTCAGTGGATTGCCAGCGAAGCTTTGGCGACAGCTTCAGTGTTCACAGGAAGCGAGTATTACCCTTTCCTAGGAGGCATGATTGGATTTGGTATACGGCAGGGCCAAATTCCAAAGCTCAAAGACTACTTAACAACAGTGAACCCACAGACATACTCCTCTAACCCTCTAGTGCATGAACTGTGGGGTGCGTTGTATGGGTGCTCTCCCATTTCCTCCTTTGCAAATAATAATCCGTTGCCACTGTGTTCTGGGAAAGAGCCACTCAGCAAACATCATTCTGGTTACTTGAACACATCCAGTCCTCGTATTCCTTATAATATCTATAAAAGTGTATATGCAATTGCGTACTCCCTGCACAATCTTACTTCCTGTAAACCAGGAAATGGGCCCTTCATTGACTCCACATGTGCTGACAATAACAATGTCTACCCTTGGCAGGTGAATACAGTGCTGTAATTTTGCATCAATTAAATGAAGCCATTTACTAATTGCTGTTTTAATATTGTAAAAACTACTTACAACAATAATAGCCACGCACAATGTATAATATAAAACTATATTGCCTACTGAGCCCTGAGAAATCTTCTTGTCTGCGTTAACATCCTTATTTCATCACATAGCTCCAGCATTACCTGCAAGAGGTCTCCTTCACTATTTCAGGAGAGTTGGTGAACTTTGATATGAATGGTGACTCGATCCCGTCCTACGATCTGATCAACTGGCAGAAGGGCACAGCCGGCAATATCGAGTTGGTTAAAGTGGGCATGTACGATGGATCTCGCGAAGCTGGAAACGAGCTGGTTATTTACGACACGGCTATCACTTGGACCAGAGACAAAAGTGAGGCAAGCTGCTCTCGGAATTTAGTTCAGTTGCAGTACAGTGTGGGCAAGAGGTGGTAAGTTGGTTGAAAGATTGGTCAGGGGAAGTGCTAGCTTTGGCTTTGGGTTATCTATTGGGGCATTGGGCAGGTTCAAGCCCCTAATTCACCAAGCTGCCAGTCTTGGTCTCTTAGACAAGGTCTTAAACCTCATGTGCAACTTATTTTCTTTTAGAAGGCTGCTGTAGTGACTTTAAAGCCTGTTGAGATTTTTCTGGCTTTTCTGGGACTGTGATGGAGCCCAATAGGTATATTGGATATTGGATATTTAATATATATCTTTTTTTGGGGTGGGGTGGGGCAGGGGAGATCAGTTATTATCACTAAGCCAAGCTTCCACACTTGGGAGCAAGGCCCTTAAACTTATGTGCTCCAGGGGGCACTGTATCATGGCCAGCCTTGAGCTCTGACCCCCAAAACAAGCTGGGATTTGCAAAGGAAGAATTTCACTGGTGTAACATATAATATATATATATATATATATATATATATATATATATATATATATATATATATATATATATATATATATATGTTATGGATATATATATATGGATAAATAGTGGATAAATAGTGGATAAAATTTTTTACGGACTTATGAAGGGGAATTTTTTTTGGTAAACAGGTGCCAGTCTCTGTTTGCAGTGACAGCTGCCCTCCAGGATTTCGGAAAGCTGTCCGTCAAGGCGAGCCTCTGTGCTGCTTTGACTGTGTACCATGTGACAGTGGCAAGATTAGTAATCAGACAGGTCAGTATATTTTCTGAAAAAGAAATCACTTGTTAATTCTTCATACTAAATCTTTTTTCCTCCCATATTTCTGCTCCTGAAGATTCAGTAGACTGCCTGGCCTGCCCTGAAGATTACTGGTCGAATGTTGATGGAACACAATGCATTCCCAAGGATATCGAGTTCCTTTCCCATGATGCAATGGGGCTAACACTGACAGTTATTGCTGTTTTCGGGGCCTGTGTCACCTTAGCTGTATTCGCAGTCTTTCTCTACAACAGAAACACTCCTATTGTGCGCATGAACAATTCCGAGTTGAGTTTCTTCATTTTGTTGTCTCTGACCCTGTGTTTCCTGTGTGCGCTGATCTTTATCGGGGAGCCCACATCCTGGTCCTGCATGCTGCGTCACACTGCTTTCAGCATCACCTTCTCTCTCTGTATCTCCTGCATCCTGGGGAAAACCCTAGTAGTGCTTCGCGGCGTTCACGGCCACCCAGCCTGGAAACAACATCATGAAATGGCTCGGGCCTGTGCAGCAGAGGATCATCATTTTTAGCTGCACCCTGGTCCAGATGATCATCTGTGCAGCGTGGCTCATATCGTCCCCTCCAGTCCCGTACAGAAACACTCAGTATCAGCGCTCGAAGATTATTCTGGACTGTAGGGTGGGATCTGAGCTCGCCTTCTGGTGTGTGCTCGGCTACATCGGCTTATTGGCCTGCTTGTGTTTCATTTTGGCCTTTCTGGCTCGTAAATTACCTGGTAATTTTAACGAAGCGAAATATATCACTTTTAGCATGTTAATATTTTGCGCTGTGTGGCTGGCATTTATACCTGCTTATGTCAGTTCACCCGGGAAGTTCACCACCGCAGTCGAAATCTTTGCTATTTTAGCTTCCTAGTTTTGGCCTTCTTTTGTGCTTATTCGCCCCAAAGTGTTACATCATCCTACTTAAACCAGAAAAGAATACCAAACAGCATCTCATGGGGAAATAAATACATTTAAGTAATAAATAAAGCATATGTAATAAATATTTTATCATCTACTTATATTTTGACAGATTCTGATTTATCCATATTTTTATCCCAGTGATTACCCACGGTTTACAAAACATGCTCCCAAAATGTGTGTATTTCAACATATAATATATAATAACCCATGTCGGTGGCTTTCCTGTCGTTAAAAACAATTAAAGGTCTTTACTTGTTTTTGTGTGTTTCCCATTCAGTTTATGTTCAGTACTGTTTTGTCTGAAGTGTTGAAAAGCTGTTCGTAGCTGTGCAATAGTCTTCAATAAGTCCAGCATTGGGCCTCGTATCCATGACGAAGTTGTATCCTTTACAGACGGGGCATAAAAATAGTGGGGAAAATGTGCACTGCTTGTATTTACCACTAGAGGGCATGCTTTTAGATTCAAATTTAAAACATATTCACATTTCTTTAGCTGCGCCATCTGGTGGTAATTTCAAGCTCAACACTTTAATGGCCCATTCAATGTAGATTGTATTATTGCTTTTATGATATAAAGGTAGCATTTGTTCATTTGTCAGTTAAACAAAAGAACTTAATCGTTTTACAATAAATAGAATGCACCACTAGAAGTTCACGGTATCTGCGCATTTATAGTGATTAAACTAATTATTTGTATTGAAAAATCTAATTATGTTTCATGTGCTTATTAAGCTATTTTTATGACACTCATAACTCACTGTGCCAATGTATAAGATATATATAGATATATATATATATATATATATATATATATATATATATATATATATATATATATATATATATATATACGTTACAAATATGGATGCTTTTACAAATATATGTTGACTTTTAGCGAGATCAAACTCAACATACAGTATGAAGAAAAAATATATATATTTTTTTATTAAGTGTAGCTTAAATGACCTGTCATCGGGACACTAAACGGAACTGTTGATAGATGGACGCTTAATGGGGAGACGCTCTTCTTTCATACGGATTACATATTTAGATAATATTCATTTGATGTGCAGTGCTTTATGTTAACGTAAACACTTTTTATATATTTATTATGTCTGTGAGGTAAGTGTTCACTGTTTTATTTACGGTATGTGTCTGTAAAGAGAGATAACAGAGGCCGCAGAGCGCGCACCTTGTTTTTTTATACTTTATTTTACAGAAGCACAGTTTTGTTGTTTATGAGTAAATAGAAATAAAAGTAGACTATTTATAGATTGCCATGATGTTTTGGCCTATGCAGAAAAGACATAGTAATTTAAGTTTCGGAGTTATGAGAAAAATACCCCAATGTGTGCATCATGCAGGATTTTGGTGCTGGATTTTAAATATTATTTTGGTGGATTTTAAATATTATTTTGGTGGCAATATATAATAATATTGATAAATTTTTATATTTATATTATATAAATTTTTTCTAGTTAAGAAAGGACACCGTGAATATATGTGTATTGTGTTGACGCTCTTACTTTTTCCTGTTTTATGTTTGTTTATTTATTTGTTTACAGAGCATGTTGCATTACAGAGCATGCTCGGCATAATAAAGTGCTAAAGTGCGCACACACACCCACACACAGCGCATTACACACACACACACACACACACACAAACAACATATAGCGCACACACACACACACACACACACACACAAACCATAGTGCTATAGCGTATATATATATATATATAGATATATATATATATATATATATATATATATATATATAGTTATTATCATTGTAATTTATTTTTTTTTTGCAATGGTTTTCTTTGAAATGTGAAATGCCTAGTGTGAAATGCCTTCATTTGACACCAAACCACCAATGGCGGAATGTAAAGCGTAAAGCGAAAGTGCATTTTGTGGATCCATTTGGAGAGGAGGTGTACTTTGACAGCAATTGGAGATCCACCTGCTTCATATGAAGTGATAAACAATGGCAGATGAGAGAAGGACAAGTCCAGCATATAGCAGTTGGGCATTTCAGGCCGTCTGCAAATGAAGAAAATATGATAAACTGGCTAATGAGAGAAGGACAAGTCCAGCATTAGCAGTTGGGCATTTCAGGCCGTCTGCAAATGGAAAATATGAACTAATGATTAATCAGGACAAGATCATATGGAGCACAGGAAACTTGGTAATATGAATGTAATTAAAAATAATACTAAAGAAACAGTGATTTAAATCTTCCAATTCCCTTTATCATCTCTATTGCTCTAGACACCAAAATCAATCCTCTCTGCTCAGAAATCTGCCCACAAGGCACAAGGAAAGCACAAATTAAAGGTTTACCTCTGTGCTGCTTTGATTGTATTCCATGTGCTGATGGTTCTATATCAAATACAACAGGTGAAGTGACCTGCTAACTAATACTGGCAAAATAATTTCGCATAATATTGATCAATAATTTTACGTTCCTTTTTTTCTACTTTAGGAGCTGTGCAGATTGCAGATCAACTGTCCTGAAGAGAGTACTGGTCAAATGAAAGAAAAGAAAGTACTGCGTCCTTTTACTTTTAAAGTGCTAAAGCGCAAAAAGCACACACACACACACTGCGTCACTTTATATAGTGCATAAGTATATATATATGCGTATATATATCACACACATATATATAATATATATATATATATATATATATATATATATATATATATATTATATATTTATTATATATGTATATATATTTATTTTTTTTTGCATATGATATATATATATTAATTTTTTTTGCAATGGTTTTCTTTGAAATGTGAAATGCCTAGTGTGTGGCTACTCTCCCTCTCTCTCTCCTCTGAGGAAAAGTCGAGTGGCAGTAAAGGTTGACGCACCTCTGTCCAACCCATAGCATGCAGGCGCAACAGAGCCTCTGTCTATAAAATAAGGAGTGCTCATTTCATTCCTCTTCAAATGCCTACCAAACATGTGTATGCCTAATATATTTAATCTGTTTTTCCTGCTTTGTATACAAACAGGTTTTGCATGTAAGCTGCTCACTAAGTTCGAAATCCAACGCATATCGAAGGAAGGAGATATTATGATAGGAGGAATTTTTCCAGTTTATTCCAGACAGGAGAATATACTCTTTTCATTTGACACCAAACCACCAATGGCTGAATGTAAAGCGTAAGTTGGGTCAGCTAAAGTCAGCTAAAAGGTTAAAGGAAGATTGATTTTTCATATTGTTGTTTCTTGATATTTTCCACAGATTTGACTTACGAGCTTTCCGCTGGACGAGGATCATGATGTTGGCAGTAGATGAAATAAACCAAGATGATCGTTTGCTCCCTAACATTTCTCTGGGATATATAATTGTGGATTCGTGTTCTTCTCCTACTAATGTTTTGCGAGCTGCACTTACTTTAATGAGCACATCAGAGGAAAAGCTCTCTCAGTGTCATCCACCTCCGGTATTAGGTCTTATAGCTGAATCAGGATCTACTCAATCTTTAGCTGTGGCTGGAACAGTTGGACCGTTCAACATACCGCTGGTAATACAATATCAAACAGGCTTTGGATGGTATAGGGTATGCCAAAACACAGAATATAGCAGTGTGGTGATGTGTGAATATTTTTTTCCTTGACTAGGTGAGCTACTTTTCAACTTGTGCATGCTTGAGTGACAAAACCAAAAATCCTACATTTTTCCGAACAATACCAAGTGATTTCTATCAAGCGAAAGCTTTGGCTTTCCTTGTCAGGCGATATGGGTGGTCATGGATCGGAGTTATACAGTCTGACAATGATTACGGACGAAATGGGATATCAGCTTTCACAAAGGAACTTGAGGGTCATGGGGTTTGTATTGCATTTGTTGGCACCGTTTTACGGACTTACCCCCAAAGTAAAATCCTTCAAGTGGTTGAAATGATAAAACAATCAACGGTCAAAGTGATTCTTGCATTCGTGCCAGAGAGGGATTTCTATCCTTTAATGATTGAAGTGGTGAAACAGAACATTTCAGGAATGCAGTGGGTTGGAAGTGAAGCCTGGGTAACTGCAGACAGTCTTTCCACCCCAGAAATGTTCAAATATTTCGGAGGAACAATAGGATTTGTGGTCCGAAAGATGGAAATACCCAAATTAGGGCCGCTTCTCAAAGAAATCAGCCCTTATAATGATCCCGAGTCTGTTTTTGTCAGTAATTTCTGGGAAACACTGGTGGGTTGTAAACCTCCATCTCCAGCAAATTATTTGCGTAACGACACAAAGGTATGCTCAGGAACAGAAAAAGTTGATTACACAAACAAGTTTTTTGATGTAACACAACTTAGAGAAGCATATAACGTATATCAGGGAGTGTATGCACTTGCACATGCTATACACCAAGGACTGTTTTGTCAAAAGCCTGAAAGCAGCATCTCAGCACGGTGTCTTAATGCTTCACAGATAACCCCTAAACTAGTGAGTGTTAACGCCATTCAAGCTTCATTTGTGTTCATAATGGAAAATGTTCTAGTGATTTTCTATTTTTTGTTCGTAAGGTAACCGAACAATTGAAAAAAGTGCATTTTGTGGATCCATTTGGAGAGGAGGTGTACTTTGACAGCAATGGAGATCCACCTGCTTCATATGAAGTGATAAACTGGCAGATGAGAGAAGGACAAGTCCAGCATATAGTCGTTGGGCATTTCAGGCCGTCTGCAAATGGAAAATATGAACTAATGATTAATCAGGACAAGATCATATGGAGCACAGGAAACTTGGTAATATGAATGTAATTAAAAATAATACTAAGAAACAGTGATTTAAATCTTCCAATTCCCTTTATCATCTCTATTGCTCTAGACACCAAAATCTCTCTGCTCAGAAATCTGCCCACAAGGCACAAGGAAAGCACAAATTAAAGGTTTACCTCTGTGCTGCTTTGATTGTATTCCATGTGCTGATGGTTCTATATCAAATACAACAGGTGAAGTGGCCTGCTAACTAATACTGGCAAAATAATTTCGCATAATATTGATCAATAATTTTACGTTCCTTTTTTTCTACTTTAGGAGCTGCAGATTGCATCAACTGTCCTGAAGAGTACTGGTCTAATGAAAGAAAAGACAACTGCGTCCTGAAATTAATCGAGTTTCTATCATACACTGAAACAATGGGTATAATTCTGGTGGTTTTATCATTATTCGGTGCCTGTTTAACATTTTCTACTTTGCTGGTGTTTATTCGCTTTAGAGACACACCAATTGTCAAGGCAAATAATTCAGAGTTGAGTTTACTTTTACTTATTTCTCTTGTATTTTGCTTCCTCTGTCCTCTCACGTTTATCGGAGAGCTGACAGTTTGGTCGTGCATGTTGCGTCACACGGCGTTTGGTATCGCCTTCGCCCTCTGCATTTCCTGTATGTTGGGGAAAACTATCGTTGTAGTGACTGCTTTCAGAGCGACTTTACCTGGGAGTAATGTAGCAGGAAAGTTCGGCCCACCTCAGCAAAGGGCCATTGTGTGTTCATGCACTGCAGTTCAAATCGTTATCTGTGTTATCTGGCTAAATGTTGTACCACCATTCCCAAATAAAGTCTTCGAACAACGCAGTAAAAAAATCATTTTAGAGTGTAACACAGGCTCAGACGCTGCCTTTTATGCTGTTCTAGGTTACATTGGCCTTCTTGCCGTAGTTTGCTTGGTGTTGGCATTTTTAGCCAGAAAACTACCTGATAATTTTAATGAAGCCAAATTCATCACTTTTAGTTTACTTATATTCTGTGCAGTTTGGATCACCTTTATTCCAGCTTATGTCAGCTCTCCCGGGAAGTATACAGTAGCTGTAGAAATATTTGCAATTTTGTCTTCAGCTTTTGGACTATTGTTATGCATTTTTGTACCAAAATGTTACATCATTTTAATCAAACCAGAGAGAAATACAAAAAAACATGTAATGGGGAAAAATCCAAAGGTCAATTAAATGCAGATTTTACACAGAACTATAATTGTAAAAAATATATTCATGCAAAATTATATCATAGACAAATATTAGAAATATTTTGACAACTTCAAATTTTGTCACATACACATTACACATATTAGAAATATATGACTACTTACTTCTATTAAGCGCTAAATATAGTGGAAGTACAAGAAAAGTCTATAAACTGTGCATTATTCAAAGTAATAAAACGAATTTTGTTCATAATATTTATTTTTTTTTATATTTAAACAGTTATCAAATGCTTCTTAAATATGTTGTCAGAATTAAATGATGGAACCTGTGACAATTAAAATTGTAAAAAATTGTCAAATGTTTAAATTATGTTTGTTTTCATTTTTTATTATTATAATGTGATTTATCACTCAGACTGTGAAAATGTGCAGTACTCAACCCAAAGTTTACTAGCATGTTCTATTTGTAGCCTCCTATTGTCAAGTTACGGCGTGCAAACATGAAGGCAGGCTGAACACATTATAACACACTCCACCTCTCAGTCATCCAACTTCTAATGGGTAGTTTTTCTACCCACTGTCACAAACAGACCTACTTAAATTACATTCATTCTTTTATTTTATTTTTTTTACCAATTATAGACTTGAGTTGTTATCAAGTTTTGGTATTTCTGGGTTCAGTCGTCTGGTCTTGCTTATTACCATTGGTTTTGTTGCACCTTTTCTTAGTGGGCCATGATTAGTGCCCTTGTGAAATATTCCTTGTTATTTAGAAATGTGAAGTGCATACAACCTGGTCGAAAAAAAGTAGAAACATACAGGATCACATTTACATTCTAGAAAAACCTGGTCACGCTATGTATGTCAATGTCTTGTGTCACTCACTCCTGGTTTCACAGCGTGCACTTTGGGGTCAGTGGTCGTCTTGCCGCTTTTCCCATTCCTCCTGGTATTTATGGACTTCCGAATCAGTGACACTCTGCCAAATGATCTCATTGACATTCCATGTCTCTGAGAGATTCCCTTTTCCTGTTTCGAGGTTCCTGTCCTGGCTCCAAGGTTGCCCTGCCTTCATCATTTACTGAACTACAGACTGCGATTCCATCGATCTGCTGTCTGTTGTAATTAAAGAGCAGTTTCTTACCATACCTGTTGCAAACTGCCTTCCCATACTCACTTTTGTTGACAGGATAATCTGGCCAATAATTTTGACAGTGTACTCTATGTAGATGATTTTGAGACCAGAGTGAGCACTATTGTTACAGGTTTTTGAGAGAAATAAAGAGCAAAATTATGACAAGCATTATTGTACATGAATTGCAACAAAGCTTGAGGAGTCCAAGCACATTTTCCTGAAATTACACTTACCACGATAATCTTGAAAAACTCGGTAAGAAAGATTTATCATAAGACTAGCATCCTCAACCCTGGTCTTTAAAAGGTTTAACAGGTAAATGCGACTTCAACAAATTGGCCTTAAAAATACATACACTGAATTACTTTGCAAGAGGCATCCCATAGAACTTTTATGATTCATTATTTTCCTATGTGTTGTTGGAGCTCGACGTCAACATGCATGCGAAGATATTAAGTTCTTCTTTATATACATTAAATCCAGCAAATCTATCTTTCAGTCATTGCCAGCACAATTGTTTATTTCGTTTCATCTTGACAGTGCAGGAAGATACTTTTGAGACCAGAGTGAGCACTATTGTTACATTTGCTCTGTCTGAGTTATTATAACATGACATCGATATGGAAAATGGACTTGTCATAATGTTCTCTTTAAAGTGGGTATAACAATAGGGAACTTGGTGCACTGCTTGGAGTCATCACATGTGAGATCTGTAACATGTACATAAGTCTATAGTTGTGTGTTTTTGAAAGTGATTTCAATTCGCATTCTACTACAATGCAAGCATGGGCTTCGCTTTCGGTATTTTACACATTTTATGATTTATATTTATCTCAAACATACACTTGAGCCTATATAGTATCAGAGGCCCTGGAGTGGCAGCTTGGTGTGGATTTCATTAACTTCGAAAATAAAAGCCATCACATCTGCTATTCCATAGTAAAATTAATTTCTTAAATTTAATAAAGGAGGGGGTTCTTTTAAACAACTTAAGGATGTGATAAATGTTATTTTCTGTGGAAATGATTTGTGTTAAAACACCAAAAACGGGACATTATCAATGTCAAATTAAATTATTACATATAATGAATTAATATTAAGGGAATAATTTAAAATGCTCTGAATGCAATAAGGTTTCTACATTATTTAACATGGCTAATAGCTGGCAAAGTGACAATGACACACCTCTTAAACCAAGCCATGATGTACACAGTAAACACAGACACGGCCTATAAAATTAGGAGCGCTCATTCTTGCCTCCTTAAATCAGCCGGCAAAACATGTGCCTGTCTAATACATTTTATCTGTGTTTTCTACTCTGCACTCAAACAGGCTTTGGATGTAAAGTGCTCGCTAAATTTGGACTTCCAAGCATATTGAAGGAAGGAGATGTTATGATTGGAGGAATATTCCCAATTTATTCCAAACAAGAGAATATACAATTGCCATTTAAAGCCAAACCACCCATTGCAGAATGTACAGGGTAAGTTTAAATATATATATATGAAAATTAATGTATAAACCTTCTTTACTTGTACTGTTCTTATGCCTTGATGTTTCCCCGCACAGACTTGGCTTACGAGCTTTCCGCTGGACGAGGATCATGATGTTGGCAGTAGATGAAATAAACCAAGATGATCGTTTGCTCCCTAACATTTCTCTGGGATATATAATTGTGGATTCTTGTTCTTCTCCTACTAATGCTTTACGAGCTGCACTTACTTTAATGAGCACATCAGAGGAAAAGCTCTCTCAGTGTCATCCACCTCCAGTATTAGGTCTTATAGCTGAATCAGGATCTACTCAATCTTTAGTTGTGGCCGGCGCAGTTGGACCGTTTAAAATACCAATGGTAATACAAAACAATATGTAAGCAAAAACAAATGTATGTATATGAATGTAAATAATGTGCTATCTGTTGAAATGTGAATTCGTTATCCTTGACTAGGTGAGCTACTTTTCAACATGTACATGTTTTAGGTTGACAAAACAAACTATCCTACATTTTTCCGAACAATACCAAGTGATTTCTATCAAGCGAAAGCTTTGGCTTTCCTTGTCAGGCGATATGGGTTGGTCATGGATCGGAGTTATACAGTCTGATAACGATTACGGACAAAATGGGATATCAGCTTTCATAAGGGAACTTGAGACTCATGGCTTTTGTATTGCATTTGTTGGAACAATTCTGCGCACATATTCCCAAAGTAAAATTCTTCAAGTGGTTGAAATGATAAAGCAATCAACGGTCAAAGTGATTCTTGCATTCGTGCCAGAGAGGGATTTCTATCCTTTAATGATTGAAGTGGTGAAACAGAACATTTCAGGAATACAGTGGGTTGGAAGTGAAGCCTGGGTAACTGCAGACAGTCTTTCCAACCCAGAAATGTTCAAATATTTCGGAGGAACAATAGGATTTGTTGTTCGAATGAAGGAAATACCCAAACTGGCACAACGCTTAAAAGAAATCAGCCCTTATAATGATCCAGACTGTGTTTTTGTCAGTGACTTCTGGGAAATATTGGTAGGATGCAAGCCTCCATCACCAGCAATTTTTTTGCATAATGGAACAAAGGTATGCTCAGGAACAGAAAAAGTTGATTACACAAACAAGTTTTTTGATGTAACACAACTTAGAGTTGCATATAATGTGTATCAGGGAGTGTATGCACTCGCACATGCTCTACACCAAGGACTGTTTTGTGAAAAGCCTGAAAGCAGCATCTCAACACCATGTCTTCACGCTTCCCAGATAACCCCTAAATTGGTAAGCTTTAATGACTCTGAAGTATTTATTAGTCTCAAACAATGGAAAACTTGTTTACTGATGCTTTTCAATTTTTTGTTCGTAAGGTAACCGAACAATTGAAAAAAGTGCATTTTGTGGATCCATTTGGAGAGGAGGTGTACTTTGACAGCAATGGAGATCCACCTGCTTCATATGAAGTGATAAACTGGCAGATGAGAGAAGGACAAGTCCAGCATATAGTCGTTGGGCATTTCAGGCCGTCTGCAAATGGAAAATATGAACTAATGATTAATCAGGACAAGATCATATGGAGCACAGGAAACTTGGTAATATGAATATATATAATTTATTTAATATTTAACTTAAATATAACTTAATTCTTTCAATTCTTTGTCATCTAACGTATCCTCTATTGTTCCAGACACCAAAATCTCTCTGCTCAGAAATCTGCCCACAAGGCACAAGGAAAGCACAAATTAAAGGTTTACCTCTGTGCTGCTTTGATTGTATTCCATGTGCTGATGGTTCTATATCAAATACAACAGGTGAAGTGACCTGCTAACTAATACTGGCAAAATAATTTCGCATAATATTAATAAATAACTTTACCTTCCTTCTGCTTTAGGAGCTGCAGATTGCATCAACTGTCCTGAAGAGTACTGGTCAAATGATAGAAAAGACAACTGCGTCCTGAAATTAATCGAGTTTCTATCATACACTGAAACAATGGGTATAATTCTGGTGGTTTTATCATTATTCGGTGCCTGTTTAACATTTTCTACTTTGCTGGTGTTTATTCGCTTTAGAGACACACCAATTGTCAAAGCAAATAATTCAGAGTTGAGTTTACTTTTACTTATTTCTCTTGTATTTTGCTTCCTCTGTCTTCTCACGTTTATCGGAGAGCTGACAGTTTGGTCGTGCATGTTGCGTCACACGGCGTTTGGTATCGCCTTCGCCCTCTGCATTTCCTGTATGTTGGGGAAAAACTATCGTTGTAGTGACTGCTTTCAGAGCGACTTTACCTGGGAGTAATGTAGCAGGAAAGTTCGGCCCACCTCAGCAAAGGGCCATTGTGTGTTCATGCACTGCAGTTCAAATCGTTATCTGTGTTATCTGGCTAAATGTTGTACCACCATTCCCAAATAAAGTCTTCGAACAACGCAGTAAAAAAATCATTTTAGAGTGTAACACAGGCTCAGACGCTGCCTTTTATGCTGTTCTAGGTTACATTGGCCTTCTTGCCGTAGTTTGCTTGGTGTTGGCATTTTTAGCCAGAAAACTACCTGATAATTTTAATGAAGCCAAATTCATCACTTTTAGTTTACTTATATTCTGTGCAGTTTGGATCACCTTTATTCCAGCTTATGTCAGCTCTCCCGGGAAGTATACAGTAGCTGTAGAAATATTTGCAATTTTGTCTTCAGCTTTTGGACTATTGTTATGCATTTTTGTACCGAAATGTTACATCATTTTAATCAAACCAGAGAGAAATACAAAAAAACATGTAATGGGGAAAGATTTAAAAGCTAATTAGATTCAGATTCGCACAGTGCCATTAATATATATGCATTCTATGTGAAAATATTGCATTGATAATCATTATACATATTGCTACGTACTTAATGTTTACGAATAAAAGTTTGAAAAAAATAATGGATCATTTATTTTCCTTCAAATTTTTCATTTTATTATTATTATTATTTTTTTTTTTTACATGGTATCACATCTCTCAGTTGCTCTGGTTTCTACCATACGCAAACGTCTTATTCAACTTCCACATCATTTAGACACATAACCCGCAGCAAGACGCCGGCGTCCTCGTGTGGCTATTTCTGTTTTCAGGAGAAAATGTTTCAAAATAAATGAATGGAAAAGGATATAAGTATCTTTATAAAGGTCCAAGTCTAAAGCATCTACGTTAGTATACGGGTTTTTAATAGAACGCAGATGACGAATGTATTTGCTGAATTTGTGTAAGGAAGTACAGAGCTACAAGGTGCATTTTTTAAAATTATTTTACTGATTCAAAAACGTAGACAATGCTGTAAAACCCCGGTTTATTTGGAAAGAGAAAGGCCCAGTAAACATGTTTGGTAAATCGAAACAACAGTGTTGTCATTTATATGGTTATTACTTTGCTTACGTGCTCGGAGTTTCGTATAAAAAACGTCATCTTGGTGGTGGAAAAAAAGGACAGCACATATTACTACAAAACAAATGAAACAATCCATTTAAAAGCCTCAAAGGTGGGATGGAATTCTTCGGCGACACAACCAAAACGCCGCGGTCTTGGTTTACAACCTTTCAATGCAAACCTTTATTCCTCGTTAGTAGGTTAATGGAAGCAACATGATTGATGGGATTTCTAGCCAATAATGCAGGATTCTAGCGATCTATGGGCGGGGTATCCCCCCATGTGGGCAGGTCTTTATTGTATTCGTGTATCAAGAGTTTTAAAAGGATTGATTTTTTTATGACAAGTATTTATCACGTTATATTAATAAATTTCGGAATAAAAAATGTAAAGGGTTTTCTGTGACTTTGTTTTGAAATTAAGCTCAACAAAGTATACAACATAAATGCCAGGGGATATAGATATATATATATTATATATATATATATATATAAACTATATATATATATATATATATATGATATATATATATATATATATATATAAAATCAATAAATAAATAAATGAAATAATACTATAGATATAGAGGGAAATGATTTTAGGAAGTGAAATGCATATCGGCTTCTTGCACAGATAATTGTTTTGCCAATCATCTGGCCTTTGTTTGAAAAAATAAAATAAAATACAGCAGTAAACAAAAATGGACAGTCAACAAAGTTGTTTAATTAGAGATGAGAAAGTTGCACGGAGTTTTGGAGGTGACATGGTGATCTGCATGCGGATGGAAAATCTGAACCTCTTTTTAAGTCTGTGAGATACATCTCTCTCTTTTATAGTTTATGACTGTGTGTGTGTGCGTATGTGCGCTTTTTAGATTATCTAAACTCGAATGCGCTATAACGCGCTATACCACACCTCCCCGAAACATTTGGTTCAAGCCTGTCTATTTGAATCGCTATAACTGTATAAAAATAGCTTGTCTGGCTACCTGGCCATCAGTATGATTGACCAAACCTACGTAACAATTGTCTGTCCGGCCATTAATGTTGAATGAAGTCTGTATGAATGGACACTGAGTCTAACAGGTGGCTCCCCAACAGGGGGAGGTCGAAAAACACCAAATACATATTTGTAGAAAATATTTCACCCAATCGTCATTGATTTTGAAATATAAACTCATGACACATGTGGCTTTCAAACCATTGCTTTTCATTGTATTTATACGTATATCCATCACTCCATCGATTAATATATCCATCGCTCCATATCAATGTATATATTCTCTGGATGCATACAGCTTTAATGTAGAGTATTTTTGAAATTGTGTTATGTGGACTTATTAATTACAGGTAGACTAATTACAGGTCAAGTTGTACCTGTGAAGGATCTTGAGGATAGAATTATTGTATGGTATTGTAGAAAATATTTTTGATTGATATTTTATTTAGATTTTTACAGTTTAGGACAGCAGCAAGAATTGCAAAAAACAGTCTGCGATGCACAATAAAACTTTTAAAAGTTAATATTAAGTAGGTCATAGAAGATGGCAAATCTCTCACCTCTAAGGAAAAGTCAATATGTGGAAGAGATGACACACCTCCCCACGCTTTGTGCTGTACAGTAAGCAGGGATGTCCTATAAAAAGGGACACTCATTCTTGTCCTCTTAAAGTAGCTTATCCAACATGACTCTATCTGACCTGTTTTATCTGTCTTTTCTGCTCTGTACTCAGACAGGCTTTGCATGTAAGCTGTTAGCTAAATTTGAAATCCAAAGTATGTTAAAGGAAGGGGATATTATGATTGGAGGCATTTTCCCAATATATTCCAAACAAGACAATATGCTTTTTTCTTATGACAGCAAGCCAACAAAAATAGAATGTAATGGGTAAGTTTAAACCATGATTATGCTGTATGACTTTTTGTGGAGTTATGGAGCTTTTTAATATAAGGTCAGCCTCAAATGTGGCTACTTTCAAACCTTTGTTCATTTTTTGTTCTTTTTTTAAAATTAAGTTTAAATTACTACTTTTCTACTTCTTGTGATACTTTATTTTATATCTTTCATAACCTTTTGAATGATTGATTAGTAATATAGCTACATTTTATGAATAGTATCTTTACATTTTGCATATTTCCTGCTGTACACAGATTTGGATTACAAGCTTTTAGCTGGATGAGTGCGATGGTTTTTGCAATAGATGAAATAAACCAAGATAATACTTTGCTTCCTAATATTTCTCTCGGATACATTATTGTGGATTCTTGTTCTTCTCCTACTCAAGTTTTGCGAGCTGCACTTACTTTGATGAGCACATCAGAGCAAAATGCCTCTGCATGTCATCCACCTCCCATATTATCTCTTATAGCTGAATCAGGTTCTACCCAGTCGTTAGTTGTGGCCGGAGCAGTTGGACCTTTTAACATACCAATGGTAATACGAAACAATATTTACACAAAGTCTACTGCAATTGCATATCACTGAGAAATGCGTATTTACATTACACCTTATTTTTTCTGGACTAGGTGAGCTACTTTTCAACTTGTGCATGCCTGAGTGACAAAACTAAATATCCTGCATTTTTCCGAACAATACCAAGTGATTACTATCAGGCAAAGGCTATGGCTTTCCTCATCAGGCGATATGGATGGACATGGATTGGAGTTATACAGTCTGACAATGATTATGGACGAAATGGGATATCAGCGTTCAGAAAGGAAGTGGAGGCTTATGGCATTTGTATCGCATTTGTTGGCATCGTTTTGCGTACATACCCCCATAGTAAAATCCTTGAAGCTGTTGAACTGATAAAACAATCAACTGTCAAAGTGATTCTTGCATTTGTGCCAGAACGAGATATCGATCCTTTAATGAAAGAAGTGGTAAAACAGAACATTTCAGGAATACAGTGGATTGGAAGTGAATCCTGGATAAATGCAGAGTCTCTCTCTACACCAGAAATGTTTACACTTTTCGGAGGAACAATAGGACTTGCGATCCGAAAGATGGCCATACAGAAAATGGGACCGGTCCTAAAACATATCAGCCCTTATAACAATCCGGAATTCCCCTTTGTTAATGAATTCTGGGAAACATTGGTCGGATGTAGGCCACCATCTCCTGCGAATTATTTACACAATAAGGCAAACGTATGCTCAGGAACAGAAAAAGTTGATTACACAAACAAGTTTTTTGATGTAACACAACTTAGAGTTGCATATAATGTGTATCAGGGAGTGTATGCACTCGCACATGCTCTACACCAAGGACTGTTTTGTGAAAAGCCTGAAAGCAGCATCTCAACACCATGTCTTCACGCTTCCCAGATAACCCCTAAATTGGTAAGCTTTAATGACTCTGAAGTATTTATTAGTCTCAAACAATGGAAAACTTGTTTACTGATGCTTTTCAATTTTTTGTTCGTAAGGTAACCGAACAATTGAAAAAAGTGCATTTTGTGGATCCATTTGGAGAGGAGGTGTACTTTGACAGCAATGGAGATCCACCTGCTTCATATGAAGTGATAAACTGGCAGATGAGAGAAGGACAAGTGCAGCATATAGTCGTTGGGCATTTCAGGCCGTCTGCAAATGGAAAATATGAACTAATGATTAATCAGGACAAGATCATATGGAGCACAGGAAACTTGGTACTGAGAAGCATTAAACTGAAACAAACCTTAATTATTTAATTATTTAATTTATTTGCATTGGTTATCTAACATGCCATATATTGTTCCAGACACCAAAATCTCTCTGCTCAGAAATCTGCCCACAAGGCACAAGGAAAGCACAAATTAAAGGTTTACCTCTGTGCTGCTTTGATTGTATTCCATGTGCTGATGGTTTTATATCAAATACAACAGGTGAAGTGACCTGCTAACTAATACTGGCAAAATAATTACACATTATACTGATAAATCATTTTCCTATTTTTCTACTTTAGGAGCTGCAGATTGCATCAACTGTCCTGAAGAGTACTGGTCAAATGAAAGAAAAGACAACTGCGTCCTGAAATTAATCGAGTTTCTATCATACACTGAAACAATGGGTATAATTCTGGTGGTTTTATCATTATTCGGTGCCTGTTTAACATTTTCTACTTTGCTGGTGTTTATTCGCTTTAGAGACACACCAATTGTCAAGGCAAATAATTCAGAGTTGAGTTTACTTTTACTTATTTCTCTTGTATTTTGCTTCCTCTGTCCTCTCACGTTTATCGGAGAGCCGACAGTTTGGTCGTGCATGTTGCGTCACACGGCGTTTGGTATCGCCTTCGCCCTCTGCATTTCCTGTATGTTGGGGAAAACTATCGTTGTAGTGACTGCTTTCAGAGCGACTTTACCTGGGAACAAGGTGGCCCAAAATTTTGGCCCACCTCAGCAAAGGGCCATTGTGTGTTCATGCACTGCAGTTCAAATCGTTATCTGTGTTATCTGGCTAAATGTTGTACCACCATTCCCAAATAAAGTCTTCGAACAACGCAGTAAAAAAATCATTTTAGAGTGTAACACAGGCTCAGACGCTGCCTTTTATGCTGTTCTAGGTTACATTGGCCTTCTTGCCGTAGTTTGCTTGGTGTTGGCATTTTTAGCCAGAAAACTACCTGATAATTTTAATGAAGCCAAATTCATCACTTTTAGTTTACTTATATTCTGTGCAGTTTGGATCACCTTTATTCCAGCTTATGTCAGCTCTCCCGGGAAGTATACAGTAGCTGTAGAAATATTTGCAATTTTGTCTTCAGCTTTTGGACTATTGTTATGCATTTTTGTACCGAAATGTTACATCATTTTAATCAAACCAGAAAGAAATACAAAAAAGCATATAATGGGAAATAATCTAAAGGTTAATTAATTATGTTTCACACAATTCTGGTTGTAAATGTAATATTATATTTATGGGAACGTATAGTGTAATATATTATACAATGATTGTATAATTTGCCCAACAAAGGTCAGCTTACACTGATAGTCTATTTGTAAATTAAAGTGGATGGGGTATTTTTTGCAAATTCTTTAGTTTTTTTGCAATTTGTACAATGCGATTATAATTGTTCATACTGTTTATTTATATATTTAAATTAAACCAATTGTAGTAGTCCTACGTTGTTTCGGAATTGTTTGTGATGTTTGGAATCTCCTGCAGTGCATTTGAAATGACCTCTAAAGTAGTGTGAAAATATTTTCATGTACAATCTGATGCTAATTTAATGTCATTTCCAGATTAATCCAAATCGATATTTCATGATAAAGTCACAGTAATGAAGAATACTGGAAGATAACAGTGAAAGAGGATTTTAGCGTTTACAAACCTTGCCAACATTTTGTTAGAAAGAAAACAGAAGATATAAAAGTATATAAAAGGAATAGCTGACAATGAGCAAATTAAATACATTTATTTAAAGTCACAAAAATGCTGTATATTTATTCAGTTGTTTATTTGGAATTATTATTTACAGATGCCCAGGTTATATTATTTTTTTTAATTTAAGTATTATTAATTCCTTATATTAATTATATTATTAATTAATTATATACATATATTGTGAAGGTAGGGATGTATACAAGCAAGAAAAAGCAGGGGAAAAAAAAGACAATGAAATCTTCACAGAACATTGAATGATAGGAATAATAACTAAGAAAAGTGTATTTGTTGATTTTCTTGTATCCTCTTGGAGTCTCTTGTGCTTCCACGTTGCTTCTATACTGTTATGGTCTCAGTATAGTAATGTACAAGTGAACTTAAAAAAGAATTAATTTTTATGTTGAAGCAACAAAATCAACTCCTGCTGTAGTGTTTAGGGGAAATCACCTTCATATATAACACACATACTTGTCACTACGTGTTTTACGGTAACCAGTAACTACTGGGTCTGTCACTGACACAATAGTATTATTAATGCTGTCTAAATATTAAAGCCCAGCTCCATGAGCCCATTTGCTCAGGTGCTGATCCTATCGAACAAAAATATTGGTCTTATTGCAACAACACACAAACAGATGAACAACTGAAATGTTTTAGGTGACAATCTGATGCTTTATATGTAAAAAAAAATCTTCAAACCAAAATGTAAATCTTACACAGACAGATCTACAGTAAAATGTACCTTAAATGAACCATACTCATGCCACATATCGAAGCTGTGCGTTTGGGTTGCATAAGAGGGGTGTGACTTGTTTTGTTGGATTCACCAAACAATTTTGAGTCGTCCATGTGAGACCTCTTCATCTCAAGTATGAAGAGTGGATTTCTGTGTTCAATATTCAGGTGATGGTCTCATTGGTCCTTTGATTATGCCTTACCCATTAGGTGTTTCTTGGTATTCTGATCCGGCTTAAAAATAATGATGAAACATTTGGGAGCAAAAATACAAATAATCAAGCCAAAGCTTGAGGCCAGAATGGCAAAGATCTCCACAGCGACAGTGAATTTTCCAGGAGAGCTGACATAAGCTGGAATAAAGGTGATCCAAACAGCGCAGAATATAAGCATACTGAATGTGATGAATTTGGCTTCGTTAAAATGGTCAGGCAGCTTCCGAGCCAGAAAAGCCAAAAGGAAGCACAAAAGCGCAAGTAAACCTATGTATCCCAGTACGGCCCAGAAGCCTACAGCTGACCCTAAACCACATTCGAGGATTATCTTTTCCTTGTAGTGTTTGAGATTCTTAAAAGGAAATGGAGGTGAAATTTTCAACCAAAGCACACAAATAAGGACTTGGACTAAAGTAAAAGAAATCACACTGAGTCGTTGTTGTGGAGGCCCAAACCATTTCATGACATTACTACCTGGAAGTGTCGCTCTGAAAGCCATTAAGACCACTATAGTTTTCCCGAGTACACAGGAGATGCAAAGAACAAAAGTGATCCCAAACGCTGTGTGGCGCAGTATACACGACCACTCAGAGGGCTGACCGATGAACGTAAGAGAACAGAGGAAACACAGAGTCAGAGAGAAGAGCAGCAGGAAGCTCAGCTCAGAGTTGTTGGCCCTGACTATCGGAGACGCCCTGTGCTTGAAAAACACCGCTCCCACACTCACGGCCAGGAAGGCCCCAGCGATAGAGAAAACTATGAGGATGATGCCCAAAGTTTCATCCCAGGACAAGAATTCGACAGGTTTTGGAAGGCACGTGTCTCGGTTGGTGTTGGGCCAAAACTCAGGAGGGCAGCGCAAACAATCCAAAGAGTCTAGGATGTTAAAAAGAAGAAAGTTATAAGTTCAGAAGTGTAGGACTATAAAGAGCAAAATAGCTTTATCTAATGAAACACCTTTAAGGGAGCCATTTATATATCTATATCTTTCTATCTATCTATCTATCTATCTGTTTATATAATGTAGATAATGTTTCTTCCACATAAAATTTGAGAAAAATAATTTTTTGATAAAAAGGTAAATAGGTATGTACATAGTATAAATTAAAAATTGTAGTAGCATAATTAAAAATATATATAAATTATACATTGAAAAGCATGTTAGCTCAAAGACATTACAGATATATGTACTGTGCTTAGAAGGATTGCTACAGTATAATCTTTCTGATATTATATGTTTTTTGTTAAATATTCATATTTGTTCAGGTGGATAATTAAAGTAATAACTGAGGGCTTATTATTGGCATGTACAGATACAGAACCCGTTTTGTTACTGATCTCTCCTTCAGCACATGGGATACAGTCAAAACAGCAGACAGGTCTTCGTTTCTGTACGGCTTTCCTGGTTCCTAGAGGACAGCTCTCACTGCACACAGACACTGGCACCTGAAATACATAAATATGTTTACAATTTGATAATCCAGTACTGCAGTTCATTATCTAACATGCAGTATTTAATACAAAAAAATGTTTTTTGTGGACAGAATCAGAGGTTTGTTTTTTTCTTTGCACACTAATTTTTCTTTTTTTTCACAGTCAGCAGATTGTAATGTTATATATTACCTCTATCTGTCCTCCAACCCAACTGATATTTTTGCTCATTTTGAATTCTTGTCCTCTTGGTCTGGATGAGTCGTACTGACCCACTGTGACAAAATCCAAAGCGCCGCTTTTTTTATACTGCCAGTTTACGAGTTCGTAGAGAGCAGGAGGGTCTCCGTTAGAATCAAATGAGACCTGAAATCCGTTATTTGCTGTGAAGTTCACTAGTTTCAGCTGATTGATTAACTGCAGGCAAAGATTAGTGAAAATAATTAAATTATTCAGGATAGACAATACAGTTCACATATAGCCCACAACTCTCTCTATCTCTCTCTCTCTCTCTCTCTCTCTCTCTCTCTCTCTATATATATATATATATATATATATATATATATATATATATATATATATATATATGTATATATAAAACTATATATATATACACACACACACACATATATACATATTAAGCAGGTAAGATGTTTATTGTATGCTGCGTAAACAAAAATAAATAAATTATATAAATAAATATGTATGCTGCGTAAACACAAATATGTGTTAATAAATCTGATTTTGTACCTGCCATGGTGAAAATTTTATGTTCTTATCGCATTGCATGCCATTACAAATCAAATCGTGGATGGCGTGCGCTATGGCATACGTTGCTTTGTACACCATGTTTGTGATGCGCAGCTGAGATGTGTCTAAATACGGGTTCTGGAGCGTGTAAATGTCCTCTGTGCCATCACATTCTCTCACACCTTCTACTGGTCGACCTTTAAGGTAACAGTTGAAAGAACTTTCCCAAAGTTCTGTTAACAGAGGTGATTTTAGTGCTTTGCTTGGAGTAAGGTCGAGGAGAAACTCGCGCAAGCCGGGTATAACCGACCGGGGAACACCAAACCCTATTGCAGCAGCACATATGTTATACTTCAAAATATCAGGATCGGTGATCCACGTTTCGCTCCCGATCCACTGGAGTGGAGGCGGCGGCTGCCGTGAGAGCTCTTCTAAAAGAATCTTCATGTCCCCTGATGCCATGAACGCTATAATAACCCGGGCCGTGGATCTACGGATGACATTTGCTACTTGCTCCAGTTTGCTACGCGGCTGCGTCCTGTAGTAAGACTCAGAGTATTCCATGCAGATCCCCTCCGCCTGCGCAGCCTTTATGAATGCTGCCATTCCGTAATTTCCATAATCTGAGTCGCTGCGCACCGCTCCGATCCATGTCCAGCCAAAATGCTTGACCATTCGTGCCAGTGCAGCTGCCTGGTGCTGGTCACTAGGAATGGTCCTGAAGAAGGTCGGATACTGACGCTTATCACTCAGACATGCACAGGTCGCATAATGACTCACCTGGAATTACAAGAATGACAATAAAAGAATACCAGAAAACATATTGCTATTGTTACGTTAGACAACTGAATGTTTAAACAGCTGTATGTATGTACTTTATCATCCCTAAATTATTTTCCCAGAAAATCCAATACTGTAAATCTAAGGGAATGGGGCAAAGCTTGTCATTTTACCTGTGGAATTCCAAACAGACCAAGCATTCTGGCTATGCTGATTGATTGTGTGGAAGCAGAATCTCCTATGATAGCAGGCACAGCGGCTGTTGCGTATTCAGAACAAAAAGAGGTATCGTTGAAATCTGGTTCAAAGCCATTTGCAAGCTGAAACGCAACTCGGATTGCCAGCGGCACAGTGGAGCACGAGTCATGTATCTGATATCCTAAGGTAATACCCGGGAGGAGATCTGTTCTATTGTTGATCTCCTGGATGGTAAACTCCATGGCACGGGCAAAGCGCACTTCCCTGAAGTCAATGCTGTTAGAGTACAGAAAGAGAAATCTCTATACAAAGTTCTGTTAAACATTTTAGGGTTCACAAAAAAAATTCAGTTAAATTATAAACAATATCCCCTGTGTTTCTGTGCTTTACCCGTAGCACTGTGTTTGGGCTGGCAGCCTGGTGTATGTAATTTGTTGTGTTCTTGTATAATGGTGAAATGTAAAAATCCCTCCGATCACAAAATCTCCGTTCATGAAGATCCCTGGCAGCTGAGGGTCAGTCCATAACCTGCAGCTGTAAGGAGTAGTTGTACTTGCTGCATAAGTAAGTCCAGTCATCCACAGAGCTGATAGAAAAGGCATCATACTGGAAAATAGCTGCATGACAAGAGCAGATGCTCCGAGCACTCGAAAAGACCAGTTCAGGTGCAGAACAATGCTTTGAATATGCGCCTTGCTTTGTTTCCCTCATAAGAAACCATGGACATAAAGAGGTGTGGTCATTTTTAATGATGTCATGAAGTTTTATTGGTGTGGATTATTGCATCAGGCATGAGCAGGTCCAAGTTGCTGCAAGTGTGAGCAGCTTTTATTCCCAATAGATCTGCATTTTGAAAATCCATTATTAAAGATTGTTATTATGTGGCCTGATTTAGACCTATTCAAACTAAACTAAACAAACACTAACAATTAAACAAAATTATGACAAAGCACAAACATTATAGATTAAACGTAGGTGTTGTTTGTTTGTGAAGAGAGCACTACAGCATTATTATTAAATACATTAGATGGCTTAGCTGTCACACTAATTTGTTTTTTTGTGAAGTCCCACTGGTACTTCCTGAAGTGTGTAAACATTTATCACAGTATGCATGTAGAAAGGTGACAGTATTTATTATGTATGCATATATATATAGATATATATATATATAGATATATATATATATATATATATATATATATATATATATATATATATATATATATATATATATATGTGTGTGTGTGTGTGTGTGTGTGTGATATATATATATATATATATATATATATATATATATATATATATATCATAGATATATATATATATATATATATATACTGAACCAAAAAATTACCTCATTGCCTTCCCAGCTCAGTTTGCACGTATCCATACCAGCAGATCTAAATGTGATATAGTTGACCCACCCAAAGTCAGGGTTCAGAGTTTGCAGTCTGTGTTGTTCGGAAATTTTTCTTTTTTTACAACCTAACTAATAATTGTTCTCCTCCCCAGCTTTTTTGTGTGTCATAATGCTGAATAATTAATTTCATTCATATCATTCATTAATGATGACTCGCCATACATTTTAAAGTATTTTTAATAAATTAAATTATTACTCTATTTGCGCTACTTATACAAAAAAATATATATATTACATTTAAAATGTACAAAGACTGAGTTATGTCTATGCCTTGATAGTGAGATGAATGTGAAAAACTAACACTGTCCAGTAACATACTGTATAGTGGGCAAAATAGTGAGCAAAAGTGATACTATTTTTATTTGCTGGAAAGATTGAGATATGTCTTAAATGTAATCCTACCTCTTACCATAATATTTGCTCTCATATTTTTGTCTAACAGATCAGACATACAGTATGCTACTGGACAGTGCGAGTTTTGCAGATTCTCAAGAATTATCAAGAAGACATATCTCAATCTTTCCAACAGATAAAAATAATATTGTTTTTGCTCATTATCTGGTGGCATCAAGACCACAGTCAGAATTTCCAGATATTAAGACAAAATTGTATTTAAACACATGCCGGGAAATTAAAAACAAAGAAGAAATGTAATAATTCAATTCAAATAAGTTACTAATGATTTTTTTCTAACATTGATGATTCTAAATATGATTTCATAATGTGTTTTAATGAAGATCAGATGTGGTATTTTTTTGTTTGTTTGTTTGTTTACTTTTCCAAGTTTGTGTGGAATAAATTAATGTTGCTGTCATCTATTGAATACAACCACACCCCCTTGTGACCAGTTCACACCCACTCTTACAAAGCACAGAAGCAAGATAGCTATTTAAAGCACCATCAGGAAGCTGTTCTGGCCTACTCAGTGCTGGGCCGTATATCTACTTTTGCACCATGCAGCTCATTTCCAATCTGATGTCCTTACTTGTTATTAATACTACATGGGTAGCCGTGCTCAATCCTCTGGCATGTAAGGCTAACCCGGTTAGCTGCAGGTTGTGGACTGACCCCAAGCTACCAGATATATTTATGAATGGGGACTTCATGCTTGGAGGAATTTTTGCAATCCATGATTCTGTAAGAGTTGAGCAAATTGCTTACACCGGGTTCCCATCGCACCTGCAGTGCTCTGGGTATGTGTGGCGTACACCGAAAAGACGACAACTTCTTTTCATTATTATTATTATTATTATTATTATTATTATTATTATTATTATTATTATTACTATTTTTCTTATTATTATTATGTTTAGCATTTAGTTTTAATTGCTTTATATTGTAATTTATATGGAATTGCATCATTTTTCTAATAATTTTTTTCTATAGCTGAATATATTCTTTGTTTTTGATCTATCCATCTATTTATCTATCTATTTATCTATCTATCTATCTCTCTCTCTCTCTCTATCTCTCTCTCTCTATATATATATATATATATATATATATATATATATATATATATATTTTTTTTTTTTTTTTTTTTTTTTATTTGCCTCCCTCCCATGTTTTCTAACAGCATGGATTTCAGGGAAATGCGCTTTGCCCGCGCCATGGAGTTCACCATCCACCAGATTAACAACAGAACTGATCTTCTGCCGGGTATCAAATTAGGATATCAGATATATGACTCGTGCTCCACTGTGCCAATGGCTATCAAAGTTGCATTTCAACTTGCAAACGGTTTGGAGGCGGATTTCAATAACACGAATTCATGTTCAAAATCTGCAGTCGCCGCTGTAACAGCTGTCATAGGAGATTCTGCTTCAACACAATCAATCAGCATAGCCAGGGTGCTCGGTCTGTTTGGGATTCCACAGGTGAAGGTTATTATTATTATTTTCCTAACCTTGCCTGCCGAGCATGGGATCGTAATTATTGACATAATAATTGCAATTATATACCACTTATTTCCAATTATTTCTGCCACTATGGTCCAAAATGTTGTAGTAAATGAAAGTGAAATGAACAAACAAACAAATAAATAATAACCGAATGTTGTTTTCTTGCGCTGGTTGAATTGCAGGTGAGTCATTATGCGACCTGCGCATGTCTGAGTGATAAGCTTCAGTATCCCACCTTCTTTCGAACCATTCCTAGTGACCAACATCAAGCCGCCGCACTGGCGAAATTGGTCAAACATTTTGGTTGGACGTGGATTGGAGCGGTGCGCAGCGACACCGATTATGGGAATTACGGAATGGCGTCATTCCTAAAGGCTGCGCAGGCGGAGGGCATCTGCGTGGAATACTCCGAAGCTTACTACCGGACGCAGCCACGCAGTAAACTGGAGCGGATTGCAAACATGATCCGCAGCTCCACGGCCCGGGTTATCGTGGCATTCATGGCATCAGGAGACATGAGGCTTCTTTTAGAAGAGCTCTCACGGCAGCCGCCGCCTTCACTTCAGTGGATCGGGAGCGAAACGTGGATCACCGATCCTGATTTCCTGCGCTATAACATGTGCGCCGGCGCAATAGGGTTTGGTGTTCCCCGGTCAGTAATACCTGGCCTGCGTGAGTTTCTTTTAGATCTGACCCCTGCGAAAGCATTAGAGTCGGCCCTGTTCACAGAGTTTTGGGAAAGCTCGTTCACCTGTTACCTTAAAAAAAGACCGGAAAATCCCGTGGGTGTTCGGGAATGTGATGGCACTGAGGACATCCGCACGCTCCAGAACGCGTACTCGGACACTTCTCAGCTGCGCATCACGAACATGGTGTACAAAGCAACATACGCTATAGCTCAGGCCATCCACGGACTCATTTGTAATGAGACACAATGCGACAAGAATGTCAAAATTTCACCATGGCAGGTACGAAGCTTTGGGTCGTAATAAAATTCCGGTTTATTATAATAATATTTTTTTGTTAATAAAACGTTTCCCTTCAGATATTTGACCATCTTAAAAAAGTCAACTTCACTACAAATAACGGATTTCAGGTCTCATTCGATTCTAATGGAGACCCTCCGGCTGTCTATGAACTCATAAACTGGAAGTTTAAGAAAGATGCTGCTCTAGATTTTGTCACTGTTGGCCAGTATGACTCGTTCAGGCCAAAAGGTCAAGAGTTCAAAATGAGCAAAAATATTAGCTGGATTGGAGGACAGAATGAGGTATAAATAAGTATTCTGAATGCACATGCTTTCCTTTGATTCATGTATCTACTTTTTTTTTTTTTTTGCACCAATGTCACATTTGGAGGTTGTAACTGGAAAATCTACACTGCAATCCAAACTGCAATCCAAGTCATTGTCATTTTCTACACTTTTATGTGTGTGTGTTATATATATATAGTATATATATATATATATATATATTATATATATATATATAGTTTATACTTTGTGTGAAAAGTGAGAAAAATAAATAGTTTTTTAGATAATACATATTAGGTATAAAAATAAAATGTATGAAAAAATAAAAACAATCAAGCATTTGCATATAGAGGTGCTTTCTGCTGTCCTTCATAGGTGCCAGTGTCTGTGTGCAGTGAGAGCTGTCGTCCAGGAACCAGGAAAGCTGTACAGAAGCGAAGGCCTGTTTGCTGTTTTGACTGTATCCCATGTGCAGAAGGAGAGATCAGTAACAAAACAGGTTTCCCCTCATAATATATCTTGCGGTCCCATGAACCCTGATGGTAGAAGTATTAAAAAAATCAGTTGTTGCTTATTGAAAGCTTTTTATTTGTTTGAAGGAGTTTGGTTGAAGTTTAGTTGATGTGTTAAACTACATCCCGTAATATTTTTCTAACAATTGATATGTCTTATAGTGAAGTATAGTGAAAAATAGTGAAGTGAATGTATATTAATAGTTCATTGTTTTCTTTTTTCAACCTTGTAGACTCATTGGATTGTTTCCATTGTCTTCCTGAATTTTGGCCCAACACCATGCAAGACCATTGCCTTCCCAAGCCTGTCGAGTTCCTGTCCTGGGATGAAACTTTGGGCGTCATCCTAACAGTGTTCTCCATCACAGGGGCTTTCATGGCTGTGTGTGTAGGTGCAATCTTTTACAAGCACAGGGCGTCTCCGATAGTCAGGGCCAACAACTCTGAACTGAGCTTCCTGCTGCTCTTCTCTCTGACTCTGTGTTTCCTCTGTTCTCTTACGTTCATCGGTCAGCCCTCTGAGTGGTCCTGTATGCTGCGTCACACAGCGTTTCGGGATCACCTTCGTCCTCTGTATCTCCTGTGTTCTGGGGAAAACATTAGTCGTATTGATGGCCTTCAGAGCGACACTTCCTGGCAGTAATGTCATGAAATGGTTTGGGCCTCCACAACAACGACTCAGCGTGATTTCATTTACTCTCATACAGGTCCTTATTTGTGTGGTCTGGTTAAAAATATCACCTCCTTTCCCGTTCAAAAATCTGAAACACTACAAGGAAAGAATTATCTTGGAATGTGGTTTGGGTTCAGCTATAGGTTTCTGGGCAGTACTGGGTTATATAGGAGTTCTGGCCCTTTTATGTTTTATTTTGGCTTTTCTGGCTCGGAAGCTACCCGATAATTTTAATGAAGCTAAGTTCATCACATTCAGCATGCTTATATTCTGTGCAGTGTGGATCACCTTTATTCCTGCTTATGTCAGCTCTCCTGGAAAATTCACTGTCGCTGTGGAGATCTTTGCCATTTTGGCCTCCAGCTTCGGTTTGACTATTTGCATTTTTGCTCCCAAATGCTTTATAATTGTATTCAGGCCAGAGGAGAATACCAAGAAACACCTTATGGGTAAAGTGCCCTCTAAAGCTCTTTGAAACCTTATGATGGAAACACAATGGGATTTGTGCTAAAACTCAATGTTTAATGTATTTAAAAAATGTTATGGAAATTAAAATAAAATTGAATAAACAGAATCGCCTCCTTTATAAAATACAAGCTGAAATATTATAGAGAAATTATTGATAGAAAAAATAATGTTGCATCACACATATGAATGAAGATAAAACAATAATACTAATATTAGAATATTTAAAGATGGCATTATTAGGTCATTATCATTTTATTCATATTTTTTGTGCAGCATCAACAACTCTAATACATTATTTAACCAAACCTGCATCAACCACTGACTTATTGTGTTTTACTAAAACCAATAATCAAATGTATTCTATATTCTGTATTCTGTTCTACTTAATGATTAAGTAGAACTTTTATATTTAACTGTCATCTCACCTTAAATATTATAGAAATCATGTTTCAATAGTTTTCATTTGATTTAATGCTTCATTATTAGACTTAAAACTCTTCAGTTTTGAAATTCAGCCATTGAGAATGAGTCTTCTCTTTGCATTTATGCATTTATGACATTGTGCATTTGTCTGTCTTATCTTGAATAAGACTAAGGCAAGCAAATTTGATCTAAAAACACATGTTTATTTCTATATATATAAGCCACAATGTGTATACTTTCTGAACTGGTTCTGTTGCATTATTTTGATGTATTTAATTCAGAGCGCTAACATCATTTTATTAGTCCAAAACTGGACTTGCGCATTGATCCGACTCTTCTAGAGACTGCAGGATCAAACTTTCTCATTTTTCCAAGATGCCGTGACAGAATAGAAATGTTTTCACTGGATGTGTGGCGACATCTGGTGGCAGAAGAACGGGAATTACCATGAATCCCACAGGAGGATATATCCAAGTTTTGATGGGCATGCTGGCAGCATAAACATGTAGAGGGCCTATAGCCATGGTCTAACTGCTGAACGTAAAGCTTCAGGTTGATGTCAGTGAAGACGCACTTCTGCTGTTGGACTCTGATATAATTAGTTGCCAAATGCCCAAATCATCCATATAGTTACTTACAAAGAATTTTTAAACAAAAGTTAACTAAAAAACAAAGAAATTAAGCTTATGAGACACGTAATATTAGGTGTGAATGAGAAAAAAAAAAGAAATAAAATGATATACAGATTCAAAATAATATACTTAGTTTATTGTATAAGGAGCTCAGAAATGCAGACAGAAAACTGGGGTTCATGGCCCTTGGTTTTATACCAATAAACAGAAAGGAACATATATGTATATACATTCCATTTTATTTATTTATTTTTAAACATATTTTCAACTAATAAAATGAAACATATAAAGTATTGATCCACAAAAATACATAAATAAATAAATAAAAATTTACAAACATAACCATAGCTTTCTTTTGCGCTACCTACATTCTGGCATCCCTCCCCTTCCTCATAATCTCTCAATCTGTAGCTAATTTGTTTATTTTGCTCCACTGACACTCTAGTATAATATAAAAAAACTATAACAAATATAATCTTCATTATTTTAATTGAGAAGAACATAACCACTCCCCTCACATCCAGTACATCATATAGTATTTAAAGCAAGGGGAGGCAGGTTTCTGGCCTGTAGAGTGCTGACGACCATGGGCTCAGGCATGCAGGTCTTCTATATCCTTATGCAATTTCTCCCATTTCTTTGGATAACTGTTCTCGACCGAGCAGCGTGTCAAGTTAACGCAGTCAGCTGCCGACTACTGACTGTACCACAGCAACCTGGTATATTTATGGATGGAGACTTTGTAATTGGAGGGATTTTCACTATTCATTATTATACAACATCCGAACAAATGACCTACACCAAGCTGCCCTCACAGCTCAAGTGCTCTGGAAGGTTGGTGTGTTTGGGGGATTTTCTTGAGCAGGAAAAAAGCAACTCTTAAATAATTCGATTTGACTGAGTTTGCATTTATAACATTTTGTTTGAGTGTTATGTTTTTAATGATTGTAATCATTGATTAATTATTACTTTTATTATACCTCTGTCTTAACAGCATGGATTTCAGGGAACTTCGCTTTGCCCGTGCTTTGGAGTTCACCATCCATGAGATCAACAAGAGAACCGATCTCCTACCAAACATCACTTTAGGATACCAGATTTATGATTCATGCTCCACAGTGCCAATGGCACTAAAAATTGCATTTCAGCTTGCGAATGGTTTCGAGGCATTTTTCAACAACACTCCGTCCTGTTCAAAATCAGCTGCTGCTGTAACAGCTGTCATAGGAGATTCCCCTTCAACACCATCAATCAGTATAGCCAGGATGCTCGGCCTGTTCGGAATTCCACAGGTTAAAATCATGATTATCATAATTGCTCTCTATATTGACTGTTTTTGCAGTGATGCACATGAAGGCAATAATATGAAATTGCGAGACTATTTACATCACTTTCAATTTTCTCTTTTATTTGTTCTTACACTGTCTGAATTCCAGGTGAGTCATTATGCGACCTGTGCTTGTCTGAGTGATAAGCATCAGTTTCCTGCCTTCTTCCGAACCATTCCTAGTGACCACCACCAAGCAGCCGCGCTGGCTAGAATGGTCAAGCTTTTCGGCTGGACTTGGATTGGAGCGGTGCGCAGCGACACGGATTACGGAAATAACGGAATGGCGTCCTTCCTAAAAGCTGCCCAGGAGGAGGGTATATGTGTGGAGTATTCCGAGGTCTATTACCGGACACAGTCAGCCAGTAAATTGGAAAGAGTTGCGAATGTAATCCGCAGATCAACAGCCCGGGTTCTCGTTGCATTCATGCACACAGGAGAGATGAGGTTTCTCTTAGAAGAACTGGCACGACAGCCACCACCTCCGATGCAGTGGATAGGGAGCGAAACATGGATCACGGATCCCGACTTTCTACGCTATAACATATGTGCCGGGGCTATAGGGTTTGGTGTTCCCCGGTCGGTTATTCCAGGCTTACGTGACTTTCTTTTAGACCTCACTCCAGCCCAAGCATTCAAATCCCCCCTTTTAAAAGAATTCTGGGAAAGCTCATTCAGCTGCTACCTTAAAGAGCAGACAGATTTCATAGAAGGTGTGCGGGAATGTAACGGCAGCGAAGACATTCACACGGTCCAGAACCCATATTTGGACACGTCTCAGTTACGTGTCACTAACATGGTCTACAAAGCAACATACGCCATAGCGTACGCCATTCACGAACTTATCTGCAATCGCTCACTGTGTGACAAAAATATTCAATTTTCACCATGGCAGGTATAAACATTAATGTAAAAAATAAATAAATAATGATAATATTTATTGTGTACAGTCAAGATTCTCATCTGTGTTTCTCAAGTAAAACATATCTTCTGTTTTACGGAAAAAAAACCCCACATCTATTTCATGAAATTCTATGTGCAGATGCTGAATCAGCTCAAACAAGTGAACTTTACCACGAAAAATGGTTTCCAGGTCTCATTCGATTCTAATGGAGACCCCCCAGCTCTCTATGAACTCATAAACTGGCAGTTTAAGGCGGATGGGAACTTGGATTTCATCACCGTTGGTCAGTACGACTCGTTCAGGCCAAGAGGACAGGAGTTCAGAATAAGCAAAAATATCAGCTGGGTTGGAGGACAGAAAGAGGTGCAGCTACACAACAATAATGCTAATCACTGATTCAAGGAAAACAAAACACTACACTGCTGTAATGCTTTTACAGATTGGGGAATTTTACCATGTATTATAGGATCTACATTTGCTTTGCTAGGTACCGGTGTCTGTGTGCAGTGAGAGCTGTCCACCGGGCACCAGGAAAGCCGTACAGAATCGGAGGCCTGTTTGCTGTTTCGATTGTATACCGTGTGCTGAAGGAGAGATCAGTAACCAGACAGGTTGTATATTGTTGTACACAATCTGCATTTCTGCCTTAATTATTTGACATATGTAGCATTTGTCATAGCATGGATCAACATCGACTTATTTATGCTTCATCTTTCAGGGAGACAAAGAGGGTTAATAATTTTGAATACTTATAATAAAATAAGGAAGTCACTCATATATAGTCATAGTCTTGTTTCCAGCTTGATGTCCATCACCATGCCTCTATAATTGTATTTTGCTTACTTTAGACTCGTTGGATTGTTTGCGCTGCCCTCCTGAGTTTTGGCCAAACCTAAACCGAGAGAGCTGCCTTCCCAAGCCTGTGGAGTTCCTGTCCTGGGACGACACTCTCAGCATCATATTAACGGTCTTCTCCGTTGCCGGAGCCTTCCTGGCTGTTTGTGTAGCTGCGGTCTTTTACAAGCACAGGGCGTCTCCAATTGTCAGGGCCAACAACTCTGAGCTGAGCTTCCTGCTGCTCTTCTCTCTGACTCTGTGTTTCCTCTGTTCTCTTACATTCATTGGTCAGCCCTCTGAGTGGTCCTGTATGCTGCGTCACACAGCGTTCGGGATCACCTTCGTCCTCTGCATCTCCTGTGTACTCGGGAAAACTTTAGTCGTGTTAATGGCCTTCAGAGCGACACTTCCAGGCAGTAATGTTATGAAATGGTTTGGGCCTCCACAACAACGACTCAGCGTTCTCGTGTTCACTCTTGTGCAGGTTCTTATTTGTGTGCTTTGGTTAAAAATATCACCGCCTTTCCCCTTTAAAAATCTAAAACACTACAAGGAAAGAATTATCTTAGAATGTGGTTTGGGTTCAGCTATAGGTTTCTGGGCCGTCCTGGGTTATATAGGAGTCTTGGCACTTTTGTGTTTTGTTTTGGCTTTTCTAGCTAGAAAGCTGCCTGATAATTTTAACGAAGCAAAATTCATCACATTCAGCATGCTTATATTCTGTGCTGTTTGGATCACCTTTATTCCTGCTTATGTCAGCTCTCCTGGAAAATTCACTGTCGCTGTGGAGATCTTTGCCATTCTCGCTTCAAGTTTTGGTTTGACTATTTGTATTTTCGCTCCTAAATGTTTCATTATTATTTTTAGGCCGGAGGAGAATACCAAGAAACACCTCATGGGAAAAGTGCCCTCTAAAACTGTTTGAGAGTCTTACTCTAATAGAAAAGGGATCGTTATGACCCAGAATCGTGACTAAAACTAGATTATTTCTTGTGTAAATATGTAAAGTGTGCAGTTGCTAAGCGATTTTTTGTTACATTTCTGCGTATCAAAAGTTTAGATGTTGTTCAAAACATGACAGCAAATTGAATCCATAATTTCTGGTTTATTTATGAACTCCTTCTTTGTTCACATTAGTGTCTACTACCTAAATACACTGTAACTGCATATATTTATTTATTTATTCTCTCAGATTTTTTATATTATTTTTAAATAGCTGCCAGCCTAAAACAATTATAAAAACAAAACCATTGCAATCTGATTAAGCTAAAAAAGAGTCAATACTGACTTAGGAAAGTGATATCTTTCTGTTCAAATAAAACTTTCTTTTTCTTTCATTCTTAAAACAAAGCCTTATTAAGTATTATTACAGAAATAGTTAAGCACTGTAATACTTTTTATAACTCAACCTAACATTGATATCATTCATTCTAGCATGATAGAATAGCATAACGTACCACTGTAGAGTTTTCCTCCATCTTAAAGTTGACTATTTTCTCATAATTCCATGACCAAGAATGTTTAAATGTTTAAATGTTTCAAATAATTATTTGCCTTTTTAGTTAATAAGCATGTCCTCCTTTCACTTATGTTATGCGATTTAGATACATCTGTACATACCAGTCTTTCTGATTATAATAATAGTAACACAAAAAAACACACCTACAGTACAAATTACACTTCCACCCTTGAATCATGTTCCTGTGTCATAAAAGTTGTATATTTACATCTCACTGTTACAGAGCATTAACACATCCTCTTTAAATAAACAATTCAATACATACACAAAAATAAAAAAACACAATATCAACATTGGTATGTTTTAAATGTTTATATGGAGTCTTTGACCATACAGTATAAATTAAAACTGAGCAATAAAATGAAGCATTACAATAATTTAATTATTTAGTGCCGCCTTTAAAAAAAATGTATAAGGGGACTATGTTGATATAATGGACTATGAAGGCATGTTTTAAATCATTACATAATTATTTATTTATTTATTTTAAAGTATTTTGAAAAATCAGACTCAGATCTCTGGAGACTTTAATAACAATTTGCACACTTTTGACAACTGCATATTTTTTGTCCAAAAGTGGTCCAATATGTCTAAAGAGTCATGCATGCAAGAATGTGCATGTGTTGCAACTATAGCTATAATTATGAACGATTATTATTAAAAAAATTTATAAATTAATGCATCTTTACTGACGTACACATATTTGATGTAAATTACTTGGGCAGTATTAAGGCAGTATTAAAAAAAGAATCAAAACATTTCCAAATATCACTGTTCCAACAACAGTAAAAAAACAATAACAACAACAACACGATGTTACAACAACAGAATGTAACAATTTACTTGTCTAATTATTGTACTAAAATAATTTACTTGCATAAATAAATAAATAAATACATACATACATACATACATGCATACATACATGCATACATACATGCGTACATACATACTGTACGTCAGGTTCTCAAAGAGGATTAAAAAATAACCATCAAATTTCCATACTGAAAAATTGTACCTGAGTGTATTGATACATTTTTATAGGAACAAATAATTCGATTCTGTAATTAAAAGGCTTCTTGGTTTTACATTTACTTTAAATATGCCTAGGACTTTTAATATTGTTTTGTATATGTATGTATATAACTATGTAGGCAGGGCAAAAAAGAGAGGAAAGAAATTCTGAATATTAAATCATCACCTCCTTTTCCCAAACAAATCCACCCAACTACCAAAACAAAACCAAAAAAAAATGGAAGCGTCACAACAACAGGGCTATTTAAAGAAATGTGACCAACTATCTTGCCCTTTAGAGTGTTTTGTGTGCCAGTGATTCTGCAATGCAGCTTGTTTTCACCCTGATTCCTTTTATGCCATTTCTTTGGATAACTGTTCCTGCAATATGTACAGCCAGTTGCAGACTGTGGACTGACCCTCAGTCACCTGGCATTTTTATGAATGGAGATTTCGTGATCGGAGGGATTTTCTCCATTCATTACTACACCAGATCAGAGCAGAGCAATTTCACCTTTCAACCATCACAGCTGCAGTGCTCTGGAAGGTGCGAGCTGAACACAAACGAATGTGATATTTATTGATTAATGTTTCAGTACACACCCAGAATATTATTTAAATGTTTATATTCACTGTCTTCTCTAACAGCATGGATTTCAGAGAGCTGCGCTTCGCTCGTGCCTTGCAGTTCAGCATCCATGAGATCAATAACAGGACAGATCTCCTACCAGGCATCACCTTAGGATATATGATACACGATTCCTGTTCTTCTGTGCCCATGTCAATAAAAGTTGCCTTTCAGTTTGCAAACGGCGTGGAGTCCGCGTTTAATGACACGGGTGTCTGTTCCAAATCTGCAGGCGTGTCTGCCATCGTGGGGGAATCTGCGTCCACGCCGTCTATAAGCATGGCTAGGACTCTCGGGCTTTTTGGAATTCCGCAGGTTATTATACCACTTAAGGCTATTAAACAATTTTATGCAGTATATGCTAAAAAAAAAGATGAAAAAGATGCACAGTTTCATGCATGCGTGAATGTGTATGTGTTGCGACTAAGGGTGTAATTACGCACGATAAAAAAATAATAATAATTATTTAATAATTAATGCAGTCGTTTTTGCACTGTTTTAATTGCAGGTGAGTCATTATGCGACCTGCGCATGTCTGAGTGATAAGCGTCAGTATCCTGCATTCTTTAGGACCATTCCTAGTGACCAACACCAGGCAGCCGCACTGGCGAGGTTGGTCAAGTATTTTGGTTGGACGTGGATTGGAGCGGTGCGCAGCGACTCGGATTACGGGAATTATGGAATGGCGTCATTCCTGAAAGCTGCGCAGGCGGAGGGCATCTGCGTGGAATACTCCGAGGCCTACTACCGGACGCAGCCGCGCAGTAAACTGGAGCGAGTCGCGAACGTGATCCGCAGCTCCACGGCCCGGGTTATCGTGGCGTTCATTGCGTCGGGAGACATGAGGTTTCTCCTGGAGGAGCTGGCACGAAAGCCGCCGCCTCCGCTTCAGTGGATCGGGAGCGAAACGTGGGTCATAGAGCCCGAGCTGTTGCGCTTTAACATGTGCGCAGGCGCAATAGGATTCGGGATTCCCCGGTCAGTCATCCCTGGCCTTCGTGAGTTTCTTTTAGACCTGACACCAACTAAAGCACTGACATCTCCAATGCTAACAGAGTTTTGGGAAAGCTCGTTCGCCTGCAAGCTTAAAGGCCGAGAAGGGGTCAATGATGGTGTACGCGAGTGTGATGGCACCGAGGACGTTAGTACGCTCCATAATGCATACACAGACACGTCTCAGTTGCGCGTGACTAATATGGTCTATAAAGCAACCTATGCCATCGCATATGCCATCCACGGATTGATTTGCAATGACAACCAATGCGACAAGAACATTCAATTTTCCCCATGGCAGGTATTCAACATATGTTGGGTATATACGTATATCGTATAGTATAAATCACAAAAATCTTTCTTAGGTTCAATAAAGTGTGTATAAAAATAGATTAATTTTATATCATTCCTATTTGACTTTTGGTGGTGAAATGTTCAGGGTGCGAATGGCTCTAATAATCAATTTCAATCTCATTTATGAAATCTATGTTAGGCTCAAAAAAATTAAACGAATAAACAAATTTGTGAACCTTCGCTTCAAACTGCTGAACCATTTTTGAAAATTGTGTCTGTTGCTGCAGATACGGAACCAGCTCAAAACACTAAACTTCACTACAAGAAATAACTATCAGGTCTCGTTTGATGCTAACGGAGACCCTCCAGGTGATTACGAACTCATAAACTGGCAGTTAAAGGACGGCTCGTTGGACTTCGTAACAGTGGGCCACTACGACTCATACAAGCCAAGAGGGCAGGAGTTCACAATGAGCAGAAATATCAGTTGGGTTGGAGGACAGACAAAGGTGTAGGCTTGTTGCATTTACAGCATTACAAAACATTATAAAGACAATATTTTATTTTTATTTTTACTCCTTTGACATGCCTAATTTTGGTCCTGTGATATGTTTAAATGTCTAATAAGTTCTATATATTCAGTACATCTTTTCTAAATAGGTTCCAGAGTCTGTGTGCAGCAAGAGCTGCCCCCCAGGCACTAGGAAAGCAGTGCAGAAGGGAAGGCCTGTCTGCTGCTATGACTGTATTACATGTGCTGAAGGAGAAATTAGTAACAAGACAGGTAGTACATCAATTTGATATTTGTGTGTATATATATATATATATATATATATATATATATATATATATATATATATATATATATATATATATATATATATATATATATATATATATATGAACCATTTGAGTATTTGGATGTTTACAGTATATATAAGGACACCTGATTATTATGATTATAAATGGTTTTCGTCTATTTATGTGGCAAAAAGCTTGAAAACTTGTAAAATATAACAACTTTTCGTTACTGTAAATAAAAGGCCAAAACCTTACAATCAAGGAAATACCCCTGTGCTTAAACTGAGATGTAGAGGAATGGCCTACACAGAATCCTGACCTCAACGCCAATGAACAATTCTGAGTTAAATTGGAACCAAAAAAAAGAAATAAATACGTAATTATATATATATATATATATATATATATATATATATATATATATATATATATATATATATATATAAAATGAAAATTCACTTTTGATCGCTGCCACGGCCAAGCTTTCATATTCCCTTATATTACTCTAATGTATCATGTGAGGACTGCATATATTAAACCATTGTAATTCTGCTCCTAGACTCTTTGGATTGTTTGCGCTGCCCTCCTGAGTTTTGGCCCAACACTGAGCAAAACAGCTGCCTCCCAAAGCCGGTTGAGTTCCTGTCCTGGGATGAAACTTTGGGCATCATCCTAACCGTGTTTTCTATCGCTGGGGCCTTCCTGGCTGTTTGTGTAGCTGTGGTGTTTTACAAGCACAGGGCGTCTCCAATAGTCAGGGCCAACAACTCTGAGCTGAGCTTCCTGCTGCTCTTCTCTCTGACTCTGTGTTTCCTCTGTTCTCTTACGTTCATCGGTCAGCCCTCTGAGTGGTCCTGTATGCTGCGTCACACAGCGTTTGGGATCACCTTTCGTCCTCTGTATCTCCTGTGTTCTGGGGAAAACTTTAGTCGTGTTAATGGCCTTCAGAGCGACACTTCCAGGCAGTAATGTCATGAAATGGTTTGGGCCTCCACAACAACGACTCAGCGTTCTTGCATTTACTCTCATACAGGTCCTTATTTGTGTGCTTTGGTTAACAATTTCTCCTCCTTTTCCCTTTAAAAACATAAAACAGTACAAGGAAAGAATTATCCTGGAATGTGGTTTAGGTTCAGCTATAGGATTCTGGGCCGTCCTGGGTTATATAGGACTTTTGGCTCTTTTGTGTTTTGTTTTGGCTTTTCTAGCTAGAAAGCTGCCTGATAATTTCAATGAAGCAAAATTCATTACATTCAGCATGCTTATATTCTGTGCAGTGTGGATCACCTTTATTCCTGCTTATGTCAGCTCTCCTGGAAAATTCACTGTTGCTGTGGAGATCTTTGCCATTTTATCATCAAGCTTTGGTTTGATAATTTGTATTTTTGCTCCCAAATGCTTTATAATTGTATTTAGACCAGATCAGAATACCAAAAAGCACCTTATGGGTAAAGTGCCCTCTAAGGCACTTTGAAAGTCTCAAATAATAAAGCAAAGGAATACAAAAGAACCAGGAATTTTGTCTCAATGTTTCATGTTTATGTCTGCATAGATTACAAATGTCACCAAAGGTCATTTTTCAATTGTTTAAAATTTAAAATTTAAAATAAAAAAAATTTAATATGTACAGTTTATAAAATACAAAAAATAAATATAATTATACTTACATTGGACTCCTGGATACCATTTATTTTGTTTTAATATGCATAGGGTCAGCATTATTAAAGTTTTCTTTTATTATTTCAACATGCTTCCTTTAATTAACAATAAACAAAATAAAAACATACTATAAATACTCTTTGAATATAGAACTTTTAATAAACACTAATTGAGGAATCAGAATGTCACCAGCTTATGATACATATGAGGTCCTGATATGCATGAAAGATGTATCAATGTTTGTGCATATTTGGGAAAAAACATATCAATACATATAACACACAATAATACATATAAAATAACATAAAGAAAAGAAAGATTTCAAATAATATTTTACTACATTTTATTTACTTCTCATTAACATCATTTATATATATTTTTTACAGCTAAGATAGAGAAAAAGTGAGTCTGGGGTGGCCTCTATATCCGCACCGCCCCCATGGGGTGCTTTGTATTAATGCAGGTACTGTAGGAATTCGATCCAAGCACCATACAAAGGTTATATTAAACGTGATTAACTTTTAACTTGATCAGTGAATAATATAATACATAATAATTGTGTATTATTTAATCTTTCAGTATGCATACCCCAACTTTATCAGCCAATGTGTAAAAGATGAACCGATATCTAATGTATAACAACTGAATAAATATTATTTAACAGTGATAAATGAGATTGATAGATGACGTGTAGATTTCCAAGTCCCTCTTGTCAGCAAAAAAACTGTTTCATTCCTCAAAATGCTTCAAAGACCTTCTTTTGCTTATTCATTAATTTATGAGGTTCATAAATGTCTTAGAAGTCTATTGGTAAATACAATCTATACTTTCACATTACATAGATGTAAATATCTGACATTTGAAGCCTGATATCTTTCAGAATATGCAATATGTCTATTAATTAGTGTATGCTTCCAAACTGTGGCTTTCTTTGAACTTAATATACACTTTTGTGATGCACTTTTTCTTCCTTTTGCGGCTGCTCCCGTTAGGAGGCGCAACATCGGATAATTCTTCCATATCCTCTACATCTACTTCTTTCACCACAACTACCTGCGTGTCTTCCCTCACCACATCCTCCTCGTCCTTCCTCTATTCATCCTGCCTGGTACCTCCATCCTCAGCATTCTTCTCCTCCCTCTGTACCCCGTGTCCCCATGTCCTAAACATCTCAATTTATACTCCCTCACTTCGTCTCCAAAACATCCCTCGAAGAAACCCATTTCTAATCCAAGCTTTGTACAGCAGACTGTTGAAAATTCCATGAATCGCACCTCCATCCTTTCTCAGTACACTCTTACTCACACTGGGAGAAATCAAACCAATATCACCAGTATGTAGAGGTTCCTTGGCAAATTCATGGGCATATAGTGCATGTCCATACTAAGCGTGTATGACAGGGAAAATACCCCTGCCTTATAAAAGAAATTAAAGTGTCATGTCATCTGGGTTCACAAGTGACTGACATCCACTCCGTCCAATGAGGAGCAAGGAATTCTGGGAGGAAGAAAAGAACAATTTAATCGCTGACCTGTCTCAGATTTGTTAAAGAAATTAATGACACATATTCAAATTCAAACAAAAAAATACATCTCTAAATCTCTATTTACAAATATATTGTTAAAACATTAAAGAAAGACTAATATATTAAACTAGCATGAAAACATAAAGGTTGTAAAATGTATAATTAATTTATATATTTACCATTTGAGTATTTGTTTAAGTACTGCAGATGTAAAAACTGGTCCAATGTTGCCATCTGCAGGATCTGATACTGAAAGCCATTGTCCTCAAAAACATAAGCATATATTTTATTATGTTTTATCTTTTTGTTTTTTTACTAATAAATAATCTGCTTTTGAATGGTTCTGGTTATGGATCTACAAGAAGTGACTATTGCAGATTTGAAACGATGTCAATTGTTAAAAGCTCTACTGTATAGAAATGAAATCAAATAAAATGAAATAAAAGTTCAATTGAATTGATTCGAATTGTATATTTGCCAACATTATTGCTTATGAAAGACTGTGGGCATTGCATTTAATTTTATACCCACTCGTATTTATTCTCCCCGACATATACATTCTAAACTTTAATTCTTAAACAGCAAACTGTATTTAACTGCCAAATAATTAGCATGACAACACGCGGTCACATTTGCAATTCTATGATAACAATTGAGTCTTCTGTCATTTTATTTTTTTCCATTATAATTGTCTAGAAGGGAGCACGGTGGATTAGTGATTAACATGTTCGCCTCACACCGCCAGGGTCCAAATTTGATTCCCGTCTCGGCCATGTGTGTGTGGAGTTTGCATGTTCTTCCCGTGCCTCAGAGGGTTTTTCACTGAGTTCTCCGGTTTCCCCCCGGTCCAAAAACATGCACGGTAGGTTGATTGGCCCTGCAATGGGTTGGCATTCCATCCAGGGTGTATCCTGCCTTAATGCCCATAAATGCCTGAGATAGGCACAGGATCCCCGTGACCCGAGGGAAGATCGGATATAGCTGTAGAAGATGAATGAATGAATGAATGAATGTGTGAATGAATGAATTGTCTACAACATTCACATTCAGAATGCCAGAAAATATTAACTGCCCTCCCTTCTTTCCTCTTACAAACTCTACATTGGATTGTATTGGTCACTCATTTTGCTTTTAGTATTAGAGCATAGTCTATTAGAGGTCTATTTAGTATTAGAGGTAGTCTAGATGGAGCATGGATTTGCAAAATCAATCATTTTGATCATTTCAAAATTGATCCTCTGTTGACCCAGTATAGCAAATATAAAAAAAAATGACACTGATTAAAATGATTAACAAATCCTGGAATAGTCAAGAATAGATTAGTATTACCACCACTATGTCAAAATATTTAAATGAAATTAAAGTATGTCTTTATTAATTTTTTTTGTGCTTGATGTCGTGCACTAAAATAAATAATAAAATAAATAACTAAATAAAGATATATTGAAATTGTAAAAGTAATCTAATAAAAACTACAAATAACAAAAGAATTCCTGTTAAATATTCATCCAGCTAAACTGAGGTTTAACATAATGCTTCTCACTTAACATATATTTATCTTCCAAAAGAAAAGTAAATAGTATAAACAATATAATGAGCATTACATAATTTGGAGTAGAATCATATGTCACAGCCACAGATCCCGGGGGCCACAACAGCTATATAAATCTCAACCATAGTTGTATTATAAGAGCAGTCGAGACGGAAAGGCGCTGAGATAAAGAAAGATGTGGCCTTTTTCATATTGGTATCTGTGCATAGTTTGTATCTCATTACTGACCCTCTTTTCAACATCTTTAATCACTCCGTTGGATCTGTCAGGGACATGTCGGCTCCGAGGCCACTTCAAGCTGAACGGGATGCAACAGGATGGAGATCTTATTCTGGGTGGTTTATTTGCGATTCACTTCAGCACCATTTTTCCAGAGTTGAGCTTCACGAGTGAGCCGGCGCAGCCCTATTGTGAACAGTGAGTGTGTTTGACCAAGCAATTGTCTCTATTGTATTTAGATGAAAACAAATAAAACATTAATATGATTATATAATTGATTTTAATATTACAATATTTAAATATGATTCATCTCTCTACAGGTTCGACATGGCAAACTTCCAGCAGGCGATGACAATGGTTTTTGCTGTAGATGAGATCAATAGGAATCCCAACCTCCTTCCTAACATCACACTGGGTTACTATCTGTATGATAACTGTGTGAAGCTTGCAGTGGCATTTCGGGCAGCAACAGCCCTGATCAGTGGGACTGATGAAATTGCCTCTGGTCTGAACTGCACCAGTCCTCCTCCGGTGATTGGGATAGTGGGGGATCCGGGTTCCACTCATTCTATTGCTATCTCTAGTGTGCTGGGGTTGTTTCGCATGCCCATGGTAAACATCTATGAACATTTCTGATTTCTCAGCAACAAAAAAAAAATGATAATTTGTTTTTCATTTGAATTTTCATTGTGTTACAATATGGCAATTTTGCTATGATTATGAAATCCTATTGCATTAAGAAATCCACAAATCTCATGATCTATCATTTAAACCTGCTTTTTTTATTGTGCATTCTGTATCCTTGACTCCCATTTCTTGCTTTTTATCAGGTGAGCTACTATGCCACTTGCTCCTGTCTTACTGACCGGAATCAGTTCCCCTCGTTTTTCAGAACAATACCAAGTGATGCCTTCCAGGTTCGTGCCATCGTCCAAATTTTAAAGCATTTCGGATGGACCTGGGTGGGTCTGGTGTACAGCAATGATGACTATGGTATCTACGCTGCCTACTCCTTCCACCAGGATGTCCAGGAACAGCTGGGCGGCTGTGTGGCTTATTCCGAGATGCTTCCCAGGGATAACAATCACAAAGATGTGGAGCGTATCGTCAAAGTGATCAAAACCTCCACATCTAAGGTGGTCGTGGTGATTTCCACTGATGCTTACTTGGTGACGTTAATGGATGAAGTGTCTCTAAGGAATGTCACAGGAAAGCAGTGGATCGCTAGCGAGGCCTGGGCTACTTCGCCCGTCTTCCTCACCCCACGCCTGCTACCATTCCTCGGAGGAACTTTAGGCATTGCTATCCGGCGTGGAGAGATTGCAGGCCTCAGGGACTTCCTGCTACGCTTGCGCCCTGACACAAAGCCGGCAAATAATATGGTCCGGATCTTCTGGGAGGAAATGTTCAAATGCAGGTTCGATTCAGCCGTGGTCGATGAAAGAGTGTTGTGCACGGGGGATGAAGATCTGAGCAGCACAAATACACCATACAGTGATATGTCTGAATTAAGAGCATCCTATAACGTATATAAAGCAGTTTATGCACTTGCTCATGCCCTACATGATCTTACACAATGTCAGGAGGGAAAAGGGCCCTTTAGTGGTCACAGCTGCGCTAAAATGGCCAACTTACATCCCTGGCAGGTGAAAGTCCTAAATACAAACATAGATTTTAGCAGTTTTTTAATTTAATGATCCTGATCCTTGTTAAATACTGAAAACTCATTATTGTCCAACTGTAAAATGCTTTTCTGAAAAAGATAATCTTTAACAATTAAATGTTTCAGCATTGGGGAATTAGCGATATATATATATATATATATATATATATATATATATATATATATATATATATATATATATATATATATATATAACTATAAGTGTCCTGAAAATGAAAAAAAAAATGTTTATTAGACACTTTCTGATTCTTGAATAACACTTGGCTGTTATGTCTCTTAAAAACACTGATACAGGTTGTCCATTACCTACAGATAGTGAATTTTACCACTAGCTTTGGCGATCATGTATCATTTGATAAAAATGGCAATCCCTTGCCTATCTATGATATTATGAATTGGCAACCAAACCTGGATGGTTCAATGAGACTCCAGACAGTTGGTGTGGTGGATGAAGCTGCACAAAGAGATCATGTTCTTACACTACATCAGGATGCTCTGTACTGGAACTTCGATGCAAAGAAGGTAAAACAACATTTATATTTATACAGAAAGCATGTAACATAAAAAAAAATGTTTTTATTCATTATGTAAAATCACATTTCCTCAAATATTGCCACATTTAACTCACTGTCATATGGATGACCTGTATATGTACAGAGAAAAAGGTAATGCATTCGCTGATGAACCTACACTCTTCATTTCTTAGCCACCCAGGTCTGTGTGCAGTGAAAGCTGCCTTATGGGCACCCGGAGAGCCAGAAGGAAAGGCATGCCCATCTGTTGCTTTGACTGTCTGCCCTGTGCTGATGGAGAGATCAGCAACACAACAGGTGAACATGTAACCTTTAGATCTTATAAATGATCTCGATCATGTGTCCTGTTCATTTTTGTTTATGTCCTACACAGATTCTAATGAATGCATCGCATGCCCTGCTGAGTTCTGGTCTAACCCAGAGAAGGACAATTGTGTCCCAAAGGAGGTGGAGTTCCTGTCCTATGATGATCCACTGGGCATCTCCTTAACAACAGCTTCATTATTTGGCGCATGTTTCTGCACCGGGGTCCTGATTGTGTTTGTGCATCATCGGCATACCCCTGTGGTCCGGGCCAATAACTCTGAGTTGAGCTTCCTGCTGCTCCTGTCACTCAAACTGTGCTTCCTTATGTGTGCTGCTGTTCATTGGTCAGCCTCAACTATGGACATGCCAGCTGAGGCATGTGGTGTTTGGTATTAGTTTTGTATTGAGCGTTTCCAGCATCCTGGTCAAAACCATGGTGGTTGTAGCCGTGTTTAAATCCTCTCGTCCAGAAAGCCACAATGCCATGAAGTGGTTTGGGGTGGCACAACAGCGAAGTACAGTGTTAGTCCTTACAGCGCTCCAGGTGGTGATATGTACAGTCTGGCTGACCACAGCATCTCCTTCCCCTCACAAAAACACTCGCTACATCAGTTCAAAAATCGTTTTTGAATGCGCTTTGGGCTCCGTAATGGGATTTGCAGCTCTATTAGGCTACATTGGCCTACTGGCTGCTGTGAGCTTTCTTCTGGCCTTCTTAGCAAGGAACCTGCCAGACAATTTTAACGAGGCCAAATTCATCACGTTCAGCATGCTGATATTCTGTGCTGTGTGGATCACTTTTGTGCCTGCATACGTCAGCTCTCCAGGGAAGTATTCCTGTAGCCGTAGAGGTCTTTGCTATCTTGGCATCTAGTTTTGGCTTGCTGGTCGCCATATTCGCTCCAAAGTGCTACATTATACTCTTACACCCGGAACGCAACACCAAAAAGGCCATTATGAGTCGAGCGCCACAAAACCGATAGGTACAAAGTACGTACTGTTGAATTAGTATAATTTGTAACGATATGAATATATATGACTTGTGTACACAATCATGAATTATTGCATATTTGTAAATTTATCCATATTCGTTAAAGCTATATTAAAGCATTTGTTGGACCATTTCATAGTGGACTCAAGGCTGACATAAGTAAATTAATAAAAAAATAAACACATTCAGACAACTGTGGTTGTATTATTTCTCAACTTACAAGTCTTGTCAAAAGATAGACAGATATATAATAGACAAGTTTATTCATTACAAAAGGAATCTTTAAAAAATAGATTTTTGTTTTAAGCTCTAGAGATTTCCTAAATACAGAGTTTTACAGACCTTACTTTTATTAATATTTAAAAAGTATCTAATGTAGATATGCTTTTTGATTTTAAACAATTGTAGAATACATTTAGATCTAACTAAGATTAAAGCTTAGATAACATGGTGTTAATTAATTAACACAAAGCTTAAAATAGAAAACAATTATGCTTAAAATAAAACATAATATGAATAAATTCATATATTTATTTTAGTATACCTTGCTACTATTCATAAATTCCTTATGAAGCCAGAAAATAAAATATTTGCCGTTTTCACTGCAAGCTTTTAATTGATAATCAATTATTTTGTCCAAAATATTTGTCAGTTGTTTACATTGTTTTATTAACACATAAATTAGGCCACTCTGTATAAGGGAGTCTGCTAAATGCTGTAAATGTTTTAGGCCAAAATAAGCTTGAAACAGTTTATTATCTCTCTCCAGACCACTCCGTCCTTCCTTCATCACATCCATAAACCTCCTCCTCGGCTTTCATGTTTACCTCCTGCCTGGACAATGCATCCTCAACATTCTCCTGCATATGTACCCCATGTGCCTCCTCTGGGTGGGTGGGTTAGTGCCCCGGTATTGCCATGCTTCCACTCTTTGGGTCCTTGAGCAAGGCCCTTAACCCTCTGTGCTCCAGGGGGCGCTGTATCGTGCCTGACCCTGCTCTCTTTCAAAAACAAGCTGATATGCGAAGAAAGAATTTCACTGTGCTGTAAGGTATATGTGACAAATAAAGGCTATTCTATTCTGTCTGGTCTCCTGAAATACATCTAGGTTAATATTTTACTTGTTTTACTTCTAGGTTACCCGTTCAGTCCCATGGACAGACTCCCAAACGATTTTTCTCTTTTCTTTGTTGATATTAATTATAATGATTTGCCAATCCTTTATTATACCTGTTGTACCTATTTTCTTTATTGTGCTAAAGGTATACTAATAAAATAAAAAATAAGGTTTAATAAATGTATGATGTATATATATTTGTTCAGATTATTACTTTTTATTGAACATAATTGTTCCACATAATTAGAAATGTGTTCAGCACACATGATAAACAGTAACTGGGTTAAAATTACCAGTATATGAAAGAACACAAGATGCAAATAAGGTGTCTATTCCAGGCCAGGAAAAAAGATTCAATATTGGTCATTGCTTTAAAAACATTGTATCCATTTAGTATAGAATCTTCATATTTATTTGACTGGACTGTTTTTCATAAAATAAACTTTATTGCACATCAGGGGACATTTATTAGACATGAGCAACAATAACGATCGTTAAAATATCTAGTAATGTACTGAATTATGATCTCCAATACAGTGAAAATACCATGTCTATACATCGCCTCCTGTCTGTGTATAGATTAGGACAAATGGATTAAATGATGGGATAGTGTTATTAGTATTTCAACTGTCCATATATTTTGCAACTTAATGAACAGTTTATTTGGATGTTTTTCCAGTCACCCCTTTTTTGGTATTAAGTTCAGGCCTCAGCAGAATAATGTAACATTTAGGAGCAAAGATACAGAAAAGCAAGCCAAAAGTGGAGGCCAGAATGGCGAATATCTCCACTGCTACTGTGTATTTCCCCGGAGTGCTGTTGTACGCAGGTATGAACGAGATCCAAACAGCAAAAAAGATCAGCATGCTAAAGGTGATTAACTTGGCTTCGTTAAACGTTCCTGGAAGCTTTCGGCCAAGGAAAGCAAGAATAAAGCAAATGCAGGAGAGGAGGCCGATATAACCAAGCACTAAATAGAATCCTAGCGGCCAGACATCTTTACACTCGAGTATGATCTTTCCACCTTGGTAAGATGTGTTCTTAAAAGGATAAGGTGGCGCTAAAACTAACCAGCTAATGCAAATGATGGCTTGGCCTGCAGTGCAACTGATAATGAATGCTCTTTGCTGTGGAGGGCCGAATTGTTTGAGGGAACTGGAGCCTGGCATGGTGGAGTGAAAAGCCAGCAGCACAACGATGGTTTTGACCAGGATGCAGGAAATGCAAAGGACAAAACTGATCCCGAACGCTGCCTGACGGGCCTGGCATGACCACATCGAAGGCCGGCCCAGGAATACCAACGAACAGAGAAAGCAGAGTTTCAATGACAGCAAAAGCAGGAAACTGAGCTCCGAATTGTTGGCTTTGACTATCGGTGTAGATCTGAAGAGAAAGAAGATTACGGAGACGGCGGTTGCTGCAGCCACTCCCAGGAGAGACAAGGCCACAAGGATGATACCCATGATCTCCTGAAAGGAAAGGAATTCCTCTATACCTTCCACACAAGCCACACGTTCAGCATTGGACCAGAAGTACAGAGGACACCGGGTACATTCCGTGGCTCCTGCAACAAGCCCAAAAATGAGAATTTGTAAATAATGACGTTGTAAAAACAGAACTGAACATTTATGCCTACACGGCTATATATTGAATTTATCACTTCTTACCTGAAGTATTGGTAAATTCTCCCTCAGTGCAAGGCAGACAGTCAAAACAGCAAATGGGTTGGCCTGGTCGTGTGGCCTGACGAGTCCCAGGAGGACAAGGGGTTGTGCATAGAGACAGAGGCACCTGCAGGACAATGTAAACTGAAATTAGCCTGGAAAATGAGCAATTAACAAACGTTTAATGCATTGTACAAATGTATAATTGTATCATTTCAAGAACTGGCATGAAATTACTTAATGCCAGACTTATATCTTTTACTCATATGTATCTATAACATACACCTGTTAAGTTATAATGTAATAATTAATTCTTTTTTTTTTCTTCAGACTGAACACCTGGCTCTGCCCTCCTGTCCACTCTATCAAGTCCATGTCCATCTTGAGCTGCTGCCAACGCGGGGCTGACCCATCATAGCTGCCCACTTTCTGAAACCTGATTCCACCTCGCCCATCTTTCTGCCAGTTTATGATGTCGTAGAGAGGGACTGGCTCACCATTTTCATCAAAATACACCTTTTCTCCAAACTGGTTGGTGTAATTCACTCTCTTCAAATGATTGAGCAACTGTAAATGAAATGGCAAGTAAAGAAATGAGTGGGAAAAATAACATGCAAACAAATCAAAAAGTCTGATTCGATCACCTGTCCAGGTGTGAATTCTACGCCATTGTTACATCTTCTCCGGTCTGAGTCTTGTTCTAGAGATGTGCACTGTAGCAGGTGGTGTAGTGCATGAGAAATGGCATACACCGCTTTATACACATTATAGGAAACCCGCACCGGAATCACGCTTGTGTAACTGCTTTCAACTTGTTTCAGATTCTCCAAACCAGAACACGGCGGTCTGTCTAACGTCTCGCCGAGGAAATAATCCAAGCGGCAATTGAACTGTTCCTCCCAAAACATGTTAGTGAAGACTGATCTGGGGTTTTCTGAGGGCTGTACTTTCACAAGAAACTCGTACAGCCCTGAGATATTTGCACCTCGAAAGGAAAAACCCAAAGTTCCTGTTAGCACATGCTGAAACAGTGGGGCTGTAAGAATACTGGCAGTGACCCAGGCTTCACTGGCCACCCATTGCCAGCCTGTCAGATTTCTCTGTGCCACCTCTGATAGCAGATCCAAAAGTTGGCCTTCTGTGGCAAATACCACAATCACTCGGACTGTAGAGGCCTCCAGGGCGTCAGTAATGGTGCTGATCTGTCTCGGAGTCGGCACTTTGGGGATAGTGTGGTGAAAAGCCACGCAGCCGCCCCATTCTTCTAACTGCTCGGTAAAGGCTTGGATTCCGTAACGGCTATAGTCGTCCTCCGTACCGATTGTACCCACCCACCGCCAGCCAAAATGGGCCATCAACTGCACCAGGGCCTGCACCTGGAAAACATCACTGGGAACAGTGCGGAGGAAGGATGGGTACACGTTCTTATCAGTCAGACATGTGCAAGTCGCAAAGTAGCTGATCTGGAAGTAACAAAGAAAGGGAATAAGTTTCTCTTTCCAGGAGTAAAATGTACTTTAACCGCGGTATTTCCAGACTTCGCACACGTGTGTGTTGCGAGGAATATAATCGTGTATAATTTGTAAAGCGATACATAAAATAAAAGCTATTCTATATTCATATCTACAATAACATTAGGCAGAAATGCATTTGATACTGAAGTTAACTGAGGAGTCTGCTGTTAAGTCCACTGTTAAGTCGGAACAATAAATGTGATAATATTATCGGCAAAATTTCATTAATAAATGTGATAATATTATGCAAAATTTCATTATATATACATTTGAAATCAATCGATGCTTATCAATCAGAATAGGACTTAATCCGAAGATGTAAACTACATTTACATGGTGAACAGGACATCATTAATAATAATTACTAACACTATATATATATATATATATATATATATATATATACATACATACAGTACTGTTCAAAAGTTTTAGGCAGGTGTGAAAAAATGCTGTAAACAAAGAATGCTTCCAAAAATGAAAGTGTTCATTATTTACTTTCATCATGAATGAAATGCAGTGAATAAAGAAAAGAGAAATCGAAATCAAATCAATATTTGTTGTGACTTTGCCTTCAAAACAGCAGCAATTCTTCTAGACACATTTGCACACCGTTTATGAAGGAACTCGGCTGGTAGGTTGTTCCATCTTGGAGAAGTAAACACAGATCTTCTGTGGATGTCGACGTTCTCACATCCTTCTGTATTTTCATCTAATCCCACACACACTCCATGATGTTGAGATCAGGGCTCTGTGGGGGTCGTCCATCACTTCCACTACTTCTAGTTCTTAAAAATTGGTTTGGTTTTGATTTTTCTTTTTTTTCGCTCACTTTGCATTTTGTAAATTGACAAAAATCATTATTTATATTTCTGAAAACATCCTTTGTTTACTGCATTTTTCACACCTGACCAAAATATTATATTCAATCAAATTTTGTTTAATGTTATATTATTGTACACAGTGAAACAACCATGAAATCTAGCAAACGAAAGATACAAGGTAAGAAAAAAATGGCTTGTTAAAAAGTGAAGAAAATATTCCTTTCATTCTTGTACTTTCGGATTTTTTCTCGTCACACTCATCAGATTTTAAGCCCGAGCTCACCATTGGGATCTCAAAAGGCCCAAATGTGTTGGCTACAGCTCGAGTTGGTGTAGATGATGCCAGGCCTATGATTGCAGGAACGGGAGCTTTAGAGAGGCAGGAAACATTCCTCGCTACAGAGCCCTCTGGCTGAGGGAGAGAGGATCCATTGACCAGAGAGAAGGCACTCTGTAGACTAGTATGCACATGATCACAGCTGTCCAGAATCCGATAACCCAGTTTCACACCTGGTAAAAGCCTGGGGTTGCTGTTTATCTCCTCAACGGCAAACACCATAGTCTGGACCCAGCGGAAAGCCCTCAGGTCAAACCTGAATAGCACAAGACAGTTGTGAAAACAGAAAATCTTGTAAAATGTACCATACCATACCATACTATACATACAGAAAATCATAAAGGTACTTTTTGTAGGTATATCTATGTATTTTTCATTCAGAAATGTACCGCAGTTAAAACCTAGACAGCACCAGATACATCACAAGCGATATCACTCACCCACTACACCTCTGAACCTGCGGCCGGTCAATAAAAACATAATCAGGTTTTGGAGCGATGTAATGCAAAGGGAAGAGTCCTCCAAGAATAACATCCCCATCCATCTCCAGCACATTAGGATCAAATTCCCCCATCCTCTGACAGCCACCATTTGATAATGAGGAGTGAACCTTGGACCAGAGGAGCAGAAAAAGTGCCAACAGTGCCGGCTCACTGACTGGCATATTCCCAAGTGTCACAGAGACTCCTGGGCGATTTCATGGGCATGGATGTTCCTGGCAGAGTGAATGGAAGACTGACGGACACTGCCTTATAAAAGAATTCATGTCATCTATTTTCAGTAGGGGATTGACATCTGCACAGGCCAATGAGGATGAATGAAAGGTTGGGAGCAAGAAAACAATGACATGCACACTGAATTAACACATATATACAGTCGAACAAATTCTAATTATACAATTTATGTTATTTGCTTAGTTTAGTTTACAATCATTTCATTTACCCAGATTTTACAGGAGCCACTTTGCAACTGACAACACAATTTTGGTGTATGGATTCCTCAGATACAGTATATATAGAAGGGAATGTTAAACAGTAGCTGCAAAGACAGGTCCAATATTGCCATCTGCAGGATCAGAAGGAACTTAACAAAACCTTTCGAGACAAGTAGCTAAGCCATTACATTCCAGATTCTATATTGCATGGCCTCGGTCTAGATCTTTGTTCTTATGTCCAAAAAAATCACTTCTAGTACTAGAAATCTCGTGGTGATAATAATGACTCAAGGTGGCAAACTATAAAACCGTTTTCCCATTAAAAATATTCTCATACGCATATTCATGCGGAATTCCACTGGACATCATTTCCTGTTTGATATGTCTAATATTTACCAAGTGTTCACACAAAACAAGGAGAATCTGCTTTTAGCTTTTATGCTGCCCACGGTTGGAATCCAGAAGCGATCAGATGTGCTAAAATATTTAAATCCATCTAAACCGATTGCACTGCACTTTATTCATAATTTTAATGTGGTAGCATCTTATTTATAATCATTTTTAGGGTGTAGCTCAGTGGTCTAAGGTGCTGGGTTACTGAATGGAAGATCCAGGTTCGAGCCCCGTTATCACCAAGCTGCCACCCTTGAGCAAGACCCTTAACTCTCTGTGCTCCAGGGGTGCCGTATCATGGCTGACAATGCACTCTGACCCCTGCTACCAACAACAAGCTGGGATATGCAAAGAAAATAATTTCACTAATGTATATGTGACAAATAAAGGCTATTCTATGCTATTCTATTCCTGTTTTAATTCATTTTAAATAATTTTTTTGTTGTTTATTACTTTTTTGTAATTATTCAAATAATTATTTTATTTCCTTTTATATAAAGCACTTTGAATTACCATTGTGTATGAAATATATAAATAATATAAATGCTACATAAATAAAATTGCCTTGTCTGAAATGCAAATGAGCAGCCATAATGGCAGTTTATAAACATTGGAAGACACATAGTCTATAGAATTTGGTTGTTTTGTCTGGTGATTGACAAAATGTCTGAATTTAGTATAACACCACTACATTTACAGGAATATTTTTCTTCTTTTTCTTCTCATTCCTCAGATTCCTAGATTTACTCTAAATTGTTTTCTGACTGAACAACCATTTTTTTCTAAGTTGAAGTGAATTTAGAAGCTGGAATGTACAACAGTGTGTTTTTGTGGAAAGTATTTTGTAAATTAGGATGTCCATGTCTGGGATTTAGCTCCCTCTATTTTTATTAATGTATTTATTTTTGGTAAAAAAAAGAGGGGTTTCCGAATTTGTTATCTTATTGGTACATTTGTTAATGTGTTTTCTGTATTGTTGATTTGATTTCGGATTTGTTACTTTGTTTTTGTATTTGTTATTTTGTTTTATGATTTGCCCTTATCGGCTATTGTAGTTATCACGGCCAATACATGAATATAATAGTTTACGTTATTTTCATTGGACCTGATGAGGATGGACAGGAAAAGAAATGAGTTTATTAGAGAGACACTGCATGTTGGATGTTTTAGATATGAGTTGAATGAGGGCAGATTGAGATGGTTTGGACATGTGCAGAGGAGGGACACAGGGTAGAATGCTGAGGATGAGGAGGAGTTATCAGGCAGGAGGAAAAGTGGAAGACCAAGGAAGGAGGTTTATGTATGCGGTGGGAAGTTGGGGTGAAAGAGGTAAATGTAGAGGACATGGTAGTGTGGAGAAAGATAATCTGCTGTGGCGCCCCTAACTTGAGCTGCCGAATGTAGAAGAAAAATATTAAATAAACAAATAAAATAGACAACTTAGTTCATTAACTGGTCAAATGCATTAAGTAAAGTATGTGCCTACATATTCTTCTGAGGGTACAGAAGGGAAAAGGAATGTGATAAAAAAGTAGATAGATAGATAGACAGATAGATACATAGATATCAATTAAACATAACAATACAAGTAATACCTCCATAAAAATACAGTATGATGCAATTATTTTCCACAGAGGCCCATGTGACCTCACAAAGCTATATAATACCCGACCACATATTGGCCACAGAAAAAGAGAGAATCCCAGAGAGAGGGAAAGATGTGGCTTGTTTCATATTTGTATCTTTGTACTGCTTGGAGAACATTATTTGCTCTCTTCTTCTCTACATCTTCAGCCATTGGCTTGGATCTTGACTCGAGAACCTGCCAGCTCCTAGGCCACTTCAGTTCACTAAATGGGATGCGCCAGAATGGGGACCTTATTCTGGGAGGTCTATTTGAGGTCCATTTTCTTACCGTTCTTTCCAGAGTTGAGCTTCAGAAGTGAGCCGAAACAGCCTTACTGTGAACAGTGAGTGGTTTCAGCACAGGATAAGAATGAGAAAAACTGCAAATGAGGAACTCATTAAGTGAATTGAATAATAGAGATCATGGGATGGTTGAAATTAATTATCTACTGCCTTTCTGTGCAATATATATATATATATATATATATATATATATATATATATATATATATATATATATATATATATATATATATATATACAGATGCACTTGGCTGAAAACTGGAAGCAGAAAATGTCTTATTTTAAAATAATATTTAAAAAACTTTTTGTATAATTGATTTTTTTTTAATATTAGACTTCTAGTTTTTGTGAAAGGTAATTACTCTGAAAAACTCAACTCACTTGGAAAAACTACAAACCAATAAAATAATCACACACATTCGTGATCAAAATTTTTTATGGCTCAAACAAAAGTTCCAGAACTTAAATACTTATTATTATTTAAACATTATTCTCCTTTCAATTATAATAATAATTATTTTATATATTTTACAATTATTCAATAATTATTTGGTGCATCTCTAATATTAAGAAAAAAGGAACACAAAACTCAAAACATGTTTTTCACTGACATAAACTATCTTTGTTAATTATATTGCTACAGGTTCGACATGGCAAGCTTCCAGCAGGCGATGACAATGGTTTTTGCTGTAGATGAGATCAATAGGAATCCCAACCTCCTTCCTAACATCACACTGGGTTACTATCTGTATGATAACTGTGTGAAGCTTGCAGTGGCATTTCGGGCAGCAACAGCCCTGATCAGTGGGACTGATGAAATTGCCTCTGGTCTGAACTGCACCAGTCCTCCTCCGGTGATTGGGATAGTGGGGGATCCGGGTTCCACTCATTCTATTGCTATCTCTAGTGTGCTGGGGTTGTTTCGCATGCCCATGGTACACATCCAGGGAAAGTTCAGTATGTTTCTGAGAATTGGGGGAAATATAGATTAACGTTATGTCTGTAAATCTGTTACATGTGTATTGTTAGAATTTTTGTAGTATATATATATATATATATATATATATATATATATATATATATATATATATATATATATATATATATATATATATATATATATGTGTGTGTGTGTGTGTGTGTGTGTGTGTGTGTGGGTAAGTATGTTTTTTTGTTAGTAATTATGTAGCAAATGATTCGTTCTAAACCTTAAGAAATCCTGGATGCAATATCTCCCATGCTATTGTGTTGCATGCCTGCTTTTCTCTTTTGCTCTCATTCTTGTTCTCCTTATTTTGTCTCATCCTTTATCAGGTGAGCTACTTCGCCACTTGCTCCTGTCTTACTGATCGGAATCAGTTCCCCTCGTTTTTCAGAACAATACCAAGTGATGCCTTCCAGGTTCGTGCCATCGTCCAAATCCTGAAGCGTTTCGGATGGACCTGGGTGGGTCTGGTGTACAGCAATGATGACTATGGTATCTACGCTGCCTACTCCTTCCATCAGGATGTCCAGGAACAGCTGGGCGGCTGTGTGGCTTATTCCGAGATGCTTCCCAGGGATAACAATCGCAAAGATGTGGAGCGTATCGTCAAAGTGATCAAAACCTCCACATCTAAGGTGGTCGTGGTGATTTCCACTGAGGCTTACTTGTTGCCATTAATGGATGAAGTGTCTCTAAGGAATGTCACAGGAAAGCAGTGGATCGCTAGCGAGGCCTGGGCTACTTCGCCCGTCTTCCTCACCCCACGCCTGCTACCATTCCTCGGAGGAACTTTAGGCATTGCTATCCGGCGTGGAGAGATTGCAGGCCTCAGGGACTTCCTGCTACGCCTGCGCCCTGACACAAAGCCGGCAAATAATATGGTCCGGATCTTCTGGGAGGAAATGTTCAAATGCAGGTTCGATTCAGCCGTGGTCGATGAAAGAGTGTTGTGCACGGGGGATGAAGATCTGAGCAGCACAAATACACCATACAGTGATATGTCTGAATTAAGAGCATCCTATAACGTATATAAAGCAGTTTATGCACTTGCTCATGCCCTACATGATCTTACACAATGTCAGGAGGGAAAAGGGCCCTTTAGTGGTCACAGCTGCGCTAAAATGGCCAACTTACATCCCTGGCAGGTGAAAGTGATAACACATGCTTATTAATGTACTGCGCAATTCCACACAAACTGCAGTGAGAACCAATGCATGTGTGTATATAGGTTTATAAGTATGCTTTTAAAACCCATAATAAATAATTCATTTAATCATTAGAAATGCCTGTAAGGAGTCCTTCAAAACTCTGTGATTCAATCACTGTGAAACATTGTCCTGAAAAAAAAAAACTCCCTGTAAATGCCTTCTCTAACCCTTATTCTGTTTGCTTCTGATCATTAATACAGGTTGTCCATTACCTCCAGCAAGTAAATTTCACTACTGGCTTTGGCGATCGTGTATCCTTTGACAAGAACGGCGATCCTTTGGCGATATATGATGTCATGAACTGGCAGCCAAACCTGGATGGGTCGATAAGGGTGCACACTGTCGGTGTGGTGGACGAAGCTGAACAGGCAGACCATGTCCTTACACTGAATGAGGATGCTCTATACTGGAACTCTGATGCAAAGAAAGTAAATCGCATAAAATTGCAGTAGAGGTTTATATGTTTAAACTGCATGTAAATTTCAGAATTGTTATTCTTTGACATGCGAGTGAATATCAATATCACACTAGTAAATGTATACAGCAGAATGAATGAATCCTGATGAAAATGGACACTTCTTAGCCCCCCAGGTCTGTGTGCAGTGAAAGCTGCCCTATGGGCACCAGGAGAGCCAGAAGGAAAGGCATGCCCATCTGCTGCTTTGACTGTCTGCCCTGTGCTGATGGAGAGATCAGCAACACCACAGGTGACCATGTAACCTGAAAATGATACAGATGTGATTTTCCTTTTTGAAAATCTTTCTTTCTTTCATTCTCTTTATCACTTTTTCACTCAGACTCTTTAGAATGCATCGCATGCCCTGCTGAGTTCTGGTCTAACCCAGAGAAGGACAATTGTGTCTCGAAGGAGGTGGAGTTCCTGTCCTATGAAGAGCCACTTGGAATCTCCTTAACAACAGCTTCATTATTTGGCGCATGTTTTTGCACGGGGGTTCTGGGTGTGTTTGTGCATCATCGGCATACCCCTGTGGTCCGGGCCAATAACTCTGAGTTGAGCTTCTTGCTGCTCCTGTCACTCAAACTGTGCTTCCTATGTGTGCTGCTGTTCATTGGTCAGCCTCAACTATGGACATGCCAGCTGAGGCATGTGGTGTTTGGTATTAGTTTTGTATTGAGCGTTTCCAGCATCCTGGTCAAAACCATGGTGGTCATAGCCGTGTTTAAATCCTCTCGTCCAGAAAGCCACAATGCCATGAAGTGGTTTGGCGTGGCGCAACAGCGAAGTACAGTGTTAGTCCTTACAGCGCTCCAGGTGGTGATATGTACAGTCTGGCTGACCACAGCATCTCCTTCCCCTCACAAAAACACTCGCTACATCAGTTCAAAAATCGTTTTTGAATGCGCTTTGGGCTCTGTAATGGGATTTGCAGCTCTATTAGGCTACATTGGCCTACTGGCTGCTGTGAGCTTTCTTCTGGCTTTCTTAGCAAGGAACCTGCCAGACAATTTTAACGAGGCCAAATTCATCACGTTCAGCATGCTGATATTCTGTGCCGTGTGGATCACTTTTGTGCCTGCATACGTCAGCTCTCCAGGGAAGTATTCCGTAGCCGTAGAGGTCTTTGCTATCTTGGCATCTAGTTTTGGCTTGCTGGTCGCCATATTCGCTCCAAAGTGCTACATTATACTCTTACACCCGGAACGCAACACCAAAAAGGCCATTATGAATAGAGCGCCACAAAGTAAATAAATAGAAATGTTGTTTTTTTTACTTAAACAATTGTATATTATTCCATCGTCAGCATAATGTAATATTTCTTAAGATTCACAAATCACGATGTGTGGGATACTGTTAAAAATATATGTATTAAAATATGAAAATTTCTCATTGTCTTTGAAGAAGAATAAATGAATGCACACCAAAAAAATTATTATTTTTTATTATTATTATTATCCATTTATTGTATAGGCACACCCCCGTGTTACCCAAAAGCACAAGACATTCCCCAATACAAACATACTTTAATATTTTGACTATTGGTGTTAGCTTCATCCTCAGGATATTATTTATGGTATTTGGCAAACAATGTTATCCTGAGCTACTTACATTTATTTCATTCATTCAACTGAGTAACCATGGGGTTTCATGTGGCTGAGATTTACAACCCACAAACCAAGTCAAATAGCTGCTTGCTAAAATGCCACAAATGTCTTGTGGATTGTGAATTGTACGCCATATGCAGCTGTCTAGAAGAATGACAGGAGTCAATGACCAGTCCATATGGAATAAAAGGTTATTCAGGCTTAACAAATACAGGCATGATGTCTTTCAGGCATCACTCTTTGACATCCGAGATAAGTCCAAAAACATGTGAAGGTGAAGATTAGTCTATCTGTTCCAATCTCACAGGACGTCTACATCCGATAAAATGCTGAAAATGTTAATACTGGCTATGACCACAAGGCAAAGTGCATTGCAGCTTGCTGTGTAAGGATCCGTTTGGCTGCAGCTACATTTATCTACCACCAAGAACTCAATGAGAATATGAATAATTAAACATATCCCATCCACACGCACTTGTGGGCTCCTGTGCAAGGCCCTTACATGCAAATATAATACTATTACAGCTTAGTGTTTAAAGCATTAGACTCTGCATAAGATGGTTACATGTTCATATCCCAGCACTGAAAAGATGCCACTGCTGAGCCCTCGGTAAAGGGCCTTAACCTACAAATGCTTAGTTGTATGTCACTCTGGATAAAATTGTCTGGGAGGTGGGAGGTGGAGCTTAAAGTTTGAAGCTTTAGACTCTGGAACGAAAGTTCACAAATTCAAATCCTAGAACCAGCAAGCTGTCAGTAGGTACGTTTCCATTACATATTTACAACTTTTGTGGTATTTTCATAATGTCTATAAAAAACTGTTGCAAAATGACGGTGCTTCCATTAACCATAACATGCGACTAAAACTTGTCCTCTCCAAAAAAAATGGGCAGGCTTACTTATATCGCAGCCAATGACACGTACATCATGTGATCTGGAAATGCCTGTTTCCATTAACAGTTTTGCAAATTATTTCTTTTTCGCATCGTCTAAAAAACCATCTCATGCGAGCGCAAAAACTTTTTTGCGATACATGTGAGTTTTTGCGAATTTGACGCGTTTCCATTTAGTCATATTTAAATTTGCCATTTTGAGGGGTAATAGAAAAATTAATTACTGCCCTAAGCAAGGCCATTAACCCCAAGTAAATTTTCTGTATGTTCATGTTTATGTTATTTCAGCCTGTATAACAGTATTCCTTATTGGCATTGGTATTATGAAAGTTGGGCCTACTCAAGGTTTTAATGTTATGGCTGATTGCTGCGAGCCACTTTCCTGGCACACCTACTTTAAAGATTATAGTAACAAAACTTATGCAAATAGTGTCATACAGGCCTTGTAGCATTGTTATAGGATTTTACTTTACTCTCTCTCTCTCAACTACACAAAAAGAAACTCAAATCTAATGCCCCACCCCCTAACCAAAAAAAAAAATACACAAAAGCCAACTTCTTTCAGATGGAAGCTGCTCAGGATTAAAAGTCACGCCTTCTTTTTTAAACACATGTAATTTTACCGTAGAGAATTTTCACAATAGCTGTATAAATACAAGGACTGTTCAACCAGACAAAACATTGTGGAACGCTTTCAACTTAACATTAGCGCTATTCTAGACCTTAATAGGTTGATGGAGCCTTTCTTTACAATCCTGCATGTAATATTGGCTGTTCTAAATTTTTCCAGATCAAATGGGACCACTTGTATCCTGCAAGGAGAGCCGGCATACCCACAGATCTGGAAGGATGGTGATATCATTATTGGAGGGGCTTTTCCCTTCCACAGTAGCTGGGAGACAATTGACTTGTCTTATGTGGTCATGCCGCCACCAATGAAGTGCATAAGGTAAGCAGCGAAGGAAAGACCAGTGATTAGTACACATTTGAAATTGCATTAAAAGTGTGTTTGAGCATTACAGGCTTGCCTGTTACACTCTTTCTCTTCCCTGACCAGCCTTGATTTGCGAGCGCTCCAGTTTTCCCAGACGCTGATCTTTGCAGTAGAGGAGATAAACAACAGTTCTACTTTACTCCCAGGTGTTTCCTTGGGATACAAGATCTTTGACACGTGTGGTTTTGCAGCACAGGGGATTAGAATGGCCATGGCACTTGTTAACGGGGATGAAAATTCAGTTTCAAATGATCTTTGTTCAAAACCTGCTCAGGTCCAAGCCATCATAGGTGAAACATACTCATCAGTGTCTATGGCCATTGCGAACAGTATTGGGCCTTTCAGTGTTCCTATAGTAAGTCTTTGTGTAGGTGAAATGAATATGCACCCACCATTGTGTTGTGAGCAATAATAGAGAAAAATGTCTCAACTACTGCATATGGTTCTTTTTATCACTTCCAGATCAGCCACTATGCCACCTGCGAGTGTCTCAGTGACAAGAAGAAATATCCCTCATTTCTGCGCACTATCCCCAGTGATTATTACCAGAGCAGAGCCCTGGCAGAGATGGTTAAATACTTCGGCTGGACCTGGGTGGGGGCAATACGAAGAGACGATGACTATGGAAATAACGGAATGGCTGCGTTTACTGAAATTGCAGTACAGCTGGGAATCTGCTTAGAATATTCGCTTCCATATTTTAAAACCTACTCAAAAGACCGAGTGTTAAGAATCATCGAGCAGATCAAGCTCTCCACTTCTCGTGTGATAGTGGGATTTCTCGATACTTGGGATTTAGAGAGTCTGCTGCATATATTTTTGGAGCATAACATCACTGGATATCAGTGGGTGGGAACAGAAGCCTGGATCTTTGACCCAGAGCTAGCTAATTTGGACAAGTACAATATACTGCAAGGAGCTATAGGACTCGCAATCCCTAAAGCGAAGGTGAAAGGTTTGCAGGATTTCATTCTGGATGTAAAACCGTTGAAGTCTGTAGGCAGTACCATTTTCCCTGAATTCTGGAAGACTCTGTTTGACTGCGAATATACAACGGAGAATAATTCAAAAGGTTTGCCGGTATGCACAGGAGAAGAGAAGCTGTCTGAAGTGGAAAACACATTCACTGACATGTCACTGATGCCCATTTTTAGTAACGTGTATAAAGGAGTTTATGCCATTGCTCATACACTACATAAACTTCTCGGGTGCAAAAAAGCCTGTCCTACAAAACAGCAGCCTGATCCTCTTACAGTGAGTAAATAAGCATTGCTAGTACAGTTTGAATAAAACATTTCACAATCTCACGTCAGAAAAACACACACACACAAAAATACATATATAAATTAGGACATGAATAATCACACATTATTAACAAAATTTTAATTGCAAACTTTGAATACTGTTTAATGCTCTAATCAACATTTGCATGTACAAATACAGGTGGTAGATAGTCCTGTAATTGATTATGTTTATTAAATGACATATGATATATATATATATATATATATATATATATATAATATATATATATATATATATATATATTTGTGAAGTTCTTGTGTAACTTGCAAAAATTCCTTCAGTTTCTAGAAAACCTCAAAAAAATATATTTCAAAACCAAAGAAGGAGAAGAAGTGTATTTTGATCAAAATGGTGATCCTCCTGCAAAATACGAGATAATAAACTGGCAAAGAAGTAAAGGTGATCAACATGAATTTATTACTGTTGGCCTTTATGACTCCAGTTTACCTAACGATCAGTTAGAAATTAACATTTCCTCTATAGTGTGGGCACGGAAATCCAATCAGGTAAGTTACGGAAGACAATTGTTTCCTTATTTTATTTTCAAATCTTTATTTGAATTTTCCTTTCTTGTTTTTAGTATGTTGTCTGTACATTTTAGGCAAATTGATATTTTTCTGAATCATAGGTACCTATATCTGTATGCAGTGAGAACTGCCCACCAGGTACGAGGAAAGCTGTACAGAAAGGGAAGCCCATCTGTTGCTTTGACTGCATACCATGTGCCGAAGGAGAGATCAGCAATATGACAGGTATAAAAATACAGGGAAAGGAATAAACTGCACAATATGTTGAAATTACGTGTGTCAGTAGAGATCTATAATCCTTCAATTGGTGTCCTTGGAAGGTAAATGTAAGCTGATCATTTTCCCTCGGCATCTAATGTTTTATTTTTATAATATGTCCCTCAGATTCCATTGAATGTGAACAATGCTCCCAAGATTACTGGTCAAATTCCCAAAAAGATGAATGTGTAAAGAAGGAAGTTGAGTATTTGTCCTATGAAGAAACGATGGGGATTTTGCTAACAGCTGTTTCTATTATCGGTGCATTTCTAACTATGGTAATATCAGTAATATTCTTTAGACATAAAAATACCCCAATAGTCAAAGCCAACAACTCTGAGCTGAGCTTCCTGCTGCTCTTCTCTCTGACTCTGTGTTTCCTCTGTTCACTTACTTTCATCGGTCAGCCCTCTGAGTGGTCCTGTATGCTGCGTCACACAGCGTTTGGGATCACCTTCGTCCTCTGCATCTCCTGTGTACTCGGAAAAACCATTGTAGTGTTAATGGCCTTCAGAGCGACACTTCCAGGCAGTAATGTCATGAAATGGTTTGGGCCTCTACAGCAGAGACTCAGTGTTTTTGTCTTCACTCTAATACAGGTCCTTATTTGTGTGCTTTGGTTAACAATTTCTCCTCCATTCCCCTTCAAAAATCTAATCAGCTACAAAGAAAAAATTATTCTGGAATGTAATCTGGGATCAGCTATAGGTTTCTGGGCTGTCCTGGGTTATATAGGATTTTTAGCAATTTTGTGTTTTATTTTGGCTTTTCTGGCCCGGAAGTTGCCTGATAATTTTAATGAAGCCAAATTCATCACATTCAGTATACTTATATTCTGTGCAGTGTGGATCACCTTTATTCCTGCTTATGTCAGCTCTCCTGGAAAATTCACCTGTCGCTGTGGAGATCTTTGCCATTTTGGCCTCCAGTTTTGCGTTACTGTTTTGCATATTTCTTCCAAAGTGTTACATCATCATACTGAAACCAGAGAAAAACACTAAAAAGCAAATGATGGGTAAAGCACAAGCAAAGTGAGCCAAAATGTAACTTTTTTAAATGGAAATCTTACATCATTTGACCAGTGAAACAATATATCTTGGAGGTTTGCAGATTTGGAAACTATGCCAGATGGTCACTGCCTTGCTGTTGCTAACGTTTTCAAAACATGTAATAAAATTTGTCGTCATTTCAGGAACACAAAGAATTCAATGTAACGTAAAGCAGTTTACAATGCAAATAATGGCAATATGGAAAAAAAAATATCTCAATGCAAATCGTAGTAGTTGCATAAGAGTATTGGAAAGCACTAACAATTCATTTGTTAGCCCTAAGCGTAACCAGTAATTGTGATTATTAAAAATAATTTACTTCTTTAATTTATTAAATCAAATGCACATGTACTTTATTGCCATTATCCTATGACTTACAAAAACCTGAACTGTTATTAAAGGTTTGCTGTATTGCATTTTCACAATAAATCAATGTTAAGTTATTATGGTTTCTGTCGAGTAAAATTTTATTATATTGTAATCAACATTTTTATTGCTTTCGTGTATATTTAATGACAACATTTCAATAAATTCCAAGTACTAAATAATGTATTTTTATATAAAACAAAACAAATCTGCATAAAAGTGGGTACAAAGGGTTTTATTCTGATTTGATTTAGATTAGGAATCTTCTATTTTTTCCAGAAAAAAAAAACAGAACAATTATCTCACTTATAGCTGGGTCTTGCCCAAGTGTGCCAACCACAGTAGCTTGGTGGTGCTGGAATCTGAACCAACCACCACCTGATTCAAAGCCCAGCTCCTAACCATTGGCTCTTAGGCAAACATGACCCTATAACTACCGTAAATTTCGGACTATAAGCCGCTACTTTTTTCATAGGTTTTGAATTCATGCGGCTAATAATACGGTGCTATTCTGCAGATTTTTTCCAGACCGACCGCTAGGGGCTCTAACCGGAATTAGAATCAAAACTAACACAAAATAAATGCAAAGAAGAAGAATGCGCTAGTTCCTCTTTAGCAGATATAAGTGGGTAGAAGCGGATAGAAGGAGGACAAACTCTATCTTTACAAGGTTAAGGTGACGTCATTTCACACACAGGAGAAATGAAGATAAATACTGTAAATAGCGCTTATTTTCTCTTGGTTCTGTCCCGTTTTAATCAGTAAAGTCTCTGCTGGTCTTCTCTCCCCTGTCTTCCCCACCCACACACACACACACACACAAAAACACACACACACGCGCGCGCGCGCCACAATACAGCCTCAGCGGTTTTTGATTTTCCCTCTCCCGATATAAGCCCGGTTCACTCTACAATCCCCGTCCGGGCTCGTAGCACATACTAGTGTCTAGTGTCGCGGACACGGACGCTCGATATATGTTTATGGCCTAACCTTTGTCTGTTCCCGATTCCCGGACTCCTGCTCTCCGGTACTCCGGCTCCCGGTCTACCACGGCGCGCAGAGCGCAAGGCTCCCTAGCCTGTCTGGCCGCTCCGTATGAGCGGCGTCTCCTGAGTTCTTTATTCTAATAAATCCTGTTTTGTATGAATTCCGGATCTCCGCGTCTCTGTGCAGCGTCCACCGTTACACCGTGTTAAAATACAGGTTAGGAAAGGATCTATTTAGGTACATACATGTACATTTACAATTCAAAAGCGGATGCGGCTTGTATGCAGGTTCGGCTTATTTATGATTTTTTGGGGTTTTTTTTTTAAATAGAGCAGATGCGGCTTATATCCAGGTACGCTTTATAGTCCGGAATTTACGGTAGTTCATTTGTTGTCCTTCTTTGGTGCACTTAAAATACTACAGACTGGGAAAAATCCACAACCATCTTAGAAAAAAAACTAAAGATTCCGACTTGCCGATTTATTCTGCTTTTGACACATGAACTTGTTCACTGTTTACTGTTTGCTGTTGAATTGGTGAAATCATACACCAATCAGTCTTACCTTTAGAGCCACCAAACATGTGACCATTGGTTCCCCCTTTTGCTGCTAAAACCATCCTGACCAGTTGATCATTAACAACTTCTTCAGCAAGATGTTCAGCAAGAAGTACTATGAGCTTCAGGAGCTCGTATGTTGGATCGCACATATAAGGGCTATATACCCGCATGCATCAATGAGCCTTGGCCAGACATGACCCCGTCTCCAGTTCATCACTGACGCTTCCTTGGATAACTTTTGATAGACACTGACCAGTGCAGTCAAGGATAAACAGAACAAGTGTTGGAGATGCTCTGACCAAGTCGTCTAGACATCACAACTCGCTCAAATCCTTACACTTGCTCATTTTTCTTATTTTAACATACAATTTGTGTTTATTATATTATTGCTACCTAATAATATCTCACCTATTAACAATCACCATGATGAAGAGATAACCAGTGTGTCACTGCTCATAATGTTACAATCTCACAATGTTAAGTCACAAAACATGCACCGTAAACACATTTCCACAATTGCAGGTCTGCTCTCATTCACACTACCATTAGTGTACCATTCCCACTGTTGATGTTTCGTACTTATGTCCTTACCTACAGAACATTAGGGCTTTAGGAGGCTTTCAGTTGATCCATCTGAAACCAGAAACAACATTGAGGTAGTTAATGACATTATATATTAAGTTGTCCTTTATGATTTTGGTTTTGAGACAGAGGCCCAAAGAATATGGACATATAAATGTATATATAAAAAGTGGAGCATTCTCAAATGGAACTGGGAATAATTATAAAAATATTAATTGCATTTGTAAATTTACACAATAATATATTCTAAAAAAAACATGTGCATCCTATAAGCAGTTTAAAATTAAGGTTACCTGTTTGTAAAGTCTACACCCAAGGGTCTAATCATTTTGGGAGTCAAAGAGTGCTATAAAAGCCCAAACACTGGTCATGGTGTTTAAGGAGAGATGAGGATGAGGTTCTTGCACACATGGTTTTTATTCACTCAGGTCAGAGCAGCTGATCCACCTTGTACCTTACTAGGCTTAGACAATCCTCCTCAACTCAGCAAAGATGGTGATATACTGATTGGTGGCATCTTTTCCTTCCATGACAAATGGGACCAGACGACACACGTCTTTACATCCGGGCCTCGGCAACCAAAATGCATAAGGTGAAGAGACAGTAGGAGTGGAAGTGGATCTCCAACACTGCGATTCATTAAATGTTTTCCATACAAAGAATTCAATGGATAGATATATATTTTTACTTAGAAATGATGCAAACAGTTGCTTCATTACAGCTTACTGAAATATTTGGTTCCTTGTTCCTGCAGTTTGAGCCTCCGTGAATTTCAGAGCGCACAAACAATGGTATTTGCAATTGAGGAAATCAACAACAGAAGCGATATTCTTCCTGGAATCAAATTGGGCTATAAAATTTATGATTCTTGTGGGTCAATAGAAATGACCACAAGAGCCTCGTTGTCCTTAGTTAATGGGAATGGAGAGAATACATCATCAATGCCTTGCTCTAAGCCAGACACAGTTCAGGCAATCATAGGACAAACATCCTCTAGCCCCTCCATTGCCATTTCTGCTACTGTGGGACCGTTGCATATACCTGTGGTAAGACCTTTCTATTTTGAAGTGTAATAGTTATTTTTATGATAACTGTAAAAAGCACAATGTAATGTATCGTAATCTTTTGAAATATGTTTGCAGGTCAGTCACTTTGCAACATGCGCATGCCTAAGTAACAAAAAGAAATACCCGTCTTTCTTCAGAACTGTGTCCAGTGATTATTACCAGAGCAGAGCTTTGGCTAAGTTAGTGAGGCATTTTGGCTGGACATGGGTAGGAGCCTTATGCAGTGATAATGACTACGGGAATAATGGCATGAATGAATTCATCATTGCAGCCAAAGAAGAAGGAATCTGCGTCGAGTATTCCAAAGCATTCTTTAGGACGGACCCCCGAGAAAAAATTCTGAAAGTAGTAGAGATAATAAAGGCTGCGACCTCCAAAGTTATTGTTGCATTTGTGTCATATTCCGACGTTGGTGTTCTCTTTAAGGAAATGGCCTTACAAAACTTGACTGGATTTCAGTGGATCGGAAGTGAGTCCTGGATCTCGGATAGAAACACAGCCAATGTACAATGGCAGCATGTTCTTAGAGGATCCATGGGTTTTGCTATTCCAAAAGCTCAAATCAATGGCCTACATGAATTTCTGACCAAACTTAATCCAGCTTCTAGTGTAGATGCTTATACCGAACTCTGGGAGACAATATTTGATTGTAAGTTTCCCACACAAAGCAATGTGCAAGAGTTTAAAGCAATGTGCAGCGGGAATGAAAGTCTCAGTCAGATTCAAAACTATTATACAGATGTTTCAGAGTTACGACTTGCAAATAATGTTTACAAGGCTGTGAATGCTGTGGCGTATGCCCTGCATAACAGATTTGGTTGTTTGGACAGTGGAAATAAATCTAATATGCATAAGGGTCCTGTTGTATGTGCAAACATAACAGATAATAAACCATGGCAGGTAAGAATAACTATATATCCTGTTACAAAAAAAATCTATTGTTTGTAACTCAAGAGTTTCGAATGGTTTGTTTAGGTAGTGAATGAGTTGAAGAAACTCCGTTTTACTACTACAAATGGAGAGGATGTATACTTTGATGAGAATGGAGACCCTGCAGCCAGGTATGAACTGCTGAACTGGCAACAAGGAGCAGATGGTAAAATAGTATTTGTAAAAGTGGGATTCTACGATGCTTCTCTGCAAAGAGACCTTCAGCTGTCATTTAACAACATTAGTATAACCTGGGCCCACAACAAACCACAGGTAAATAAAAAAAAAAACATTTTCTGAGCACATAATACATATTTAACCAAATTTCAATAAATAAATGCAATATAATGAATTGCAGGTGCCAGTCTCTGTGTGTAGTCCAAGTTGCCTCCCAGGCACCAGGAAGGCTGTGCAGAAAGGAAGGCCAATCTGCTGCTTTGACTGTATACCATGTGCAGAGGGAGAAATCAGTAATATAACAGGTATAATGCACAGTTTTTTAATTTAATATTTTTTTAAAGAAAAAAAAAACAATTATTCTAATGACATAAATGACTACATTGATTTTTTTTTATTCTCTTAGATTCAATAACTTGCTTCATGTGTCCACCTGAACTGTGGTCTAATTACAAGAAAGATACCTGTGTCTTAAAATTAGTGGAATTCCTCTCATTTGAGGAAATAATGGGAATCATGTATCATTTTCAAGAGGGGAATCTGTGTTTTCTTCAATTTTATTTTTTTTTTATTTAGGTGATTTTTTTTTTGTTTTTTTTTTTAAAATTACATACCCGTGGAATTCCTCTCATTTGAGGAAATAATGGGAATCATTCTTGTAACATTTTCTTTGTTAGGGGTTTTCTTCACCACCTGTGTTGCTGTAATTTTTTATAGATACAAGGACACACCAATTGTTAGAGCAAACAACTCTGAGCTGAGCTTCTTATTGCTCTTCTCTCTGACTCTGTGTTTCCTCTGTTCTCTTACGTTCATCGGACGTCCCTCTGAGTGGTCCTGTATGCTGCGTCACACAGCGTTCGGGATCACCTTCGTCCTCTGTATCTCCTGTGTACTCGGGAAAACTGTAGTGGTGTTAATGGCCTTCAGAGCGACACTTCCAGGCAGTAATGTCATGAAATGGTTTGGGCCTCTACAGCAGAGACTCAGTGTAGTAGCATTTACTCTCATACAGGTCCTTATTTGTGTACTTTGGTTAACAATTTCTCCTCCTTTTCCCTATAAGAACATGAACTACTACAAAGAAAAGATCATATTAGAGTGTAATGTTGGTTCAGCTGTAGGTTTCTGGGCCGTACTTGGTTACATAGGACTTCTGGCCATTTTATGTTTTATTTTGGCTTTTCTGGCCCGGAAGCTGCCTGATAATTTTAATGAAGCCAAATTCATCACATTCAGTATACTCATATTCTGTGCAGTGTGGATCACCTTTATTCCTGCTTATGTCAGCTCTCCTGGAAAATTCACTGTCGCTGTGGAGATCTTTGCCATTTTGGCTTCAAGCTTTGGGTTATTATTCTGTATATTTGCTCCAAAGTGTTACATCATCATACTAAAGCCAGAGAAAAACACTAAAAAGCAGATAATGGGTAAAGCAGCAACACACTAATGTACCTATGAAGATATCCTACCTTAGTTTGTACATGTAAAACCAATATATGATTTTATCTGGTAAGATCTGGTGAGGCATCATTTCACATACATTTTTTTCCCTCAAAACTTACAATTGCAGACTGTTTCATTAAAGATTTAAATATTTATCATCAATTAAACATTTACATGACATCAGTCACTTGTCCACGTAGCAATGTTGTTTTTGTGACTAATTGGGCAACGGGCCCTGCTACAATTGTTCTGTATTATAACATACTACACATGTATTCCCTATTTTATTATATCAACACATTAACAACATAGCAGTTTACATACTGTAGAAGAAGGGTATGGGGATTGGATATTATCCAGCATCTCACTGCAAATGTTTTAATGGCCATTCTATTTCACAAAGAATTTGGAGGAAAAGTTAAATATAGAGAATTAAAGAACCATAATTCTTTGCCTTTGTCGTGGTCTTTAGAGAAATCATGGAGAAAGTAATTTATTTTATTTTAAGTTTTATAGGACTGTTAAACACAGTGACTATGTCAAATCATTATGTATGCATACATGCCAACCTTTATTGCATCTCTTATTATTAAAATTATAGTTGATTTTAAATGCATATTATCATTGACAAGTGATGTTTAGTGAAGAGTATTTGTTTCTTTCTTTGTCTATTGACGAATATAGAGCAAGATTCAAATTGTTACATTTGTAAAAAGGCCATAAAACGGTCATCTGTAACTTCAATTAAAAATTCCCTCCAGACATGAGGCTTATTAAAAAGGTCACTTGTGCAGATGGCTGACAAAATATATTTTTACAAAATTAAATCATACTTCCCAAGTGGGGATTCTAAAGCACAGGTGACATCATTTTACAAAACAGCATAACAAACATGTAAAAACATGTCACATCACAGTTTATAATTGTTATTGCAGGGACAGCATTCCCTCGTGTGTGGCAGGTGTTAGTGTTAGTGTGCTCTGAACGCTGTCTCTCAGCTACCACCAAGCGATAAATGAAGATTGATGCTATTACAGTTTGATTACATACTAGTCCACCCGGGATCAATTACTGACAAAACAAGTATATTTTCCTCCTGGTACAACATGGAAGGAGGGGGTAGCACAGTGGTTAAGGCGGTGGGATACTGATTGGAAGGTCAGGGGTTCAAGCCTTGTTATCGCCATGCTGCCACTCTTAGGCCTTTGAGCAAGGCATAAGATTCAGAAATTTAAGAAAGGAAACAATGCTGGTCGGGAAACCAAAAATTTGGACAAAAATCCGATTAACAAATTTTAAAGAAGACGTGTTTGTTGTTTTTTCTTTATCTTTTATCTCCTTTTTTCCATTTTGTTAGCTTTACCATCTGTGCTCCAGGGGGCGCTATATTGTGGCTGTCCCCTGAGCTCTGACCCAACATAAACAATTTCACTGGACTGTAATGTATATGTAACAAATAAAGGATATTCTTGTTCTAATTTAACTGGTGAATGATATGGTGCAACTCCAGTACTGTACACCTTAAAGATTCTGACTTTTGGGGAGATTCAAACTTGTTTTAATACTGTATGACCAAATAAAACACTATACAGATTGTATATGCACATGGTGTCAGCAACATGTTATAACCCTTCTTCATATAAATCATGAGGAGTGAAGATAGAAGTGTTTAATATCAAGTTTCATTACCGATTTATTGTTTCCACAAAAAATCCAGACCTCTTTTAGACAAAACTTCACTTTCCAGAATGATGACAACTGAAGTGCAAGTCTAAGTGAACAACAGAAATGGTTTTAGAAAAATAGAATACAGTGAATAACTTACCAATACACAGGAAACCTAGTCTCAATGTCATACATTTCTACTGTGAAGGCCCAAATCTTCTATCATACCATGCTGACCCTGAACTCTGACTTAAACAACCTCTTACTAACAAGTGTAATATGTGAAGAAGAAAATTGCATTGTATCATAGTGTGTATTTAACAAACAAATGTTTTGCCTTTTTCTAAAATCTCCATGTGATTATTAGTGAAAATGAATTAATTCATTGTGTAGTAGAATGAACTAAATAAATGCAAAGTCAAATATTATAAATGAAAAATAGTGGTAAATGTATCACATATCATATAATATACCATGCACGTAAAGCAGCTTTTAAATATTAAAAGCTGCCATAATTCTGACCATTGGGTTGTTGTGATTTTGCTGAAACCGACATTCATTAGCCCAGACTATGCTTTATCAGTTCATGACAGAGTGATTATTTTAGTTAATATGGCCTTACTGTAAATCTGAAACTATCTGTCCATTTTCTCTTGATATCTCTAATTGGGGGAGGAGGTAGCTCAGTGGTCTAAGGAGGCGGGCTGCTGATCGAAAGATCCGGGATCGAGCCCCGGTATTGCCAAGCTGCCACACTTGGGTCCTTGAGCAAGACCCTTAACCCTCTGTGCTCCAGGGATGCCGTATCATGGCCGACGGTGCGCTCTGACCCCAGCTACCAACAACAAGCTGGGATATGCGAAGAAAGAATTTCACTGTGCTGTAATGTATATGTGACAAATAAAGGCTATTCTATTCTTCTTCTATAATCGATATTTATCTGTGCAATACTGCAAGACACTGTCCATTGTTAAAAGCCATATACAAAAAAAAATAATAAAACATTTCATTCTACAGAACTGCTTCTCATTAATTGGTTTTCTCATTTGTTTCATAGAACTACATTCTATAAACCATCAGTGATCAAGAGTAATAGAAATTTGATCAAGCATAATTATGGCTATCACTAGAAACCATGCTAGAGTGTAAAATCACATTTTTACAATGAATAACAAAAGCAATAACCAAAGCATGCCGAATATTCTTTGGGCACATGTTTGGAACGCTAAAAAAAATTGTGAATAAAGATTTACACAAGTGAGTTGCATCTCAGATTTGCATGAATAAAAAATATGTATGCATAAACTAAACTCATAGTAAACATGGTAAAATAATGATGAGGTAATGCACTCGTTAAGCCAACGCCCAAGACGCTGATCGATTTGGGAGTCGATGAGTTACATAAAAGCCCAAACATAGCTGATGGTATTTAGTGCGGGATAAGAATGAAGTTCCTGCACACATGGTTTTTATTCACTCAGGTGAGAGCAGCCGATCCTCCTTGCAACCGACTTGGGATCCATAATCCTCCTCAGCTGAGCAAAGATGGAGATGTAATGATTGGTGGCATCTTTTCTTTCCACAGTAAAATAGACCAGACGGTACAATTCTTTACATCTGGGCCTCAGCAACCAAAATGTATAAGGTGAGGTAATATAAATAGCTTAAATGTCAATTTGTATCTATATTATTTAATTATTTAAATAGCATTAGAAAATTACTTATGTGTTTATGGTGCTCATTTAGACATGTGTATTCTTGGTCCTGTAGTTTGAGTCTCCGTGAAGTTCAGAATGCACAAACAATGGTATTTGCCATTGAGGAAATCAACAACAGAACTGATATTCTTCCTGGAGTTATATTGGGATATAAAATCTATGATTCTTGTGGATCAGTTGAAATGACCACAAGATCCTCCTTGTCTTTAGTCAATGGAAATGAAGGAAATAAATCTGCACTATCTTGCTCTAAACCTGATACTGTTCAGGCAATCATAGGTCAAACATCATCCAGCTCAACTATTGCCATTGCTGCTACTGTGGGACCTTTGAATATACCTGTGGTAAAGACCTTTGCTATTTTGTGTGTACAGAAAGCATTATATGTTTACTAGTGAATTATGAATATGTTATAAAGTGTATAATCCAGAATAAATATTTGTATTGCAGGTCAGTCACTTTGCAACCTGTTCATGTTTAAGTGACAGGAAGGAAATACCCGTCTTTCTTCAGAACTGTTCCCAATGATTACTACCAGAGCAGAGCTTTGGCTAAGTTGGTCAGGCATTTTGGCTGGACATGGGTAGGGGCTTTGTGTAGTGATAGTGACTATGGGAACAATGGCATTAATGAATTCATCATTGCAGCCAAAGAAGAAGGAATCTGTGTTGAGTATTCCAGAGCATTCTTCAGGACGGACCCCCGAGATAAAATTCTTAAAGTAGTTGAGGTTATCAAAGCTTCAACCGCCAAAGTTATTGTAGCGTTTGTGTCATACTCTGACATTGGAGTTCTTCTAAAGGAAATGGCCTTACAGAACATGACAGGATTTCAGTGGATTGGGAGTGAGTCCTGGATTTCTGACGTAAACCCAACCAATGTTCAATGGCAGCATATTCTGAGGGGAGCTATGGGTTTTGCTATTCCAAAAGGTCAAATCAACGGTCTCGGGGAATTTCTGACCAAATTTCATCCGTCATCTGGTATAGCTATATACAAAGAGTTGTGGGAGACTTTCTTTGAATGCAAGCTTCCCACACAAGACAACAATACTGACGTGAAACAATTGTGCAAGGGCAATGAAAGTCTTAGTCAAGTTCAAAACCTTTATACAGATGTTTCAGAATTACGACTCGCAAACAATGTTTACAAGGCCATTTATGCTGTAGCTTATGCCCTGCACAACAGATATAGCTGTTCAAAGTTTGAAGGTGGACAACAAAGTCTTAGTGCATGTAAAAACATAACCGATAATAAACCATGGCAGGTAAGTTTAACAATAGTCTGGTGGAATGGATGGACTTATATTTGCTAGTCATTATTGTCCAATGATTTTCTCAGGTAGTCAATGAGCTGAAAAGGCTCCATTTCACCAGTACAAATGGAGAGGATGTATATTTCGATGAGAATGGAGACCCAGCAGCGAGGTATGAACTGCTGAACTGGCAACAAGACAAAGATGGGAAAACAATATTTGTTAAAATCGGCTTCTACGATGGGTCTTTGGAAAAACAACGTTGGTTGTCGTTTAACAACATCAGCATATCCTGGGCCCACAACAAGTCACAGGTAAATGGATTTATCTGAATAAACATGTTCAAAAATATTTAAGAATGTCATGAAAACACATTCAGAAAAAATGTTTGCAGGTGCCAGTCTCTGTGTGTAGTCCAAGTTGCCCCCCAGGCACCAGGAAAGCTGTGCAGAAAGGAAGGCCAATCTGCTGCTTTGACTGTATACCATGTGCAGAGGGAGAAATCAGTAATATAACAGGTATAATGAATAGTGATTTATGTATGAGCTTATAAAAAATCACAGGAATTGATCTTTTTTTTTTACTTTCTACAGATTCCATAACATGTATCAGATGTCCACCTGAACTGTGGTCTAATGACAGGAAAACTGTTTGTGTCTTAAAGCTAGTGGAATTCCTGTCATTTGAGGAAATAATGGGAATCATCCTTGTATCATTTTCTTTGTTAGGCGTTTCATTCACCGTCTTCATTGCTGTCATTTTCTTTAAACACAAAGACACACCAATTGTTAGAGCGAATAATTCTGAGCTGAGCTTCTTGCTGCTCTTCTCTCTGACTCTTTGTTTCCTCTGTTCGATAACATTTATCGGACGTCCCTCTGAGTGGTCCTGTATGCTGCGTCACACAGCGTTCGGGATCACCTTCGTCCTCTGTATCTCCTGTGTTCTGGGGAAAACTGTAGTGGTGTTAATGGCCTTCAGAGCGACACTTCCAGGCAGTAATGTCATGAAATGGTTTGGGCCTCTACAGCAGAGACTCAGTGTAGTAGCATTTACTCTTGTTCAGGTCATCATTTGTATACTTTGGTTAACAATATCTCCTCCATTTCCCTATAAGAACATGAACTACTACAAGGAAAAGATCATATTAGAATGTAATGTAGGTTCAGCTATAGGTTTCTGGGCCGTACTTGGTTATATAGGACTTTTGGCCATTTTATGTTTTGTTTTGGCTTTTTTGGCCCGGAAGCTGCCTGATAATTTCAATGAAGCCAAATTCATCACATTCAGTATACTTATATTCTGTGCAGTGTGGATCACCTTTATTCCTGCTTATGTCAGCTCTCCTGGAAAATTCACTGTCGCTGTGGAGATCTTTGCTATTTTAGCATCAAGCTTTGCTTTACTATTCTGTATATTTGCTCCAAAGTGTTACATCATCATTCTGAAGCCAGAGAAAAACACTAAAAAGCAGATGATGGGTAAAGCACCTGCTAAATGATTTAACTTCATTTTAAAATAAACCTTTGTCTAACTTTTCAGTATAGTTCATGCATTTATTCATTATATACAGTTACATAACCTTTGAAATATAATATTGTTTTTTCTTTCAGTTTTCTCTTATTAATCCTTATTATATGTATGGACTGAAATACACTGTCAATTAAAGCATAAACTTTAATAGCCCAGTTCTGTCTCAAGACCCTTAATAAAATAACATTATTTAATACAAATACTGACCAGCTGTAGGTCAGTATTTGACTGTTCAAATCAGATTTTAACACAATTACACTATAAAATGATTATATAGGATTATCATAAGTTATAAGTTAAATTTTATGTACACTTTAACAAGCCAAATTTCTTCTGGCAGTGCATAAGAAGGGAACGGAAAGGCCTCCCCATTAGACATTATACACAAAGTGATAAATCTATGACAGCACATAAAAGGTTCATCATCTACTAATATGATGCAAGATTCATAATTAGGCCATTTGGGTTTGAAGCAAAAAGGGTTCAATTTTAGGTCAGATCTGAGGTCCCATTTCTGTGTTTAACACACAGGTGACTGATTATTTCACAAACATGTGAAAACATGCCATATTACACTTTCTAATTGTTATTGCAGGAATTATTTTCCCTCATGTGTGGCAGGTGCGAGAGTGTGTGTGCTGTAAGAGCCATCCCCATGGTACTAGGGAAGTTGTTCCAAAAGAAGCCTTCCTGCTAATCTGAGCGCACTCCAGGTCCGCCAGGTGCAATTAATAGCAAAACAAGAAACGTTTTCCTACTTGCCCCTTTGGAACGTTCAATCAACCAAAAGAAGTTCACAGAGCAAATAAAATCAACACATTATGTCTCCCTATTGAGACATAATTAAATATGTTTTTTATTTTGATGTTCTTTTGGATCTCCCATAAGAAACAGTTACGGAAAATGTCGATGCTTCTGTCTCTCATCGTGTCTACTCTGCATTCTATGATTCTACCGTCTGAGCCGTCTAATGTTTTACACATTGTTAAAGGTCAACTTTGGTCAAGGCCAGACCTCATTTTATGTGAATCAAATAAAGAGTAGACAGATAAGTAGTTATCCACACTTGGCACTGTGTCGAGTGTCTAATGGACCTAATGAATCACATGAGGTAATTTCCCAACAAGTCACTTAACGTGTTTAAGAATCAATTGTGAATGCAAACAATAATAATAAAAAATAAACGTACAACAACTGGGATGCACAGACCTATTCTTTAACAGTTCAAAATGACTGTGCTCAAAAAGAGCTAACCCTAGTCAAACCATTTGTTCAAACATACTTATTAGCTACCTACCATTAATAAAGCAGACATAATATATCCTAAATAAAGATCACCTCTTCCTGTAAGGTTCATCTGTTGTAGCCATGGTTTCAGAAATTTTGCAAAGTGTGCACATAATTTTATCTTTTCAAAAACGTATTTATCTGTAGATTGATCTAAGGGCTTGTTAAAACATTAGATGCAAAACACGTGGATCACTATAAAGGCCATTATGAATTATGATCTATGTCCACAAAGGCTATGGGAATCTATGACCACAAAAGCTAAAAAATGTCTGAAAAATGTTACGCCACTAACTATTTTTGCCCAATGATGACATCAGATAATGGCTAAAGTAGCAATGCAGATTGCACTAGGGAAAGTCTCTAGAGTGGAACAGAATATATGAATAGTTCCACAAATCATGTTTGCACTGAAATGTGGGTTGAAAGAGCTATTTATTTATTATTGAAAGATATTTATTCTCTGCTTATGTAAGAAAATGCATTGGTCTGATACACTGAGGTTTTTCCTACCAAGTTGTTCTACCTTCCCAAATAAGAAAGCAGGCCAATAAGTACCTCCTGAACTAGGATTTACAATGGGTACAACTTCTTGTGAAGTCTACACTTTATAATATAAGCTTTGAGAACAAGGGTGGAGCTGTTTTATTAATTTCTAAATACTGATATGGTCAAGTAGTGAAGCTGAAACAAAATTTCAGCTTCACTACATTGTTGTATTCTTACTGTATACACTGTATGGGATTGTTGTATTCTTCACTCATTGTGTCATATTTGGATGTAAAATGTGTCAGTGGATGTAAATATTTTTGCATGCAGTGGATGCATAACTAGGTTTATGAATATCTGAGGCTGATCTAAATTAAGTCAATGAACATTATACCAGTTATTATGAGATTATAATTGGTACAACCCATTTGTTTACTGTATTGAGTAATCTAATTAAAAATGTAAACCTCCTACTAAGCAGAGCAAAAGAATGCATTGAGACCCATACCGTAGGGACTAACAAGTTTTGAGTCGAATAGCTACAGTATATAAAAGCTTAAACTCTGGTCATATTATTTAGGGTGGGTATGAGAATGAGGCTCCTGCACACATGGCTTTTAGTCACTCAGGTGTCAGCATTTGATACCAACTGCAGCTTACTAAGCCTGCCCAATCCACCGCAGCTCAGCAAAGATGGCGATGTACTGATTGGTGGTATCTTTTCCTTCCATGTTAAATGGGACCAGCCAACACATGTCTTTACATCCGGGCCCTTGCAGCCAAAATGCATAAGGTACAAACTTTGCAAACTTGTCATTGTATTGATGCTAATGTTATTCAGTGGAAAGATATGTTTTTCTTGCCCTCTCCCGATAGTTTGAGCCTCCGTGAATTTCAGAATGCACAAACTATGTTATTTGCCATTGAGGAAATCAACAACAGAACTGATCTTCTTCCTGGAATTACACTGGGATATAAAATCTATGATTCCTGTGAATCGGTAGAAATAACCACAAGAGCCTCGTTGTCCTTAGTTAATGGAAATGGAGATAACACATCTGTAATTTCTTGCTCCAAACCTGATACAGTTCAAGCCATCATAGGGCAAACATCATCTAGTCCCACAATTGCCATTGCTGCTACTGTGGGACCTTTGAAAATACCAGTGGTAAGACTTGTGAAAAATGGTTTGTTTTTAATGACAATATTGATGCTTTTGATGATGATTTCTAAGCACACTGAATAATTAAAGATATGTAGAAAGTAAATAACAAGAGAATTTTTCTATTACAGGTCAGTCACTTTGCAACATGCGCATGCCTAAGTAACAGAAAGAAATACCCGTCCTTCTTCAGAACTGTTCCCAGTGATTATTACCAGAGCAGAGCTTTGGCTAAGTTAGTCAGGCATTTTGGATGGACATGGGTAGGAGCCTTATGTAGTGATAATGACTATGGCAACAATGGTCTAAATGAATTCATCATTGCAGCCAAAGAAGAAGGAATCTGTGTTGAGTATTCAAAAGCATTCTTCAGGACGGACCCCAAAGAAAAAATTCTGAAAGTGGTTGAGATTATCAAGGCTTCAACCTCCAAAGTTATTGTAGCATTTATCTCATATTCTGACCTTGGGGTTCTTCTAAAGGAACTGGCCTTACAAAATATAACTGGGTTCCAGTGGATTGGAAGTGAGTCCTGGATTGCTAGTTTAAACCCTGCTATTGTGCAATGGCAACACCTCCTACTTGGATCCATGGGTTTTGCTATGCCAAAAGCTCAAATCAATGGCCTGCATGAATTTCTCACCAAACTTAATCCAGCATCTGGTGAAGCAATTTACAAAGAGTTGTGGGAGACAATATTCGATTGCAAGTTTCCCACACAAGACAATGTTGAGATTAAACAAATGTGCAAAGGCAACGAAAGTCTTAGTCAAATTCAAAACATTTACACAGATGTTTCAGAGTTACGGATTGCAAATAATGTTTACAAGGCCGTTTATGCTGTGGCTTATGCCCTTCATAACATATATGGCTGTTCAAAAGTGGAGCATGAACAAAAAGGATTTTTTGCATGTGCAAACATAGCAGACAACCAGCCTTGGCAGGTAAATATAACAATATATCGTGGTGAAACAACATGTATTTATATTTGTCACTGTGGAATTCTTTATTTAGGTAGTCAATGCGCTGAAGAAACTCCATTTTACCACTACAACTGGAGAGGATGTATACTTTGATGAGAATGGAGACCCTGCAGCAAGGTATGAACTGTTGAACTGGCAACAAGACAGAGATGGTAAAACAATATTTGTTAAAGTGGGTTTCTATGATGGCTCTTTGCAAAAACACAGTCAGCTGTCATTTAACAACATTAGTGTATCCTGGGCCCACAACACACCACAGGTAAATGATAGTACATGTAGTAAAAGACAGTATGTGCAATCAATGTAATAGTATATTAGCGATAATTGAATTCAATATTTATATTTTTTTCAGATTCCAGTCTCTGTGTGTAGTCCAAGTTGCCCCATAGGTACCAGGAAGGCTGTGCAGAAAGGAAGGCCAATCTGCTGCTTTGACTGTATACCATGTGCAGAGGGAGAAATCAGTAATATAACAGGTATAATAAATGCATAGATAGCAACAAGTTTAAACTTTGATTCTGTTAATGGAAGTAATGGCAGCTTAGTGGATAAGGCTCTGGGTTACTGATTGAAAAGTCAAGTATCAACTATTAACCCTCAGATCTCTACGCATGATGCATCATGGCACTGTGCTTTGGCCCCAAGGTCTGAACAAGTTGAGATATACAAGGAAAACAATTTCACTGTGACAAACTATATCATATTCTTACAATTATCATATTCTTACAAATAAAAAAAAAATTCCTAAATTCCCATTTTGTTTCTCTACAGATTCCATAACATGTATCAGATGTCCACCTGAATTGTGGTCTAATGACAAGAAAACTGCTTGTGTCTTAAAGCTGGTGGAATTCCTGTCTTTTGAGGAAATAATGGGAATCATCCTTGTATCATTTTCTTTGTTAGGAGTATCTTTTACTGTTTTCATTGCTGTTATTTTCTTTAAACACAAAGACACACCAATTGTTAGAGCGAATAATTCTGAACTGAGCTTCTTGCTGCTCTTCTCTCTGACTTTGTGTTTCCTTTGTTCGATAACATTCATTGGGCAACCTTCTGCATGGTCCTGTATGCTGCGCCACACAGCGTTTGGGACCACGTTTGTCCTCTGTATCTCCTGTGTTCTGGGGAAAACTGTAGTGGTGTTAATGGCCTTCAGAGCGACACTTCCAGGCAGTAATGTCATGAAATGGTTTGGGCCTCTACAGCAGAGACTCAGTGTAGTAGCATTTACTCTTGTTCAGGTCATCATTTGTATACTTTGGTTAACAATATCTCCTCCATTTCCCTACAAAAATATGAGGTACTACAAGGAAAAGATCATATTAGAATGTAATGTTGGTTCCGCTATAGGTTTCTGGGCCGTCCTGGGTTATATAGGAGTTCTGGCTCTTTTATGTTTTATTTTGGCTTTCCTGGCCCGGAAGCTGCCTGATAATTTCAATGAAGCCAAATTCATCACATTCAGTATACTCATATTCTGTGCAGTATGGATCACCTTTATTCCTGCTTATGTCAGCTCTCCTGGAAAATTCACTGTCGCTGTGGAGATCTTTGCTATTTTAACATCAAGTTTTGGGTTGTTATTCTGTATATTTGTTCCAAAGTGTTACATCATCATACTGAAGCCAGAGAAAAACACTAAAAAACAAATGATGGGTAAAGCACCTGCTAAATGAACTTTCTATATAATTGTTTTAACATCAATCATAAGATAAGATGTATGAAGTCTTATATGGCAAGCTGTAGTTATATGAATGCTTTTAATTTGACTTGCATAAAGAGCTACTATTTTAATAGTAAAAGTAAAAAAGTTTTTGCAGTATCTATTCAATAGTAAGTGGTTTAAATATTCTATTTTATCAAACTATATCTCTCCCTAGCTTACATTATATATGCTTGGTTCATTTCAAGTTCAAGTTCATTTATTCTATAGCACTTTTCACAATGGACATTGGACAACGGACATTCTGTAAAACTGCCTTGAAACAATGTCCAGAATTATAGAACAAAATGTTTAAATAGTTTTATCCCTGATGAGCAAGCCTCTGGCAACAAAAAACTCAGATGAAATGAGAAACAAACCTTTAGAGGAACTCAAAAGGATTCAAAAGGGAAACCAATTCTCATGTGGGTGTTATCAAGTGTGTGATTTATCAATAATGGCAAATAACGAGAAAAAAAGGCAATGGCAAATGAAAAAGGAATGGCAAAAGAAAAAAACATCTACCCATGCAGGGTACTAGATCAGTTTCATAATCTTTGGATTTCAATCTATTGACAAATAATGTTCAATTGATCTGTGACATATTCAAGAACTGTGCCCTGTTCTAAATCATTGTAATCATACACACTACACATGCATATATCAAATAAAATGATCATGCTGACAAGGTAAAATATCTAATAATGTCTTATTTTACCCACTTTACCTTTAACCATTAATTTTATTTTATCTGAAACTGTCAGTAGCAGGCAGGTGGGACCAAAATGCAGTACACCTGAAGTAAGTCTTTAATAAATGCTTCAGAAAAGTAGGGAGATTAGTACAGTTCCAAAGGCACCCAGGACACAGATGTTCTTGTTATCCACGCTAGGTTAAAAATCAGTCTGAGCAGTGTATAAGTGCAATAGAGCAGGTTGTCGCAAAGTCTGAAAGTACAGTCCATACATACAAAAAAAGGATAGCCCTTCTATGATTGATGGGTGTGTCCCAAAAATAACAGTCTTTAATGAACTAAGCCAGAAGAGAAAAACAAAAAGACAGGGTATAGGGAACAGGTGTCAAGAGCACTGTACAAATGTAAATGTGGTAGGGAGGTGATGGCTCAGTGGTTAAGGCATTGGGCTCTGGACTTGAAGGTTGCAGGTTCAAATCCCAGCACCAACAAGCTGCCACTATTAGGGCCTTATCCCTCCACTGTTCAGTTATTTCTTGAGCCAGAGTATGAGGAAGGTTGGGTGCCAGAACAAGACAGAGCTAGGCTTGCGGTGGACAATCACTTGGTATAACGCCTTGGGAAAGGCCAGACAAATCTGAGGGTGAGCTGTGATCTAGGGAGCTGTTTTCTGATGGGCACCCAAGCGTTCTGGCTGATGCGTTGAGACGGCGCGATGCCCTAGGCTGAGGTCAGCTTGGCCCCTGGCTGGACTGAGTGCAATCTTCAGCGGGGTTCTGTTCTCCACTGAGGCCGCCAAGTTGCACAATCCAGCAAAGGGCACTGGCAAGACCCAGAGCTCCACCTCCGGCAGATGACATTGCTCTGACTCATCACGTCAACCAGAATGCCTGGGTGCCTATCAGAATACAGCCCCTCAGATCACAGCTCACATGCTATGCCAGTCTGCTTGGCTGGGCAGACAAGGTGAGCGGTGAACTCGGCAGGTTAGGAGAGGTGGATTCCCAGGCTGAGCGATGCATCACCCGTGACTCAGGGTCGGTGCAGTGGAACCCCCAGTGGAGATCTGAGGCCAAGCCAGTGCGATTTAGAGGTGGCCTTTGAACAGGGAAGCATGGGTTACTTAGTAAGACTTCTAGGAAGGCTCTGTATTCAGTAAGCTGGCACTTAGGAGCACTTCTCAGGCCACTAGATTGTGAAGGCGGGGACTCAGGTGGGTAGAGCTAACCATTGAGAGCAGGCATAAAAGATATTTGAAATAAAAGACTTGGAAAGCTGCCTGAATTCTTAGGATTATACAAAACTTCAAAGCTTCACCAGATTTTTAAGGACTTTTAGGGATTGGTCCCTAGTGTACAGCTAAACCCTAGTGATCAGCTGATATGATCAGGGAGTGGGACAGCACTTGCAGCTGGCCCAGTAGGAATACTTCTGAATGGATCTGAAGATAAGGTGGTATCCATATAGAGAAGTTCCAAGGTGGTATCCATGAGGGGCAGAGAATTCCAATATTTGACTGTGATGGAATGAAGTTCTTATCTTTCTTTTCCACAAAGATGAATCCAGCTCTGGCAGGGAAGAAATGTGGATGAAACCGAGTGGCCATGTAGGTGAAAGGATTACAAGCAAAGGATAACTACTCCTCGTGATGTTCCATGATGGTTACATGTACCTGCTCTCTATGAAGGATATGACTGTCCAGGATAGTGCAAGACAAGGTATTCCCAAGTGTTGGAATAGCTTTTTATCAAGAACCTTAGCATTTGCTACAGTGTCAGTGAAGGCCACCAATTCCTGGGTCTGGTGTCTGAAACTGCTGCAAACCTTAAACATGGGTTTGAAAGGAGCGTGGAGCTGTTGACTCAATTCTGGCCTTCCCTCCAACAAGAAGCTCTCCACTTCACTGGGCAGGGTGTTTTATTATATTAAAGATAAGTGTATTCCGCATATTTAAGCAATAGATGGCTAAAACTTTAACTAGGCCATGTTCACTTGACAAAAAACACATGTAATGAAATTGAGTGTGAAGATCCTGGTGTTAAAAAGGTCTCCAGGAGCTTTTGCACAAGAATGAGGGTAAGGGGAAGGAGGATCTGGATAAGGGACGGACTGGGATACTTATTTTATATGTTGAAGGGGTCACTTTTGTATTGCCAAATTGTGTTTTGGTTCTTCAAATAATAAACTGAATTATAATTATATACTGAGAAAGAACAACATGATAAAAGTGCTAAGGGCTAAAAATAGAAATTCACCATCTATACTTCAGGGACATTTTCATCAAGACCACCTGGTCTATAGAAGGGATATCATTGGCAGCCAAAGTCTATATGAGTGTTTCATTAGTACTTTAGTGGTGCTCTTGCCTGCCAAATGGAACAAAACTTAATTATAACAATTAAAGGGGACATATAAGAAAATACTTTTGTAAAGAGGTTTAAACAACAGTCTAACAAAATGCTGAGAATTTCCGATTAATCAGTATAATGAGGTAATGCATTTTTTCAAAACCACACCCAAGGGTCTGGTAAGTTTGGGAGTTAAAGGGTTATATAAATGGCTAAAGATCTGGCCTTGTACAAAAGGAGCAATGAGAATGCGGTTCCTTCACACATGGCTTTTATTCACTCAGGTGAGAGCAGTCGATCCTCCCTGCAGCTTACTCGGCCTGCCTAATCCACCTCAACTCAACAAAGATGGTGATGTGCTAATTGGTGGCATTTTTTCCTTCCATGTCAAATGGGATCAGAAAACACAGATCTTTACATCTGGGCTCCAACAACCAAAATGTACAAGGTGAGAGAACATTAGGATCATTTTGATTTGGCTGAATTTGGTAAATCAAACATTTTTATAGGAGATATTGAGGTAACAGCGATATTAATAAGAATTTCACTTACAACATTTACAGAATAGTTTTATGCATATGGTGTTCTCTGAAAACCAATGTACTTTGTTTTTTGTTTCTTTCTGTAGTTTGAGTCTCCGTGAATTTCAAACTGCACAAACTATGGTATTTGCCATTGAGGAAATCAACAACAGAACTGATATTCTTCCTGGAGTCAAACTGGGATACAAAATCTACGATTCATGTGGATCAATAGAAATTACTACAAGAGCCTCCTATGTCTCTAGTTAATGGCAATGAAGAAAACACATCTGTAATGTCTTGCTTCAAACCTGATAGAGTTCAAGCAATCATAGGAGAAACATCATCCAGCACCTCAATTGCCATGTCTGTTGCTGTAGGACCTTTTAATATACCTGTGGTTAGATCTCTTCTTTTTTTCTCTCTGTAAAAAAATATTTTTTATTAAATTAAATGCTGTTTTTGATGATAACTTAATGATAAAAGGGATATTTAGAAAGTATATAACAAAATAACATCATAGAAATATGTCTATTGCAGGTCAGTCATTTTGCAACATGTGCATGTCTAAGTGACAAGAAGAAACATCCGTCATTTTTCCGAACTGTTCCCAGTGATTATTACCAGAGCAGAGCTTTGGCCTAAGTTAGTCAGGCACTTTGGATGGACCTGGGTAGGAGCTTTATGCAGTAATAATGACTACGGGAACAATGGCATAAATGAATTCATCATTGCAGCCAAAGAAGAAGGAATTTGTGTTGAGTATTACTAAAGCATACTTTAGGACGGACGCAAGAGAAAAAATTCTAAAAATAGTGGAGATGATAAAGACTTCAACAGCCAAGGTTATTGTAGCGTTTGTCTCCACCTCTGACCTTGCTGTTCTTCTGAAGGAAATGTCCTTACAAAATGTAACTGGAATTCAATGGATTGGAAGCGAGTCCTGGATTTCTGATCCAGCTAATGTTCAATGGCAACATCTGCTGAAAGGATCAATGGGTTTTGCTATGCCAAAAGCACAAATCAGCGGCCTTCAAGGAATTTTTGACCAAACTTAATCCAGCTTCTGATGCAAGCTATTTTCAAAGAATTGTGGGAGGCAATATTTGACTGTAAGCTTCCCACACAGGAAACTGTTAGGATAGAACAAATGTGTAAAGGTAATGAAAGTCTCAGTAAAATTAAAAACCCATATACAGATGTTTCAGAGATACGAGTTCCAAATAATGTTTACAAGGCTGTTTATGCCGTGGCTTATGCCCTGCATAATGCATACGGTTGTTCAAAGAGGGAAAATGAACAACAAGGTCTTATTGCTTGTGCAAACATAACTAATAAACCATGGCAGGTAAGTGTAACAATATAGTCTGAAGACTAACAAATGCTTATATTTGTCACTAAACTGTGGAATGGTTTCGTTAGGTAGTGAATGAATTAAAGAAGCTCCGTTTCACAACTACAAATGGAGAGGATGTGTTCTTTGATGAGAATGGAGACCCTGCAGCCAGGTATGAACTGCTGAACTGGCAAAATGGCAAAGATGGTAAAGTCGAGTTTGTTAAAGTGGGTTTCTATGACAGCTCACTGCAAAGAAACCTTCAGCTGTCATTTAACAACATCAATATAACCTGGGCCTACAACAAACCACAGGTAAATAACACAGTCTATATGAATAAATAATAAACACTAAAGTATTGTCATAACTAGGAACAGCAAAATAATTTTCAGGTGCCAGTCTCTGTGTGTAGTCCAAGTTGCCCCCCAGGCACTAGGAAGGCTGTGCAGAAAGGAAGGCCAATCTGCTGCTATGACTGTATACCATGTGCAGACGGAGAAATCAGTAATATAACAGGTATAAAGCATAGTGCAGAAATATCAAATATTGTAAACTTTGGTTCTGTTAATGAAAATTAAAAGTATTGGCAGCTCAGTGGAAGTTCAAGCCCCGATATCAATAAGATGCCACTCTTGGGCCCTTAAACATGTCCATTAAACGTTAGTGTTCCAGGGGTGCTGCACTGCACGCTGATCCCAAGTTGATATATGCAAGGAAAAGAATTTCACTGTGTTGCAATGTACAGTATATGTACAAATAAATATACAATATACAAATAAAATATATTCTATTCTTACAATTAATGCTCATTAAAAATGTCCTCAATAATTTTTTTCTCTACAGATTCTATAATGTGCATCAGATGTCCACCTGAACTGTGGTCTAATGACAAGAAAACTGCTTGTGTCTTAAAGTTGGTGGAATTCCTGTCATTTGAGGAAATAATGGGAATCATCCTTGTATCATTTTCTTTGTTAGGAGTATCTTTTTCCGTCTTGATTGCTGTAATTTTCTTTAAACACAAAGACACACCAATTCGTTAGAGCTAATAATTCTGAAGCTGAGCTTCTTGCTGCTCTTCTCTCTGACTTTATGTTTTCTTTGTTCGCTAACATTTATCGGTCAGCCCTCTGAGTGGTCCTGTATGCTGCGTCACACAGCGTTTGGGACCACGTTTGTCCTCTGTATCTCCTGTGTTTTGGGCAAAACTGTAGTGGTGTTAATGGCCTTCAGAGCGACACTTCCAGGCAGTAATGTCATGAAATGGTTTGGGCCTCTACAGCAGAGACTCAGTGTAGTAGCATTTACTCTTGTTCAGGTCATCATTTGTATACTTTGGTTAACAATATCTCCTCCATTTCCCTACAAAAATATGAAGTACTACAAGGAAAAGATCATATTAGAATGTAATGTTGGTTCAGCTATAGGTTTCTGGGCCGTACTTGGTTATATAGGACTTTTGGCTCTTTTATGTTTTATTTTGGCTTTTCTGGCCCGGAAGCTGCCTGATAATTTTAATGAAGCCAAATTCATTACATTCAGTATACTCATATTCTGTGCAGTGTGGATCACCTTTATTCCTGCTTATGTCAGCTCTCCTGGAAAATTCACTGTCGCTGTGGAGATCTTTGCTATTTTAACATCAAGCTTTGGGTTATTATTCTGCATATTTGTTCCAAAGTGTTACATCATCATACTAAAGCCAGAGAAAAACACTAAAAAGCAGATGATGGGTAAAGCACCTGCTAAATGAAGATTTTAGATACACATTAATAAAAAATATCTGTTTAAAAGCTTATTTCTAGGTTAAGCTCTAGTTTATATGAAAGTAGTTAAAACAGATTTGCATAAAGCATTAGTACTTTAATGTACTAATTAGTACTTTTTTTAAAACTGCTATCTTCTCTACAAAGAATGTATCTTTTGCATATGATGCATTATGTTAAAATAACTAAGGTTTGTTTTTCCATATAATTTAATATATTAGCAACATTATCATTAGCAATATTATAAATTAGCAACTAGGTCCTGTCCCAAGTTACTTTATTTCAGCAAACTTGCACTTTACTTTCAGCAAACAACTACACTTGCAAATATATAATAAAATCCTTTTGCTGAGGAAAATTCCACAATGTTTTTCTTTATCAGTATTTTTCAGCTGTACAATGCATACAATAATCTGCTGATAAAGTGAAGGTACTTTACAAAGATTGATACAGTGTCATTTTTATATGGTGGCACTACAATCTGACATGTAACAGGAGTGTAAGTGGATGCAAGTATGTAGTAAAAGGAACAAAAATATATTTAATATAACCATCATGGCAAACAATCAAATGATCATAAACAAGAAAAAGGCAACAGTAGACAAACAATGCTATTAAGTAATAAGTGAATACTAGAAAATGTCTTCAAGTTCAATGACATGCAAAGCAAGGAACAAGACATAGAATACTTGCTATACACACACACACACACACACAAATGTTAGACAAGGAAGTAAAAAAATTTATTGGGTTACTTGACCATAACCCTATGCCCTGAAAATGTGTGAATCAGAAGCTGCATATCCTAACCTTAATGTAACATTCTTTGTTCGAATGTCTGAAATGGCGTCCAGACATGCCTGCAGGGTGGCAATGAGCCCAGCATAACACAGGGACATTCCCTATTAATAGCTACACTCTTATGCTGTGATTCATAATTCATAATTGGAATGAGAATACCAATCATTGAAAGTGTAGAGACCCCTTAAGTTTGTGTACCAACAACACTGAAAGGTTCTCAAGCACGACTCTGGGATGACACACCAACAATGGCAGAAATGATGTGGATTGTTCTCATAAATTTGATTGATCATCATAAACAAGTTGCGGTTGAGCTCGTTGAAGTTTTTTCTGATCTCTTCTAATCTTCTCTGCTCTTGAAGCATGCATGCCGCTCACAACACCCCACATGACTGCAACAGATTTGCCAGTTTCACACACAATTTCATGTTTGATCTTTCCTCTAATTTGAAACAGCAGACGTGGCAGTGCATACGGTAAGATTAGAACCATCTGTACAACTCTTCATGTACACTGGCTAATGTCTTTTGGCACACTGACTTAAGTCCCATGCAGGGACTGTCACTCTGGTAGTCAGTCTCAGGTGCTTTACTCCACAAAAGGAGTGGAAGACTAAGGGAGGCTTGCATTCTGAGACCCTTTTAATCAGTTTGACAAACTGAAATGGCACCATTATAAACCATGTACTTTAGGAAAAAAGATTCGTCCAGGCACTCCAGCACTGAACAGCGTCACAGTGATTGTGTGTGCATTAAGTGTCATATACCAAGCTTCAAAAGTGCACCGTCTGAGAGTATAGCTTCTTCAACTGGTAGGAGTCCTTGCACATAGAATAATCTGTACTACACTGGCTAGAAACCCAGCAACTCTAAGTTGGTGCCAATCAGGGGACAGATGTGACGGTTCCAGTGCTCAGGCCGGGGATGAAACATTGCCCCCTGCACCTGGAATGGGATATCAATCCTCAGAAGGGATTGAGATATGAGAAACTTACTCTGATTTGCCAACCAGGAGCTATGGTTAAGAAGCAGACCCACTGCTAAAGGGTCTTGGCCAGTGCTCCTGGGAGCAAAACAATTGATGGAAATGCATGACGAAATGCACTCTGGCCAAATATGGGCCACTCAGAGAAGCTGGAGTCAAGGGAAAGCAGAGGAAGCATTGTGCTGTCTCCTGTGAAGCAAATAGGCTCATCACTGCTTTGTCAATCTGTTGCACAATTGAATGTCTATTTTGGGGTTGACTTTCTATTCCCTGTCACACATCTCGTCTGGTAAGCAATCTGCTCCTATTTTCCTATGTCCAAGAATGCAAATCGCTCTGAAAGACAGAAACTTGTTCTGTGACTCACAAAGCATGTTGCTATGTGTCAGTATATCAGGATGAATGCCATTGGTTGTGTGTATGCTTTTATACAGAATAAATTGCATTTACATTAAGCAACATGCTAAAAATGTTGGGGGTTGAAAGGAAAACACTAGGACATCAAGGCCACTGGGCCTATAGAATGGTTATCATTGGATCAATGAGATAATGAATATCCTACCCCAACACCCAAGGGTCTGGTAAATTTGGGAGTTGAAGGGTTATATAAATGACTAAACAGCTGTCACTGTATATAGAAAGCAATGAGAATGCGGTTCCTTCACACATGGCTTTTATTCACTCAAGTGAGAGCAGTCGATCCTCCTTGCGGCTTACTTGGCCTGCCTAATACCCCTCAACTCAGCAAAGATGGTGATGTATTGATTGGTGGCATTTTTTCTTTCCATGTCAAATGGGACCAGACAACACATAGCTTTACATCTGGGCTTCAACAACCAAAATGCATAAGGTGAGAGCACATTAGGAGAATTTGATTATGGTTGAATTTGTAATTATTGCAGTTCTATAGGAGTGATTGGTTTAAAGAAGCAGAATATATTAAATTATGTACAACAATTTTTTGTATTAACATTTACAAGGTTGACTGGACACCTGTGTAGTTTTCTCTTTCTTTTTTGTTCTTTCTGCAGTGTGAGCCTCCGTGAATTTCAAAATGCACAAACTATGTTATTTGCTATTGAGGAAATCAACAACAGAACTGATATTCTTCCTGGAGTTAAAATAGGATATAAAATTTATGATTCCTGTGCATCAGTAGAATTAACTACAAAAGCCTCCTTGTCTTTAGTTAATGACAATGGAGAAAATACATCAGTAATGTCTTGTTTCAAACCTGATACAGTTCAAGCAATCATAGGAGAAATATCCTCTAGTCCTTCTATTGCCATTTCTGTTACTGTGGGACCTTTTATCATACCTGTGGTAAGATTTGTACATTTATTATATTCACACATTAAATTCTTGTCAGTCCAATCCCTTAGTTGGTAATTTAATGATGAACAAATGGTAATTAAAACATAACTGAACTATCTTTAAATCTAAATATTGCAGGTCAGTCACTTTTCAACATGCGCATGCCTTAGCAACAAGAAGAAATACCCATCTTTCTTCAGAACTGTTCCCAGTGATTATTACCAGAGCAGAGCTTTGGCTAAGTTAGTGAAGCATTTTGGATGGACATGGGTAGGAGCCTTATGCAGTAATAATGACTATGGGAACAACGGTCTAAATGAATTCATCATTGCAGCCAAAGAAGAAGGAATTTGTGTTGAGTATTCCAAAGCATATTTTAGGACGGACCCCCGTGATAAAATTCTGAATGTTGTTGAGATGATTAAGACGTCAACCTCCAAAGTTATTGTAGCATTTGTTTCAAATTCCGACTTTGCTGTCCTTCTAAAGGAAATGTCCTTACAAAACATGACTGGTTTTCAGTGGATTGGAAGCGAGTCCTGGATTTCTGATCGAGCTAATATCCAATGGCAACATCTGCTGAAAGGATCAATGGGTTTTGCTATGCCAAAAGCACAAATCAGCGGTCTATGGGAATTTCTGACCAAACTTAATCCGGCTTCTGATGCAAAAATTTTCAAAGAATTGTGGGAGGCAATATTTGACTGTAAGCTTCCCACACAAAATGTTAAAATAGAGCAGATGTGCAAAGGTAATGAAAGTCTCAGTCAAGTTCAAAACATTTACACAGACGTTTCAGAGTTACGAATTGCAAATAATGTTTACAAGGCTGTTTATGCCGTGGCTTATGCCCTGCATAATGCATACGGTTGTTCTAAGAGACAAAGTGAACAAGGTCTTAATGCATGTGCAAATATAACTAATAAACCATGGCAGGTAAGTGTAACAATATACGGTGAACAGCATGCACTCTTGCTTTTTGTAACTGAAGGATGTGGAATGTTTTCTTTAGGTAGTGAATGAGTTAAAGAAGCTAGTTTCACCACTACGAATGGAGAGGATGTGTTCTTTGATGAGAATGGAGACCCTGCAGCCAGGTATGAACTGCTGAACTGGCAAAATGGCAAAGATGGTAAAGTAGAGTTTGTTAAAGTGGGCTTCTATGACAGCTCACTGCAAAGAAACCTTCAGCTGTCATTTAACAACATCAGTATAACCTGGGCCCACAACAAAGCACAGGTAAAACAAATAATCTATATGAACAGATATTATGTACAATTAATATTTACAGTTATTAATATCTATACATTAAGAATGAAATATTTGCAGGTGCCAGTCTCTGTGTGCAGTCCAAGTTGCCCCGCAGGCACCAGGAAAGCTGTGCAGAAAGGAAGGCCAATCTGCTGCTTTGACTGTATACCATGTGCAGAGGGAGAAATCAGTAATATAACAGGTATAATGCATAGTGCTTAGTTTATTAATATGTTAATAATTTGATAATTCATACCCCTATTCTTTATTCTTAGATTCCATAAATTGCATCAGATGTCCACCTGAACTGTGGTCTAATTACAAGAAAACTGCTTGTGTCTTAAAGCTGGTGGAATTCCTGTCATTTGAGGAAATAATGGGAATCATCCTTGTATCATTTTCTTTGTTAGGAGTATCTTTTACCATTTTCATTGCTGTAATTTTCTTTAAACACAAAGACACACCAATTGTTAGAGCAAATAATTCTGAACTGAGCTTCTTGCTCTTGTTCTCTCTGACTTTATGTTTTCTTTGTTCACTAACATTTATTGGCCAGCCTTCTGCAATATCCTGTATGCTGCGTCACACAGCGTTCGGGATCACCTTCGTCCTCTGTATATCATGTGTTCTAGGCAAAACCGGGGTGGTGTTAATGGCCTTCAGAGCAACACTTCCAGGCAGTAATGTCATGAAATGGTTTGGGCCTCTACAGCAGAGACTCAGTGTTCTTGCCTTCACTCTTGTACAGGTCATCATTTGTATACTTTGGTTAACAATATCTCCTCCATTTCCCTACAAAAATATGCAGTATTACAAAGAAAAGATCATATTAGAATGTAATGTAGGTTCTGCTATAGGTTTCTGGGCCGTCCTGGGTTATATAGGACTTCTGGCTCTTTTATGTTTTATTTTGGCTTTTCTGGCCCGGAAATTGCCTGATAATTTTAACGAAGCCAAATTCATTCACATTCAGTATACTCATATTCTGTGCAGTGTGGATCACCATTTATTCCTGCTTATGTCAGCTCTCCTGGAAAATTCACTGTCGCTGTGGAGATCTTTGCCATTTTAACATCCAGCTTTGGTTTACTATTATGCATATTTGTTCCAAAGTGTTACATCATCATACTGAAGCCAGAGAAAAACACTAAAAAGCAGATGATGGGTAAAGCACCTGCTAAATGAACTTTTTAAATTACTCATTGGGCAAGCTCTAGTTCAAATGAAAGTCTTTAAAATATATTTGCATAAAAAGATACTATTTCAGTAATTACTCTCAAAACACTGCAAGTTACTGTCAAATTTTGCAGTACATTTTGCAAGTGGCTATTTTTAGTGCATCAAGCCAAAATATCCATATAGGAAACACGAGCTTTGGGTTTAACCTGATTTAAAGCTAACATAATATTCATACTGTAATTAGCCATGTCCGACATAACGTTGCTATAGCACACTACAATTGAAAATATTGAATAAAATTATTATGCTGATGATGTAAAATTGTCCAGGATTGTTTTTCCTTTTTTACCGTTTTTTCAGCTGTATGTACAATGCATACAATTCAGCTGTATGTAAAATTAATGGAAGGATTGGAAGACGCAAATGCAAACACGAGTCTTTAAGGGTAAAGGGTTAGAAGACAGAGCAGAGGGGTAACAGCAAAGCATAAACCAAAATACAGTCCAGGGTCAGAGCACAGGCAAATGGGGCAAGCACCGCGAAACCGGAAGTGTGCATGGCGTGCTCAGGAGATCCTGACAGTAGCCCCCGCCCAGGACCATCTCCTGATGGCCCAATTTATCCTGTAGTCTTTGGAGAAAGGATTGGCAGGCAGAAGAGGCAAGGCCTCACAATCCACCCTGGGTGGGTAGAGTTGGCCTGTAGGAGGGAAGTACTGGAGAGTCACGAATAAGCCGGGGCATCAGGAAGGTTGCGTGCCAGTGGTGGACGAAGCAAAGCTTGAGGTGGACTGCCACTGGGTAGAACATCTTGGAGGTTTGGAAGGGCAGACAAACCGGAGGGTGAGCCTCATGGGGACTGAAGTCAGAGGCAGAGCAACAACCTCAAGCTTGGCGACGCCGTCAGCTGGAGACTGGGACTCGTAACCGCCCCAGTCATACCTCAAGCTCATCGGCAACCCAGTCAGATATCTCAAGCTCGGCAATGATCTGGGCTGGTGGGGATAACTGTATTAAAAAGTCAGGCACAGCAAACAGGGTAATAAAGGGCAGGCAGAGACACCAACAGAAAACCATAGTCCAAAGTCCAAACCATAAATCCAGGGCAGGGATCCAGAACAAGGAACTGGAAACAGGAAAACGGGGAACAGGAAACAGGAAGCAGAGCAGGCAGGGTGACAAGGGAATCTCTGCAGCAGCAAACCAAATCTGGCAAGGTGTGATTGTCTCTGATGTTCTTAAATAGTGCAAGATGGCTGCTGACCTGGAAGGGTGATGCGAGCTCAGGAGATCCTGACAATGTGCACTTGTGAGGCTCTAATAGATGTGATATGGACCACTTTCAGGTTGTGCCTTTTATATAGAGATGCCCAGACAATGCGGCAATGGGATGCAGAATTTCACTCCCCATGTAATACTAGTACAATACTAGTTTTTTGATACTACAAAAAATCAAGTTAGCAAATGTAGGTAGGATAAATGTCTAAAGCCTAGTTAGGACCCTAACGGGAATAATGGTACAAGAGTGAGGGTACGGAAGAAGATCAGAAGAAGATCTTTTTGTCAATGCATATAGGACTTTGATTCAGTTGGGGCTTGTTTTGCTTCTGCACAGAATAAATGCCAATTATAATGGCACTCTGACAACGACAAACATGCCAAGGGCTTAAGGGGAAACTACTGTCTATAACATTTGGCCATTAGAACCACTAGATCTATAAAATTGTTCATTTCAAAACCTGTTTATGGTATCAAAGGAGACATAAGAAATATCATTTGTGAAAAGAATTATACAGCAATTTATACAGTCAGATTTATACAGTGGGATATATGTGCACCTTGTAATAATCAGTGCAATACCATGAATTAGTGCAATTCATACTACAAAACCCAAGGGTCTGGTAAATTTGGGAGTTAAAGGGTTATATAAATGGGTAAATTGTTGCCATTGTACAAAGGGAGCAATGAGAATGAGGTTCCTGCACACATGGCTTTTATTCACTCAGGTGAGAGCAGTCGATCCTCCCTGCAGCTTACTCAGCCTGCCTAATCCACCACAACTCAGCAAAGATGGTGATGTACTGATTGGTGGCATTTTTTCCTTCCATGTCAAATGGGACCAAACGACACACATCTTTACATCAGGGCCCCAGCAACCAAAATGTGCAAGGTGAGAGCACATCAGAAGAATGTAAACTTGGTTGAATTTGGTAAATGAGATTATAGCATTTTATATGAGCTATTCATTTGATCAGGAATATATTAGATAGATCACAATGCAACATCTAAAAATGTGTTTATTGCATTAATGCTTATGCGGTTCAATTAACAGCTTTCTATTTTTTTTTTACTTCCTGTAGTTTGAGCCTCCGTGAATTTCAGAATGCACAAACTATGGTATTTGCCATTGAGGAAATCAACAACAGAACTGATATTCTTCCTGGAGTCCTGCTGGGGTATAAAATGTATGATTCCTGTGGATCAGCAGAAATAACTACAAAAGCCTCACTGTCCTTAGTTAATGGCAATGAACAAAACAAATCTGTAATGTCTTGCTCCAAACCTGATGCAGTTCAAGCTATCATAGGACAAACAGCCTCCAGCCCTTCAATTGCCATGTCTATCACTGTTGGACCTTTGGACATACCGGTGGTAAGATGTGTTCTTTAATCTATGCAAAAATATTTTTTTAAGGAACTAATGTTTTTCTAATTATTGATCCAGTATAATGAACATAATTAATGAACATCATTAAAAACTGGTTATTACAGGTCAGTCATTTTGCAACATGTGCATGCCTAAGTGATAAGAGCAAACATCCGTCATTTTTCCGAACTGTTCCCAGTGATTATTACCAGAGCAGAGCTTTGGCCAAGTTAGTCCGGCATTTTGGATGGACATGGGTAGGAGCCGTATGTAGCGATAATGACTACGGGAACAATGGCATTAATGAATTCATCATTGCAGCCAAAGAAGAAGGAATTTGTGTTGAGTATTCTAAAGCATACTTTAGGACGGACACAAGAGAAAAAATTTTGAAAATTGTTGAGATGATTAAGACGTCAACATCCAAAGTTATTGTAGCATTTGTCTCCACCTCTGACCTTGCTGTTCTTCTAAAGGAAATGTCCTTACAAAACATGACTGGGTTTCAGTGGATTGGAAGCGAGTCCTGGATTTCTGATCCTGTTAATATCCAATGGCAACATCTGCTGAAAGGATCAATGGGTTTTGCTATGCCAAAAGCACAAATCAGTGGCCTTCAGGAATTTTTGACCAAACTTAATCCGGCTTCTGATACAACTATTTTCAAAGAATTGTGGGAGGCAATGTTTGACTGTAAGCTTCCAAAACCGGAAAACATTAAAATAGAGCAGATGTGCAAAGGTAATGAAAGTCTCAGTCAAGTTCAAAACCTTTACACAGACGTTTCAGAGTTACGAGTTGCAAATAATGTTTACAAGGCTGTTTATGCCGTGGCTTATGCCCTGCATAATGCATACGGTTGTTCTAAGAGACAAAGTGAACAAGGTCTTAATGCATGTGCAAATATAACTAATAAACCATGGCAGGTAAGTGTAACAATATACGGTGAACAGCATGTATTCTATATTTGTACCTGAAGGATGCGGAATGGTTTCTTTAGATAGTGAAGGAGTTAAAGAAGCTCCGTTTCACCACTACAAATGGAGAGGATGTGTTCTTTGATGAGAATGGAGATCCTGCAGCCAGATATGAACTGCTGAACTGGCAACTTGGTAAAGATGGCAAAGTAGAGTTTGTTAAAGTGGGCTTCTATGACAGTTCACTGCAAAGACATCAAGAGCTGTCATTTAACAACGTCAGTATAACCTGGGCCCACAACAAACCACAGGTAAATAACACTCTATAAGAAAAAAAATAAATATTGCCATAATTATACACAGCAAAACTGACTTTTCAGGTGCCAGTCTCTGTGTGTAGTCCAAGTTGCCCACCAGGCACCAGGAAGGCCGTGCAGAAAGGAAGGCCAATCTGCTGCTATGACTGTATACCATGTGCAGAGGGGGAAATCAGTAATATAACAGGTATAATGCATAGTGCAGAACTCAAATAAGTATAAAGTTATTTCAGACTGTTTCTGATTTATTTCTACAGAATAAAAATGACCTAAATTCTTTTTTTTCCTCTTCAGATTCCATAACATGTATCAGATGTCCACCTGAATTGTGGTCCAATGACAAGAAAACTATTTGTGTCTTAAAGCTGGTGGAATTCCTGTCATTTGAGGAAATAATGGGAATCATCCTTGTATCATTTTCTTTGTTAGGCGTTTCATTCACCGTCTTCATTGCTGTCATTTTCTTTAAAAACAAGGACACACCAATTGTTAGAGCGAATAATTCTGAACTGAGCTTCCTGCTCTTGTTCTCGCTGAGTTTGTGCTTTCTTTGTTCACTAACATTCATCGGTCAACCATCTGAGTGGTCCTGTATGCTGCGTCACACAGCGTTCGGGATCACCTTCGTCCTCTGTATCTCCTGTGTTCTGGGGAAAACTGTAGTGGTGTTAATGGCCTTCAGAGCAACACTTCCAGGCAGTAATGTCATGAAATGGTTTGGGCCTCTACAGCAGAGACTCAGTGTAGTAGCATTTACTCTTGTTCAGGTCATCATTTGTATACTTTGGTTAACAATATCTCCTCCATTTCCCTACAAAAATATGAGGTACTACAAGGAAAAGATCATATTAGAATGTAATGTAGGTTCTGCTATAGGTTTCTGGGCCGTCCTGGGTTATATAGGAGTTCTGGCTCTTTTATGTTTTATTTTGGCTTTTCTGGCCCGGAAGTTGCCTGATAATTTTAATGAAGCCAAATTCATTACATTCAGTATACTCATATTCTGTGCAGTGTGGCTCACCTTTATTCCTGCTTATGTCAGCTCTCCTGGAAAATTCACTGTCGCTGTGGAGATCTTTGCTATTTTAACATCAAGCTTTGGCTTATTATTCTGTATATTTGTTCCAAAATGTTATATAATCATACTTAAGCCAGAGAAAAACACCAAAAAGCAAATGATGGGCAAAGCACCTGCTAAATGAACTTAAATGAAAGCCTTTCAAATGGAATTGAATAAACATCCATTCTTTCAAAAAGCTAAATAAATAAACTGATAATAAGTGTCTAATTTTTGCAAGACTATTTTCTTATGTTGAATTGTTAATGCATTAAATACAATGTTAATGACAATTTGTATTTTCATATATCCTTTCAAAAAAGAAATCTATATATACTACTCCACTTTATTCTCTTTTGGCTTCACAAACCTGCTAATAAAATTCATAAACTAAATCCTGTCCCAAATCTCTGATCTCTGAGTCCGCCTACCCTATGACATTATGTTACAAAAATATTGTATTATGTCCACGCCTTAATGCATTTGCGGTTCACTTTCATTTTTTACAGATTTCCTACATGCACACTCACTCTCTTTCTTTCAATATCTCTTTCTCTCCCAAGGGCCTTTTCTCAAAATCTCTATTACTGCAACAGGGAACATTGATTAGTTAAATCACCTACTGTACATGGACCTTACTATCCCATTTACAAACCAACACTTGGCCACATGCTGCTGCCACATTCCCTTACAGCCAGACTCAGGCTGGCTAACCATTAGGCACACATCTGACTCCCCCTCCTGACTCGAAGGTAAATTGTTAACAGCCATGGAACCATTGTATCTACTGTACAAGATCTGCTGCTTTCTTTTAAGTAACATCAGTCATAGAGATGGTGATTTCCAACTACAAAATTAAGAACAAACTGACAATGCTATCCCCAATTTGGGAGACATTTGGGCTCATGACGGAAGTAGAAGCCAGGATATCATACATTTGCCCACCCTATTGCACACTTCTTTGCTTTTGCTGTGACTCCTCCCAACCTTGAAGTTCACAGGACCACTCGTAAGTGGTTTAAGTACAGATGCCAGCTATTACTATATACAATTTACTTATGTAAGTAGGCAGTGGAATATTCATTGTGAGGGCGGAGGATTCAACTTAAGGTACTCACTCTGAGAAGTGTTGTAAGTGCAAATGCTAGCCATTACTATAAAAGATTATGTCATATAAGTATTGTCAGCCTGTGTGAGCACTTCCAGCACCACAGAGGAACCTCCCACCTGCAAACTATTTACTAATGGCTATCGGCAACCGACCTGTTTCCGTCCTTCGCTCTCCCGACCTCCGGCTTCCCGACCTTACCTGTTTCCGGACCCTCGCTCCGAACGCCAGCTCTGTGCTCAACACGCTCCAAACGGCGGCTCTGTGCTCAACGCGCTCCGAACGCCGGCTCCATACGCCGGCTCCATACGCCGGCTCCATACGCCCGCCACTTCCGGTTCTGCTAACTGACTCGGATCGCTGAATCGGCTCACTCATTCGGCTCAAAGGAATCGGCTCTCTGACTCAGCCGCTGGTTTCACCATTTCTAGTCGGCTCCAAGTTTGTGCACGGCTCCGCCCACTTCCTGCTCTGCTCAGCATCCTCCTTGGATCCTCCACTAGGCTCTGAGATAGGACATACCAAACTGAAGAGTGATGAACTGCTGTTAACTAAACATTTAAATCCCGTGTTGAATGTGCCACACCCATCTGATTCACTCAGTCGGCTCAAACAAATCGGCTCTCTGACTCGGCCGCTGGTTTCACCATTTCCCTGGCTTCTAGTCGGTTCCGGGTTCGCGCACGGCTCTGCCCACTTCCTGCTCTACTCAGCATCCGCCTTGTATCCTCCAATAGGCTCTGGTCCGGCAAGCAGACCAGAAGCAGACAATTAATGAACTGGTGGCAGGAATCCAACAGATCTTGGCCAACCTACAGTCACCCCCCAGTGGTGCCACTGCCCCATAACTCCCCCATCACTGACCCCTGCCCCGGCTCCTCCTGTTCCCCTGGATGATCCCGTTCCCGTACCTGCAGCTATGACGGTCCGGGGGCTATGACCCCCGCTCGGTACTCGGGTGACCCAGACACCTGTCACTCCTTCCTAGTCCCGTGTGATCTGGTCTTCAGTCTGCAGCCCCTGTCGTTTAGCACGGAACAGCCTAAGGTGGCTTATACCATCTCACTCCTAGCCGGTCGAGCACTGAAATGGGCTTCTGCTGAATGGGAGGCCCAATCCTCCCACTGTGCGTCTTTCGCCACCTTCTCATCAGAGTTGCGGAAGGTGTTCGGAACATCTATGCCCCGGACATGATTCGGCTCATTCTCTGCTATCGGCAGCTCAGGGTCAGCGTTCGGTGGCTGAATTCGCTGCTGACTTCCACACCTGTGCCACGGACAGCGGCTGGGATCAAAAGGCCCTCTACAACACCTTCCTCCGAGGGTTGTCTTCTGCCATGACGGATGAACTTGCAGCCCGAGATCTACCCCAGGATCTGGATGAGATCATCACTCTTGCCACCCGCATTGACCGGCGGATCAGGGAGCAGCGCCAGGAACGGCAAATCTGCCCGCTCTGAAATGTCTCACCACCTCAATCCTCTCCTCGCAGCCCACCTCTCCAACCAAGGTTCCGTGACCAAACCCCCCCCCATCCCCCCACCCCCGTCACCACCTGACACCCAAGGAGAAGGAGAGGCGCCGCTCACTGGGCCTTTACTGTGGTGGAGAGGGTCATATGGCGGGCTCCTGCCCGGCAAAAGGCAGGGCTCGTCGGTGAAGGGAAGGTCACCCACGAGCCGCAATCTATCCATTCTTTCCAAGCCCACCATTCAAGTTCACCTGCATACCGTCCCCGGGGAATTGATCTTGCTGCCTTCATTGACTCAGGGGCGGACGCGGAATTCATTGATGTGGAGCTGGCCAGACAACTCCGCCTGCCCATTGAGGGCCCCTTACTTGAGGTTCTACACGTCAGGTCTTTGGATGGGAGCCTTCTGGACAAAGCCACTCACCGGACCAAGCCGTTACTCAGGGAACAACACCAGGAGTGGCTCACCCTGTTGGTGATTTCTTCCCTCCAGGCCCCTATCTTCTGTACTGGTCTGGACAGGCCCACAGGTCGTGTTTTGGAATGGGGAACCCACTGCCTTGGCCATTGCCTCACTAATCCCACCCCCAAACCTCTCTCCGCCATTGTCCCAGGAACCCTGGATCTTGTGGCCGTCCCTGAGGTTTACCAAGACCTGGCCCCAGTCTTCAATAAGGCCCTCGCTACCATCCTGCCCCCCCACCGGCACTACGACTGTGCCATAGACCTGCTAAGAGGAACCAGCCCTCCTCAGGCCCACCTCTCAGTGCCGAAGAGAGGTGCCAACTTTCAGCGCCGGAGAGAGCCGCCATGAAAAAATACATTCAGGAGTTCTTGGCAGCATGCATCATCCGGCCCTCCTCATCCCCTGCAGGCGCAGGATTTTTCTTTGTGGATAAGAAGGATAAGACCCTTCGCCCCTGCATTGACTACCGTGGCCTTAATGCCATCACCGTCCGCAATCGCTATCCGCGCCCCCTCATGGCCTCTGCACAGCGCCACCATCTTCACTAAATTGGACCTGCACAATGCCTACCATTTAGTGCGCATCCGGGAGGGAGATGAGTGGAAGATGGCATTTAACACCCCCATTGGCCACTACGTGTATCTGGTCATGCCATTTGGCCCCACCAATGCACCGGCAGTGTTCCAGGCACTGGTCAACAACATGCTCAACGATGTGTTCGTCTTCGTCTACCTGGATGATATCCTGATTTTCTCTCACTCAGTGGAGGAACATGTTCATCATGTCCGGGCAGTGCTGAACCGGCTTCTGAGGAATCGGCTGTACGCCAAGCCAGAGAAGTGAGAGTTCCATGTTTCACGGACCTCCTTCCTGGGGTACTGTCTTTCGGCCGGCAATATCCAAATGGACCCTGCCAGGATCCGAGCTATCAGGGAGTGGCCAACCCCCCCCACCAGCCAGAAGCTCCAGAGGTTTCTGGGATTTACCAATTTCTATCGGCAGTTCATCAAGGGCTATAGCGGAGGTTCACCGAGGCTCCTATCCTGATTTTGCTTGATCGGCAGTTCGTTGTTGAGGTCGATGCCTCCAATGTTGGGGTTGGTGCCGTCTTGGGAGGGCCTGCTTATTGTCCCTGAAGCTCTGTGCTCAGATGTCCTCCAGTGGTGTCACAACTCTCCCTTCTTCTGCCACCCCGGATTCCCTCGAACCCTGTCTCTGGTCCGGACACGCTTCTGGTGGCCCTCGCTCCGAAAGGACACCGAGGATTATGTGGCTGCCTGCCCGAATTGCGCCCAACACAAGAGCTCTCACAGGCAACCGGAAGGTCTTCTACGTCCCCCATACCTAGGCGCCCATGGTCCCACATCGCCATGGACTTTGTGACTGGCCTGCCCCCCTCTAATGGGAACATCACCATCATGACTGTGGTCGATCGATTCTCTCAAATGGTGCATTTCATCGCCCTACCAATGCTCCCGTCCACCAAGGAGACGGCCAAGCTGGTCCTTCCTCCATATCTTCAGGCTCCATGGACTCCCCAGGGAAATTGTCTCGGATCGCGGACCCCAGTTCTCGGCTCGGTTTTGGAGGGAGTTTTGCCACCTACTAGGCATTTCGACCAGTCTCTCGTCTGGCTTCCACCCCCAGACCAACAGCCAAACCGAGAGGCTCAACCAAGATCTGGAGACCGGGCTCCGCCTCCTCTGCAGTCGAGAACCAGCCTTCTGGTCCGAGAGGCTAGTGTGGATCGAATATGCCCATAACACCCTCCCTACAGCTTCCACCGGGGTCTCACTGGTAAACCCCGTAGCCATCCAGCTCAGGCTACCCAGGGCACCCAGGGTCCATCCTACATTTCATGTCTCCAGAGTTCGCAGGTTTGCCCTGAACATATTCCAGCTATTTACTAATCGCCGGCTCTGTGCTCAACGCGCTCCGAACGCCGGCTCTGTGCTCGAACGCCGGCTCCATATGCCCAGCACTTCCGGTTCTGCTAACTGACTCGGATCGCTGAATCGGCTCACTCATTCGGCTCAAAGGAATCGGCTCTCTGACTCAGCCGCTGGTTTCACCATTTCTAGTCGGCTCCAAGTTTGTGCACGGCTCCGCCCACTTCCTGCTCTGCTCAGCATCCTCCTTGGATCCTCCACTAGGCTCTGAGATAGGACATACCAAACTGAAGAGTGATGAACTGCTGTTAACTAAACATTTAAATCCTGTGTTGAATGTGCCACACCCATCTGATTGAGCAGTTCATCAATGAGAGCCATTGCACAGGTAAAATTTAGACACCACATTGAGTTCAATAATCAACATAGAAGCAAAGAGAATCATCATATTGATTCCGAAACCACAGGGCAGCTCCAAGTTCCTCAAAAGACACCTTCAGTATGGGCAGCTGTGGACCAATACACCTGGGCTAATCTCAATATGTTGCTCTATAACATTCATGTGACCAGGAAGAATCAAAACATGTCCAAAACTCTCTTTGTAAGCTCACAGTCTATGCTGTCTGGGATGGAGAGAATTGGGGTGCATTTTTTAACTTACTTTTGATTTGTGCTGCTCCCTCATGGAAACAACCGGGAATGCCACATATGTGTACCTAAAAGTTATGCAACCTGCTGGGTCTTCTTGGGTTAGCCCATCAAGACAAAGGCCTGGCAGTAGTTAAAGCCCCCTGGCTGAAAATAAACGGTGCAGATCGACAGAAACCTGAAGCACAGCGTTGGGCTTGGTGGAAACCTGTCCAGATCGGCGCTCTCAGCAGGAGCCTAGAGTGGAGCGGCGAACTCGGCAGGAACCTCAGAGGAGAGGTGGTCTCAGTGGGAACCTGAAGCAGAGCGGTCGAATTCAACAGATTATCGGCCCGACCGATTATCTGCGCCGATATTAAGCATTTTTATGATCATCGGAATTGGTTATTTTCAAAAATGATTTGTCGATAAAATAATTTAATTTTCAAATGCGCCATTTGGCGCTATTAAGGACCCACTAGTGGCAGCTTGGTGGTGGGGGGGTTTGAACCCATGATCTTCCGGTCCAGAGTCCATTGGGCTACCACCTCCACTCTAACACAGAAAGTGCTTGATGAAGCTATGGCAGTGATCAGTTGTCTCTCAAAGGTAAGTTAGCAGTAGCCATTGCTTGTGTTACAGTAAATCACAATCCTCTACGCTGCAGTTGCAAAAATATAATATTTAGCAAATTTTGACAATTTTTCAATTTTACACCAGACACATACTGGTTAAAAATATCGTTTATCGGTGCATTTGATCTGTAATAATCGGTGTTGGCAATAGCCCTGAAAAACATATATCGGTCGACCCCTACAGAGCAGCAGCTTCGGCAGGAAGCAGAGGCTGAGCGACATCTTCGTGGTGACCTGTAGCAGAGCAGTTAGCTTTGTGATTTTCACATCCCTTTATAATTGAAACACACACAGGAACATCCATTATTTAGCCGAAGTGAGGGATCTTAAAGTTCACTTCCCTAGACGTTGTCCCCCCCAAAAACGTCTGGAAAAATATGGAGGAAGTCCAGGTGGAACCATGACGGATTTACAATTGGAGATCTCAACCCTAACGATCATGTGCTCCTCCTAATTTCAAGCACTATAACTGCATGTTCCTAGCATGATTATAAGGCCCATACTCACACTGTAAGATTAACATATTTCGTTCTATGCCTGTCTGACATGGAGCTAATATTGATGGCCCTTATTTCTGTAAAAATGTAATTAAGTGTAGACATGAATGCTTGTACAGCATAAAGTATATACAGGTAATAATTCATCTGTATGTAATAACCGGGGCTAATGTACATAATGCAAGTCACAAAGACAAAATATGTGTGCATACATTTACATTATAAAATACAATGTGTGCCTCCTAGTAATCAGCACAATGCAATGAGGCAATGCAATTCATAAACCCAAGGGACTGGTAAATTTGTGAGTCAAAGGGTTATATAAATGGATAAACAGCTTTCAATGTTTTTAGAGAAAGATGAGAATGAGGTTCCTGCACACATGGCTTTTATTCACACAGGTCAGAGCAGCTGATCCTCCCTGCACCTTACTCGGCCAGCCTAATCCACCTAAGCTCAACAAAGATGGTGATGTACTTATTGGTGGTATCTTCACCTTACATGGCAAACTGGAGCAGACAGTACATGTCTTTACATCTGGGCTCTGGCAACCAAAATGTAGCAGGTGAGTGTAAAATTGAAATATATTTTTTAAATATAGAAAGTGGAATTACAATAATGGGAGCAATTATGAAAAGAAGATAAGAAATATTTGAAATGATTTTTAACCCTTTTAATGTACTGCTGCTTGTGTGATCCAGTGAAAATGGCTAACATTCTTTGTTTATTTGTGCAGTTTAAGCTTCCGTGAATATCAGAATATGCAAACTATGTTATTTGCTATTGAGGAAATCAACAACAGCACTGATATTCTTCCTGGAGTCAAACTGGGATATAAAATTTATGATTCCTGTGGATCGGTAGAATTATCTACAAAAGCCTCCTTGTCTTTAATTAATGACAATGGAGAAAATACAACTGTAATGTGTTCTTCCAAACCTGATACAGTTCAAGCAATCATAGGAGAAATATCCTCTAGTCCTTCTATCGGTATTTCTGTTACTGTGGGACCTTTGAACATACCTGTGGTGAGATCTCTTTTATATAAATACTTTGTTTTAAATTCTTGTCAGTTAAATGGCTTTCTAAGGAAATTAATGGTAATTATATAAAAAATTAAACATATCTACATATTTCAGGTCAGTCATTTTGCAACATGCGCATGCCTTAGCAACAAGAAGAAATATCCGTCATTTTTCAGAACTGTTCCCAGTGATTATTACCAGAGCAGAGCTTTGGCTAAGTTAGTGAGGCATTTTGGATGGACATGGGTAGGAGCCTTATGCAGCAGTAATGACTATGGGAACAATGGTATAAATGAATTCATAATTGCAGCCAAAGAAGAAGGAATTTGTGTTGAGTATTCCAAAGCATTTTCTAAGACGGACGCAAGAGAAAAAATTCTGAATGTTGTTGAGATGATTAAGACGTCAACCTCCAAAGTTATTGTAGCATTTGTTTCAAATTCCGACTTTGCTGTCCTTCTAACGGAAATGTCCTTACAAAACATGACTGAGATTCAATGGATTGGAAGCGAGTCCTGGATTTCTGATCGAGCTAATATCCAATGGCAACATCTGCTGAAAGGATCAATGGGTTTTGCTATGCCAAAAGCACAAATCAGCGGTCTATGGGAATTTCTAACCAAACTTAATCCATCTTCTGATGCAGCTATTTTCAAAGAATTGTGGGAGGCAATATTTGACTGTAAGCTTCCCACACAAAACGTTAAAATAGAGCAGATGTGCAAAGGTAATGAAAGTATCAGTCATGTTCAAAACCAATATACAGATGTTTCAGAGTTACGAGTTCCAAATAACGTTTATAAAGCTGTTTATGCCGTGGCTTATGCCCTGCATAATGCATACGGTTGTTCTAAGAGACAAAGTGAACAAGGTCTTAATGCATGTGCAAATATAACTAATAAACCATGGCAGGTAAGTGTAACAATATACGGTGAACAGCATGTATTCTATATTTGTAACTGAAGGATGTGGAATTTTTTCTTTAGGTAGTGAAGGAGTTAAAGAAGCTCCGTTTCACCACTACAAATGGAGAGGATGTGTTCTTTGATGAGAATGGAGATCCTGCAGCCAGATATGAACTGCTGAACTGGCAACGTGGTAAAGATGGCAAAGTAGAGTATGTTAAAGTGGGCTTCTATGACAGTTCACTGCAAAGACATCAACAGCTGTCATTTAACAACGTCAGTATAACCTGGGCCCACAACAAACCACAGGTAAACAAAAATAATCTATATGCTATCATGTACAATATGTATGATATCATGTATTTTGTTTGTGTATATATATATATATATATATATATATATATATATATATATATATATATATATATATATATATATATATATATATATATATATATATATATCCAAAAAAATATTTGCAGGTGCCAGTCTCTGTGTGTAGTCCAAGTTGCCCCCCAGGCACTAGGAAAGCTGTGCAGAAAGGAAGGCCAATCTGCTGCTTTGACTGTATACCATGTGCAGAGGGAGAAATCAGTAATATAACAGGTATAATGCATAGTGCTTAGTTTATATAATCCACAAACATAATAATTAATCATTTGTTTTTTTTTTCTCTTTTAGATTCTATAAATTGCATCAGATGTCCACCTGAACTGTGGTCCAATGACAAGAAAACTGCTTGTGTCTTAAAATTGGTGGAATTCCTGTCATTTGAGGAAATAATGGGAATCATCCTTGTATCATTTTCTTTGTTAGGAGTATCTTTTACCATTTTCATTGCTGTAATTTTCTTTAGATACAAAGAGACCCCAATCGTCAGGGCGAATAATTCAGAGCTGAGCTTTTTGTTACTATTTTCACTCTTTCTGTGTTTCCTCTGTTCTCTAACATTTATCGGACGTCCCTCTGAGTGGTCCTGTATGCTGCGTCACACAGCGTTCGGGATCACCTTCGTCCTCTGTATCTCCTGCATTCTGGGGAAAACCGGGGTGGTGTTAATGGCCTTCAGAGCGACACTTCCAGGCAGTAATGTCATGAAATGGTTTGGTCCTCTACAGCAGAGACTCAGTGTAGTAGCATTTACTCTCATACAGGTACTTATTTGTGTGCTTTGGTTAACAATTTCTCCCCCATTTCCCTACAAAAATATGAAGTACTACAAGGAAAAGATCATATTAGAATGTAATGTAGGTTCAGCTATAGGTTTCTGGGCCGTACTTGGTTATATAGGACTTTTGGCCCTCTTATGTTTTATTTTGGCTTTTCTAGCTAGAAAGCTGCCTGATAATTTCAATGAAGCCAAATTCATCACATTCAGTATACTTATATTCTGTGCAGTGTGGATCACCTTTATTCCTGCTTATGTCAGCTCTCCTGGAAAATTCACTGTCGCTGTGGAGATCTTTGCCATTTTGGCTTCAAGCTTTGCTTTGCTATTCTGTATATTTGCTCCAAAGTGTTACATCATCATTCTGACACCGGAGAAAAACACTAAAAAGGAAATGATGGGTAAATAATAAATATCCAAGCGAAAGGAAGTTTTAATCCGTATAAACTTATCTTGTTTCGCACCAAAAGCCACCATGGTGCAATTTCCGATAATGAACCCTCTTTTGGCGGGCTTTTTCCCCCACATGACGGCAAAACAAACAGACTCGTACAGATAAGAGTAGCACATGATTCTAATCCGTCTACTTTTGTTTGTACACACTCACACCAACAACAAAACTTGTTGCTGTTTTTTTGTTTTTTTTTTTTTTTTGCTTTGTTTTGTTTTGTTTTTAATAAAGAAATCGTGCAGGGCGCTTGTCAGTACTGTTTGTCATATATCTTCACTGATACACAAATAAAACAAAGACTTACCTCACAGAAATAATGAAAACCTATATATAAAGCTTGAAATGTTGTCTTTTAAACAAATAAAACAAATAAAAATCAATTCTCTGATCGTGTAATCCATGGTAAATTTGAAGAGATAAAGCTTCTCCGGTATCACCTCATTAACCGTCCGTGTGGAAACAAAGTGTAAATTCCGTTGATTGATTTACGTCATTAAAAACTGCATAATTACTTTAAAACTTGTATAAGAAAATTTTGTCTTTATTCTTTAAGTTGAGTTTCGTTTCACTAATAATAATTATCATTTGCATAAATATGCATTTGCATATTTGTCCTATGTTGAGTCTTAACCTTCCAAAAAAGTTTACATTTAAAAGTCTGATTAACAGCGAATTAATTCAATTATGTATTTATTAAATATCTACATTTATTATGTTATGTTCTTTTTTTGGGGGGGGGGGGCTTGTACAACATTTACATTTATTATGTTTGTTTTTTTGGGGGGGGGGGGGCTTGTACAGACATTTACAATTATTTTTTTTGGGGGGGGGGGGGGCCTTATCCAGAGCGACTTACAACTGAGCTTTTTTTTTGAGGGGGCCTTGAGGGGGGGCTCAAGGGCCCACTAGTGGTAGCTTGGTGGTTGTGGGGTTTGAACCTGCGATCTTCTGGTCCAGAGGCCAACACCTTACCATCAAGCCACCACCTCCCTGAATAATAAATGCCTTATTTAATAAATAATAAATGCCAAAATAAATGCCTAATCATTATAGCTTGTAAAATTATTCTTTTTAAGTTAATATTAATCTGAAACCTTTATTTTTGTACAACATTCAAGACGAAATGTACGGCAAAGGCTTTACGTCACAACCAAATATTAGATGCTTTCAAAAACAAGAGGTTTGAACTGAAGTAGATTTATTTTCAATAAATATTTATTTATTAAAAATATTTATACGCACTTTGTGTACTGTTTAATTTACGAAATTAATATATTTCAGTGTCTTTAATATCCCTAAACATCCGTACCGGGGGTAGATTTGCGTATCTGTAAATACAACATCTCTCCAGCAGATGTCAGCCATGTGCAAGTAGCGATTATATGAAGCCACATTCTGGTCAGAATAGTTCAAATTTAAGGAAAATCTTGTTTTTACACCACTAGAGGGACCACAAACTGTATTGACTTTATGTATAAGGGTAAATATTTAGTTGTGAATGTAATAATTATTATATTATTATAGTTCACATTAAATTGTACTTTAAATGTAGTTTTGAAAAAAAATATTTTGAGTCATTTAAAATGCCCATTTAGGTATTTTACATATAAACATAGACCATAAACCCCAGGAGCATTGTAGTACTAAAGTTCTAGAATTCTAGAAAGTTTAGCAAATGTGTGAATAATAAAAAACTGAAATGTCCCGTCTACATAGGTTTTCAAAACCAACACCATCTGAAATTTAGTTCAGCTGCCTTTAGTTTTTGTTGATTATTAGTGAGATGTTTTAAGGCCTTGTTTGAGGTCCTTTACCTGTGGACATTATTTGTAAAGTGTAACTCAAGATGCATATAAGAGAAAAAAACAAAACAAAACAAGTGACAGGGTAAAAGGAACTGTCCAGGGACAGAAGTGGAGAGAAAAAAACAAAACAAAACAAGGTGACAGGGTAAAAGGAACTGTCCAGGGACAGAAGTGGACAGACTTTTTTTTGGGGGGGGGGGCTTGTACAACATTTACATTTACATTTGGCATTTGGCATTTGGCCCTTATCCGCCCTTACAAGCGACAAGCGTTACTGAGGGCAACTTGAGCAATGAGGGTTAAGGGCCTTGCTCAAGGGCCCACTAGTGGTAGCTTGGTGGTTGTGGGGTTTGAACCTGCGATCTTCTGGTCCAGAGGCCAACACCTTACCATCAAGCCACCACCTCCCTGAATAATAAATGCCTTATTTAATAAATAATAAATGCCAAAATAAATGCCTAATCATTATAGCTTGTAAAATTATTCTTTTTAAGTTAATATTAATCTGAAACCTTTATTTTTGTACCACAAAATGAAGTGTTACAGAAAGGTCTACAAAAAACAACTTCTGCACTAAAAATTGCCAAAAATGCCACCCAGTCTGACTGCTTGGGTGAAGCTGAAGGTGGTGTCCCAGTCCTTCTACCAAGTGAAGAGCAGTGCGCAGCCTTCCTACCTGGCTGGAGGGCATAGTCACAATAACTCTCAATGTTCAGTATATATGTTAAAGTTATTTAACTTTGATCTCATGTTTTTATTTATTTATCTTCTCCCTCTCCATAGGACATGTATTCCTGAAACAGACATGAACTTGTACAGAGTTTTGAGATTGGACTTCGTTCTCTTCCACAACATCAACTGGCTGTAAACAACTGCAGAAAATACATTACTCACAATGACACACTCCGGTCTTCATGGAGGTTCTCAATATTTGGTGTTTATTTATTTATTTATTTATTTATTTATTTATATTAAATAAAAATCTTTGTTCTTACATTCTGTAAAGCTTCTTTGAGACAATGTGAAAAAGTGCTCTAGAAATCAACTTGAACAGACATCTAACGCTAACACACTACTACACACTACTGGATTATCTTATTAACACCAATAATTATCTCTGAATGTCAAATAAATAAACATTGTCTGTAGAACATCTTTTCTATCGTTACTGAGAAGTTAATGTGTGTAAGCATATAAAGATCAATTCCAGAATGCAGTGTGTTCTTACAGTGAAACGATGAAGCAGAACTGTAGATTTTAGTCTGTCTGTAAATTATACAGAATTAAAATACTGGGGGAAATTGCAGAAAAGGGTTTCAGAGCATTAATGTACTACCAGAGCATTAGAAACACATGTTTATAACACTTTTAATCAGAAAACTCCTCTTTTTTGCTATTTTGCTTTATTGCTATTTTTTTGCTATTATATAGACAAAATCTCAACCTTTTATAGTGCACAGTAAGCGGACAAGCCCAGTCTTGAAAACTTGTTAACCATGCATGTTAAATACTTCTCGTATTTACAGCAAACATCACCACATCAAAGAATTTTTTGTTAAATTTCAAGACCTTGCTAATTTTACATTTAAGTCATTTGGCAGACTTCCTTATCCAGAGCGACTTACATCTGAGCAATTACATCTTGCTCAAGGGCCCACTAGTGTAGAGTACAAATGCCAAATTTCCTCATAAGGAAGGTATTTAACTAAAAACTATAATCTGTACAGTACAGTTGAGGGGATAAAGAAAGTTGAAACACATAATACATTCTGTGATTAACCCAAAGTCTGTCTATGTTATAACTGGGCCATAGTCTTTCTTCATGTTCTTTTACTTCATTGGTTAACAATCGTCTCAAGACAATTTTCCTTTTTTCGCATTTAGAGAATTAAACCAGCATAACTATGAAAGGTATAACATGTGCTAATACGTTCAGATGCATACATATGGGCCCCATTTTATTAATTGAGTTGTGTCTATCATTGAAAGAGCCCACAATAAGAGGTAATTTCTTTGTATATGTCTTAGTCATGATGAGTCGATAGGAAAAGAGAGCAGGAAAAAAATGTGTTTACAGTCTTCGTTAAAAACAAAGTAATTATCCATGATGTCACACTGATTGCTTAATTGGAATTAATTGGTCCTGGGTTTTTTTCTTCTCCTGACTGAAATCAAAGACCATTAAACAAAGAAACATACAATATACAGATTTATGTTTGACAGACTGAAGACAATACAATTTTGAAAAGATTTCTGATCATTTGCCTGAAGAGTGAAATAATAATAAAATCTTATTTATGATAAGTAAGGAAAAAAATACCCTGCTAATTAGCGTTGATGGGCCTGACAATTACTCGAGCTCCTCAAGGATTTTTGAAAATGACCTTGGAATGTTTTTTTGCTCTGGGCAATTTTACTTCTACTAAACAGGAACGTGTCTCACGACCTGTCTCTGCAGGAGATGCACAGGCCTGCTTTCTGTCCCTTTAACCCATTCTATCTCTCTCTCCATATCTGTGGTCACGTGATGGCTGTGGATGCCTGGCTTTGGGCACTGGGGCTCCTGAGTTGGCCGATCTGGGTACATTCTGCAGGACTCTCCTGCACTTTGCAGACCCGGCATGCTTCCAGAACCATGTATAAGGAAGGAGATGTGATTATCGGGGGTCTCTTTCCAATTTATAATGAAGCTCCTGAACCTGATCACATGTTCCTACAGAGAGTCCAAGAAAGCCAATGCCAGAGGTAAGAACTATGTGTATTTAAAAAGGAAAAAACATTTACAGTTTTAGAATATTTCTTGTTTAAGTAGAATTTGTGTGAGGATGTCGTTTCATCCCAGATTTTGAGGCTATCAAATCTCAAAGTAGTGTAATATTTACACTGCACTAACTAATATGCTTCTTTGTCAATTTATGTCTCAGAGTTGAATTACGAGCGTACCGCTGGCTTCAAACCATGATCTTTGCAGTAGAGGAAATTAATCGGAACCAATCTCTTTTACCCAACGTCACACTGGGTTACCTTGCTGCTGACACATGCTTGGCCGAGAGCAGTACACTAAGTGCGGCGCTGGAGATGGTGACAGGACTGGAGGAGAAAGTGTCTGGGGAAAAGTGTAGCGCAGCTCCCAGTGTACCTGTCATTATTGGTGATGCACGCTCTTCTGCCTCCATAGTGGTGGCTGATACGTTGAGTGTTTTTGGCATCCCAATGGTGAATTAGATTTTTTTTTTAAATACTCTTTTCTTTTCTAAGACATTTTTCTGATCTAATCTCGCTTTTGTCCCTCCAGATAAGCTACTTTGCTTCTTGTGCATGCCTCAGCGATCGCACCAGGTACCCAACCTTTCTGCGCACCGTTCCCAGCGATGCCTTCCAGGCTAAAGTCATGGCCCGGTTGTTGCACCTGATGGGCTGGACCTGGGTTGGAGTTGTGTCTGGAGATGATGTATATGGGAAAAGTGGTATACAGCTTCTGTTGAAGGAGCTAACGGGTTCAGGTGTGTGTGTGGACTACCATGAGGTCATCCCCAAATCCCACGCACCCAGTAGGATTCAACACATTGTGGAGAGGATCCAAAGTTCGAAGGCTCGTGTGGTTGTGACCTTCGCTATCGACCCTGATATGGAAGTCTTGCTGAGAGAAGTTGTGAGGATAAATGCTACTGAGAGACAATGGATTGCCACTGAAGCATGGAGCACTTCTGTCCATTACTCGGCTTGGAGTGGCATATCCCTAGCAGGGACTCTTGGCTTTGCACTGAGGCGCGTTGATATCCAGGGTCTGGTCTCCTATTTGACTACACTGAGCACAGAGAAACACTTAATGACGCCACTGGTGCAGAGCGTTTTGCAGGACGTGTTTGGGTGTAGCTTTGGGGAGCAAATTTACTCCAGACCACAAAGACCACAGTGTACAGGCTTGGAGAAAGTAGAAAGTGGAGAGGCCTATTTTGATATTATATATAATGTGTATAAAGCTGTGTATGCCATTGCAAATGCGATTCAGGACATGCGGGCATGTCAACCTGGCAAAGGACCTTTTGGAAATGGAGACTGTCCTGATGTTAAACAAATAAAACCTAAGCAGGTGAAGAAAATACTTTCTACAAGAGTAAGGTTGACGGTTTCCTAATATTCTTGTAAATGTTCCATGATTTTTTATTAGGCCATGCAGTGTAATTGTTATTGTAATGTTGTATGATTGTTTGTATTTTTAGCTTCTACACTACCTGAAGGCTGTCCAGTTCACAACACCAGTAGGAGAAATAATCAGTTTTGATGAAAACGGGGATCCATCTGCCTCGTATGACATCATTAACTGGCATATAGGCACTAAAGGAACAGTGGAGATTGTTAAAGTGGGGCAGTTCGATGCTGCAAGTGGACCACAAAAAGACTTTCAGCTGGATCTTAGTAAAGTGTTTTGGGGTGGGGGCTGGGGTAATAAGGTGTGTGTGTGTGTGTGTGTGTCACAATTCTTCACTCCATAGCGAAAAAGAAGATTATTTTCTAATTTCGATTACCTTGCAGTCATGTTGAGATACTACTACCCAATATTTATTCATCTTATAGAAAATTAATTCTCCATTTCTGGCCAATGTTTTCCGCTAATTGAATGAACAACTATTTCTCATGAGATAGTAAATAAAATCAAATCCACAATTATTTTCCGCTATCTAGGTCCCTGTATCTGTCTGCAGTGAGAGCTGCCCCCAAGGCACCCGGAAAGCTGTACAGAAAGGAAAGCCGATCTGCTGCTATGATTGTGTACGATGTGCACCAGGAGAGATCAGCAATGCTACTGGTACTGTACATGACAAGGGTTTTGTTTTGTTTGTTTCAGAACTTTGTACACAGCAAAGCACCGTTAAACTGAGATTTCGGTTGCAAATTTTATTAAAGATTATTTCTGTTCGTTAAAACGACTAAATGGCACCCCAATTTGTCTCCCTCAAATGTTAATAAGTATTCTCGCTAATCAATTAAATTATTGCTAGTTATGTTTCTCTCCAGACTCTCCAGAATGCACCAAGTGTCCCGAAAGGTTCTGGTCCAACCCTGACCATACCGAATGCATCCCAATGATAGTGGAATTCCTGTCCTTCCAAGATAACATGGGCATCATCCTCTCCGTGCTTTCAGCTGCTGGAGCAGCTCTTACCGTTACAGTCCTGGCTGCCTTTGTCCGTCATCGAGACACACCCCTGGTCCGTGCCAACAACTCCGAATTGAGCTTCCTGCTCTTATTATCACTTAAACTCTGTTTCCTGTGTGCGCTGGCTTTTATCGGCCAGCCAGCGCCTTGGTCCTGCATGTTACGCCATACACTGTTCGGGATCAGTTTCGTGGTGTGTCTGGCTTGCGTGCTCAGTAAGACAGTGGTGGTACTGGTGGCTTTCAGAGCAACTCTGCCCGGCTCTAACATCATGCGATACTTCGGTCCCGTTCAGCAGAGGGCAGGTATTTTCCTCTGTACTCTGATCCAGGTGGGGATCTGTGTGTTATGGCTGCTTCTGGCACCTCCTTTGCCGACAGAAAGTGCAGGAGGTGAGCTTGGAGCACGGGTGGTACTGCTGTGTGCTGTCGGCTCAATGGCAGGGTTCTCTCTGGTTCTGGGTTACATCGGCCTACTGGCTGCCATCTGCTTCCTGCTTGCCTTTTTCGCCCGGAAACTCCCGGATAATTTTAACGAGGCCAAATTCATCACGTTCAGCATGCTGATCTTCTGCGCCGTGTGGATCGCATTTGTTCCGGCGTACGTCAGCTCTCCGGGGAAATACACGGTAGCTGTGGAGGTCTTCGCCATCCTAGCCTCAAGTTACGGCCTTCTGCTGTGTATCTTTGCCCCAAAGTGTTACATCATCCTACTCAGGCCGGATAAAAACACAAAAAAGAACATGATGGCCAAATAATTACTCAAAGTAAAAACCTGTTTACAACATATTGCACAAACAAAATTATATTGATTTATGACAAAGAAAGTGTGAAAAGACTGGTGTGAAATGTGCAGTAATACCTATTAAAATCTTTATGATTTAATTTAATGAATTTAAACATGTGATTTTCTCTGTAATGACAGTAAAAAAAATTAATAAAAAATCAATTATATTTTTATTTTGCTCCATTAATAAAAATGTCACATGTGACTAATTAAAATACATTCTAAGGAAATTCATATTTGTCTTCATTTATTAAGAAACGGTTGAAAAAAAATTAATGCTTGACTTTTTAAAATAATAATAATAATAATAATAATAATAATAATAATAACCATATAAATTTTATATTTTCATTCTCATTGTAATTCACATCATCATTTATGAACAGACACAGTAACAGCCCATGTGTGTAACACAAGATAAGTGCAAGTAAGTATTAACATTCAGTAAATAGCATCCAGTTAAGTGGGTAATGTTTAATGTACTCAACTTTATACAAAACCTTTAGGTAAGGCAACATTAACGGATCAGAGGCCTTTCATAACTAAACAAGTAATCCATTAAGCATTGATCTTCTTATTTACATGTCAGAAGCCACACTTGGGTCATTGAGCAACGTCCTTAACTCTCTGTGCTCCATGATGTGCTGTATCATGACTGACCCTGCTCTCTGGCTCCAGCTTTCACACGAGCTGGGATACACTGTGTGTAATGTATATGTGACAAATAAAGGCTATTCTATTCTTAATTTATCTATCTTAATAAGACAGTGGTGGAGAAAGGGGGAAAATACATACTAACGGCATCTTGCATTCGTAAATGCGTTTTTCTTAGGTAAAGGTTACTTAGGTTACTTTGTTCAAGCTATTTTAAAGAAGCACAAATAAATGGGTAGTACTGAGTATTGTGAATGTAGTCTTTTGCAGCAGATAAAGTTTAACATCAAAAGATATCCAGCAGTGCCATCAGGAAATAACTGATGGAAACCAGTGGGACCAAGGCCCAAACATTGAGACAAGCGTAAGCAAAAGTGGTCTACATGAGAGAAAAAATTCCTAGGCAAAAATCTACATCTGATTTATCCATAATTTGTAGTCATTTATATTTACATTTACAGCATTTAGCAGACATCCTTATCAAGAGTGACATACAAAAAGATATTGAGATATGAACAACCTTAAACTCAGTCGAGGTTTTTGAAAAATGAAGAAGTGTTAGGTTAAGTGTTTTTGGATGAAAGGGGTCTTCAGTCATTGCTTGAAGAGGAGCGATTGACTCTGTTGTTCATATGTCCAGGGGAAGTTCATTCCACAACTAACAGGGGGAGTTCATTCCACCAACTTCTCTGTTCTGGCCAGAACTTCCCCCTTGCCCTGAGAGAAGGTGGAACCAGTGCTTGACACTGTCAGGCAGCGAGGTGCGGTACGGGGGGCTGATGAGGTCATTGAGGTAAGAAGGTGCAGATGCATTTTTGCCTTTGTAGGCAAGCATCATTGTTTTGAACCTGCTACATCAGAGCAGCTACCGGAAGCCAGTGGAGCGAGTGCAGAAGTATGGTGGGGTTGTGGGAGAACTTGGGTAGAACTTGGGTAGAACCTGCCAGCAGAAAGTCGCAGTAATCCAGCCTCGAATTGATGAGAGACTGAACAAGAACAAGTATAGCCTGTGTGGATAGAAATGGTTGAATCCTTCTGATGTTCACAATAGCTGGTCACGGTAGCAACATGAGAAGAGTAGGACAGTTGATTCTCCCTTTCGACACACATCGTCTGGACTCGCTAGGCCCCCGTAACTTAAAAATTGTTCATCTCTATCCTAGTAGACCCTCAGATTAATTTATTGTGAAATCTAGATGTTTCTGATTCAAGGGTCGAGGCAGTCCTGTGAGAAATTAGACAACTAGATCCTGGCCTAGATCCAAACTGCCAGGAAGTGAAATTCCTGAACAGCAGGTGGTGCATCGATCTTTTGGGCCTCACATACAAACCAATGCCAAGAACACTAAGCTTAGAAAAAGGGTGTTTACAGCTGTTAGAACTGCAAAAACAAAGTAATTATCCATGATGTTACACTGATGTTTAATTTGGTTTAATTGCCCCTATATTATTATCTGATACCAACCAAAAGGCCAATTAAACAATTCCATCAATTTTCTAATGAATTAATGTTTGGCAATCTAAAAATGTATATATTTTTCAAAGACATTTTGTTTATCTAGGTCGGTCAGATACATCCAACTGGTTCCGTAATCTAGAGACAAAAAAAATACCCTGCTAATTAGTGTTGATGGGCCTGACAATTACTCGAGCTCCTCAAGGATTTCAAAAAATGCCCCAAATGTTTTTTTGCTCTGGGCAATTTTACTTCTACTAAACAGGAACACGGCTCACGACCTGTCTCTGCAGGAGATGCACAGGCCTGCTTTCTGTTCCTTTAACCCATTCTATCTCTCTCTCCGTATCTGTGGTCAGGTGATGGCTGTGGATGCCTGGCTTTGGGCACTGGGGCTCCTGAGTTGGCCGATCTGGGTACATTCTGCAGGACTCTCCTGCACTTTGCAGACCCGGCATGCTTCCAGAACCATGTATAAGGAAGGAGATGTGATTATCGGGGGTCTCTTTCCAATTTATCTCGAAGCCCCTGAACCTGATCACATATTCCTACAGAGAGTCCAAGAAAGCCAATGCCAGAGGTAAGAACTACTTTAAAGTGTCTTTAAAAAGGAAAAGCAGTCATTGCAGTAGAATGAGATATTGTCAAAAAGAAGCTCTAGGAATATTCATGGTTTAATCTGTTTGAGGACCATTTAGTGGTTCGATGCATTTTTTTGGAATTTTCTTGCTATTTAGTCACCCTAGCATATTATTCTGAATGAACTAATACTATTCTTGTTTTTATTCTGTTTTTCATTTTTATATCTCAGTGTTGAATTACAAACCTACCGCTGGCTTCAAACCATGATCTTTGCAGTAGAGGAAATTAATCAGAACCAATCTCTTTTACCCAACGTCACACTGGGTTACCTTGCTGCGGACACATGCTTGGCCGAGAGCAGTACACTAAGTGCGGCGCTGGAGATGGTGACAGGACTGGAGGAGAAAGTGTCTGGGGAAAAGTGTAGCGCAGCTCCCAGTGTACCTGTCATTATTGGTGATGCACGCTCTTCTGCCTCCATAGTGGTGGCTGATACGTTGAGTGTTTTTGGCATCCCAATGGTGAATTAAATTTTTTTTTAAATAGTTAATTGTCTTTTCTTTTCTAAGACAATTTTCTGATCTAATCTCGCTTTTGTCTCTCCAGATAAGCTACTTTGCTTCTTGTGCATGCCTCAGCGATCGCACCAGGTACCCAACCTTTCTGCGCACCGTTCCCAGCGATGCCTTCCAGGCTAAAGTCATGGCCCGGTTGTTGCAGCTGATGGGCTGGACCTGGGTTGGGGTTGTGTCTGGAGATGATGTATATGGGAAAAGTGGTATACAGCTTCTGCTGAAGGAGCTAACGGGTTCAGGTGTGTGTGTGGACTACCATGAGGTCATCCCCAAATCCCACGCACCCAACAGGATGCAACGCATCGTGGAGATGATTAAAAGTTCGACGGCTCGTGTGGTCGTAACCTTCGCTATCGACCCTGATATCGAAGCCTTGTTGAAAGACATTGTCAGGCTAAATGCTACTGAGAGACAATGGATCGCCACTGAAGCATGGAGCACTTCTGTCCATTACTCGGCTTGGAGTGGCATATCCCTAGCAGGGACTCTTGGCTTTTCTTTAAGGCGCGTTGATATCCAGGGTCTGGTCTCCTATTTGACCACACTGAGCACAGAGGAACATTTAATGGAGCCAATGGTGCAGAGCGTTTGGCAGGACGTGTTTGGGTGTAGCTTTGGGGAGCAAATTTACTCCGGACCACAAAGACCACAGTGTACAGGCTTGGAGAAAGTAGAAAGTGGAGAGGCCTATTTTGATATTATATATAATGTGTATAAAGCTGTGTATGCCATTGCAAATGCGATTCAGGACATGCGGGCATGTCAACCTGGCAAAGGACCTTTTGGAAATGGAGACTGTCCTGATGTTAAACAAATAAAACCTAAGCAGGTGAAGAAAATACTTCAACAGTAAGATTGCCTTTTAAACATGCTTAGACATACATATGATTAGTTAGATACATTTATACATTAGATACATAGTATATATATATAGTTCAACTGTATGATTGTGTAAAAAATCTTGTGTTTGTATATGCTTTTGTTTAGCTTCTACACTACCTGAAGGCTGTCCAGTTCACAACACCAGTAGGAGAAATAATCAGTTTTGATGAAAACGGGGATCCATCTGCCTCGTATGACATCATTAATTGGCATATAGAGAGCGAAGGAACAATGAAGATTGTCAAAGTGGGGCAGTTCGATGCTGCAAACGGACCACAAAAAGACTTTCAGCTGGATCTTAGTAAAGTGTTCTGGGGAGGGGGCTGGGGTAATAAGGTAAGAATCAACTTGGGTTGGGAATGTAACTTGGGTTTCTGGCAGTACCCATCATCGGCGACACACATTTTCTTAAAATTGCTGGGTTGTAATTTTCAGTTTCGTGTGAACAATCAGCAGTCTAGGGAACAAATGAACTTGCAGGAAACACAAAAACAGTATATTAGGGTTTTTTTTTTCCTCTGTCTGTGTGTGTGTGTGTGTGTGTGTCTGCTTGAGTGCATATACAAAGCTATATTAATAGCAATAGCTATAACTATTATTAACTATATATATATATATATATATATATATATATATATATATATATATATATATATATATATTGCTACAGTAAAGTTCCCTGAAATATTTCTGCTATCTAGGTCCCTGTGTCTGTCTGCAGTGAGAGCTGCCCCCCAGGCACCAGGAAAGCTGTACAGAAAGGAAAGCCGATCTGCTGCTATGATTGCGTACAATGTGCACCAGGAGAGATCAGCAATGCTACTGGTACTGTACATGACAAGGGTTTTGTTTTTTGCTTTTGTTTTCATCACTGAGTACACAGCAAAGCAATTTTCACAAATTATTATTGTGATCTGTTAGTATTACGTTTCTAATAAAATAAAATACTTCACCTCCCAAACTTGAACCTATAGCTCAAAAAAAAAATCTATACAAGTATGTTGATGGGAGAAAACATCCCTCGTTTGGAAGAATTTTTTTTTATTCTACATACTTTGTTGATCCTGTGAGGGAAATACTTTTTTTATATACCAGCTTGTTTGGAAGCTGAGGTCAGAGCACAGGGTTAGCCATGGTAAGGTGCCCCTGGAGCACAGAGGTTTAGGGGCCTTGCTCAAGGACACAAGGGTGGCAGCTTGGTGGTACAGGGCCTTGGCCCACTGACTTTCCGATTTTTCTGACTTTTCTGAGCGCCTCAAACCACTGAGCTACACCCTCCTCAGCTTGTGCAATGAGATTCTATGACAGGTTATTGAATGGTTCATTTGACATTTTAGTCGTTTATCACTGTTAACCAAGTATTTGCTTCATTTTTTTTCATTTTTTTTAAATATTGTGATATAGTTAAGTTATACATTGAATGCTATAGATTCTGCTTAACTATATTTTATACAGCATAATTGTTCATTTATTGATGAATTTTCGAAATCAAGTCAAAGTCAAACTTTATTGCACCAATATTTCAAGCAGAATGAAGTTAAGCCCAAACAAATGGAACTTAAACTTTTGCAGTCAACCTATACCGTTAATAAGTGTTTTCACTGCCACTTCTCACTAACCAATTAAATTATTGCTAGTTATGTTTCTCTCCAGACTCTCCAGAATGCACCAAGTGTCCCGAAAGGTTCTGGTCCGAACCCTGACCATACCGAATGCATCCCAATGATAGTGGAATTCCTGTCCTTCCAAGATAACATGGGCATCATCCTCTCCGTGCTCTCAGCTGCTGGAGCAGCTCTTACCGTTACAGTCCTGGCTGCCTTTGTCCGTCATCGAGACACACCCCTGGTCCGTGCCAACAACTCCGAATTGAGCTTCCTGCTCTTATTATCACTTAAACTCTGTTTCCTGTGTGCGCTGGCTTTTATTGGCCGGCCGGCGCCTTGGTCCTGCATGCTACGTCATACACTGTTCGGGATCAGTTTCGTGGTGTGTCTGGCTTGCGTGCTCAGTAAGACAGTGGTGGTACTGGTGGCTTTCAGAGCAACTCTGCCCGGCTCTAACATCATGCGATACTTCGGTCCCGTTCAGCAGAGGGCAGGTATTTTCCTCTGTACTCTGATCCAGGTGGGGATCTGTGTGTTATGGCTGCTTCTGGCACCTCCTTTACCGACAGAAAGTGCAGGAGGTGAGCTTGGAGCACGGGTGGTACTGCTGTGTGCTGTCGGCTCAATGGCAGGGTTCTCTCTGGTTCTGGGTTACATCGGCCTACTGGCTGCCATCTGCTTCCTGCTCGCCTTTTTCGCCCGGAAACTCCCGGATAATTTTAACGAGGCCAAATTCATCACGTTCAGCATGCTGATCTTCTGCGCCGTGTGGATCGCGTTTGTTCCGGCGTACGTCAGCTCTCCGGGGAAATACACGGTAGCTGTGGAGGTCTTCGCCATCCTAGCCTCAAGTTACGGCCTTCTGCTGTGTATCTTTGCCCCAAAGTGTTACATCATCCTACTCAGGCCGGATAAAAACACAAAAAAGAACATCATGGCTAAATAATTACTGAAAGTAAAGATTTCAACATATTGCACAAACAAAATGATATTGATTTAGGAATGCTGAAAGTTCACAAAATGGTGAATTGGATGGTGTAAAATAAAGCATTTAGTTTAATGCAAAAACTTCACTTGCCTGATTTCCTTTGTAACAAGATCTCTTTGCTTAATAATGAATTATAAATTACTTTTTCGAAGTTATAATGTGTCACATTTGTGTTTTCATTTATTTAGAAATTGGTAAAAATTGAATACATTTAAGCTTATATTTTCATTCCCATTTCTTATTGGATAAAGAGAAGAGTATATTTTCATTAATGATGGCACATTAGTAGCCTATATATATATGTGTGTGTGTGTGTGTGTGTGTGTGTGTGTGTGTGTGTGTGTGTGTGTGCGTGTGTTTGTGTGTGTCTGCAGCATTAATAGCCCATGACTGATGTCAGGATGCTTTGCAATTAAATTTATGTACCTCAGAATTCAGTGGTTATTGTTTAACTTTAATTTCAGTTTATTTTGACACTTTTTACAATGGTTATTTTCACAAAGCAGCTTTAAACAATCACTTTATACAACATCTTTCGGAAAAGAAAACACTCTTGCATTAGAGGTTTTCCTACAGTATATCCTATTAAACAATAAATCTGTGAATGCAGAGCTTTTAATTTTTTTAGGTGTAGTGAAGGAAAACTCTTTTATATGAAATAAATAAAATTCACTTCAATTCATTTATCATTTAAAAAAAACTTTAATTATTAGATGGAAGGCAGTGACTACAGCACAGAATATCCTGTTTTCTCTACTGTGTTTTCCCCATGAGGAACTTCTTGGTGTTCTTTTCGGGTTTGAGTAAAATGATGTAACATTTCGGGGCAAATATACAAATCAGGACACCAAAACTGGAAGCCAGAATGGCAAATATCTCCACAGCGACGCTGTACTTTCCTGGTGAGCTGATGTACGCCGGAACAAAGGTGATCCACACGGCGCAGAAGATCAACATGCTGAAAGTGATGAATTTGGCCTCGTTGAAATTGTCCGGAAGTTTCCGGGCGAAAAACGCCAGCAAGAAGCAAACGGCAGCTAACAGTCCGATGTAGCCCAAAACCAACGCGAAACCTGTCACCAGACCCCACCATGCACTCTAAGATGACCTTTGACCCCTGAACACTTAAGTTACGGTAAGGAAAGGGGGGGCTGAGGGACAACCATACGGCACAGATAATAACCTGAATGCAGGTAAAGAACAGAACACTTCCTCTTTGCTGGCCCGGTCCGAACCACTTCATAAGGGCTGCAGATCCAGGTCTAGCCGAACGAAACGCAACCAGAACCACGATGGTTTTCACCAGGATGCAGGAGATGCAGAGAACGAAACTGATCCCGAACGCTGCCTGCTGTAGCCTGCAGGACCACAATGAGGGCTGACCCACAAACACCAGCGAACACAGGAAGCAGAGTTTGAGGGACAGCAAGAGCAGGAAGCTCAGCTCCGAGTTGTTGGCCTTGACGATAGGAGTCTGTCTGTAGTACACGAAAACCACGGCCCACCGCCCCAGTCATCAACGGCGCCACACAAGGCCACGGTGGTCAAAGTGATTCCCATCGTGTCGTTAAAGGAGAGGTACTCGATCTCCCGCGGCACACATGCTGTCCTGAGATGGTTGGACCAGAATTCTGGGGGGCATCGATAACATTCAAGTGAACCTGGGAAAAGAGATTTGCAAGTGTAAAGATTCAGTTTGCATTGGGAAATGATTCTCAAGATGATTCAGAATTAAACAACACAAAATAGATTAGTGTTTATTAGTATTTTTTAGAATTATTAGTTAATTTTTATTAGTTAACTAATAATATTACTAAACGAGTATTTTTTATTACTAATAACTAATTATTATTCTAGTACCACACGTCCCAAAGGGAGGGTGTAGCTCAGTGGCTAAGTGGGCTACTGATTGGAAGGTTGCGGGTTTGATCCCTATCACCAAGCTGCTTCCCTTGGGTCCTTGAGCAAGGACCTAAACCCTCTGTGCTGTATCAGAGAGCATTTCTTTGAACCCAGCTTTAAAAAAAAAAGCTATAATGGTCTATTATAACAGTCATTGCAAAACAATAATATTACTTTTTCATTAACTAAACTAAATTAAGAAGACATTTATAACTGATTACATTTAAATATTTTATTTAATATTTAACTATTCACTAACACATTAGTAACAGCCTTTTATTCATATTGATGACATGTGATTGAAATTCTGGAATCAGATACTTAAGATTGAGAATCTGATGCTTGTTATGAAATAAACAATTCCGTTTATCGATTCCTGAACACATATTTTTCACCTGGCAATCTTCCAGGACCTTCCACGAGTCCAATCTGCCAGGACCTTAAGTGTTAATCATCGGTTTGTAAAAACACACCCTAAAAAGGCACCCTAAGAGTAATTATAGATCCTATTTTAGAAATATAGTAGATAAACAGAACATGTTTAAATAAATGTTATGGTTAATTTGTTGTATGTGTAGAAGCGGAATCGGAACTGATAAAATTGAAAAGATACTCAGGTAGGATACCCGTGACATTGCTGAATTCGCCTTCAGCACAGGGCAGGCAGTCAAAGCAGCAAACTGGCAGACCCTTTTTCATGGCTTTCCGGGTCCCTTGTGGGCATTCTGCAGTGCACACAGACACAGGGACCTGAAATACAAAGAGCCAAAAAAAAACAACAGCAATAAATGATGCACAAATGATGCACCCAATGATATTATATGCACATTATATATAAAAATATCACTTTTTCTTGGATACCTTGTTTGAGTTCCCTGGCCATTTAATAGCAGATTCATTAAGGATGAGGTTAGGACCCTCAAGTCGGCCGATAAGGACATAATCCAAGACTCCCCCAGGACCTTTCTGCCAATTCACTATATCATAGACAGCAGGAGTCTCGCCGCCTTGAAAGTAAAACTTCTCTCCCAAATGAGTTGTGAAGTTCACCATCTTAAGGTGCTCTAAAAGCTGAGAGGACAGGAGGAAGGTCAGCTCTTATGAATGAATCATAACAGAATCAATACGCTAATATATAATCATAATAGTACAAATGCTGTTACAGGGCATTACCTTTTGTGTTGTGATAGTGTCCGGAGATGAGCACCCTGGGGTCACTGTGGGATCAAATGGGTTTGGTGCGGTGCAGGCCAGCAGAGAGTGGAGCGCATGTGCAGCTGCATAAACAGCCAGATACACGTTATAAGTGGCTCTTAAATTGGAGACGTCTGTAACACCGTTCTGAATCCCGTCTAGACTCTCCTTCCCGCTGCATGGTGGTAAGCCGCTCTGAGAGGACACGGTGTCGTTCTGTACTGGGCTGCAGCCGAACGTCCTCTCCCATAACACTCGCAGTATGGTGTCTCGAGGATACCGAGAGGGATGGAGCTCTCGTAGGTGTTTCTCAAATCCGGGAATAGGGTGCACTCCTAACAGCCACTCCGAGTGTGCCTTTAGTAATAGTAAACAGCTCAGGGTTGCTTAAAAGAAGGCCACTGGTACTCCAGATCTCGCTGGCTAGGAACTGGCGGTCGGTGACGTTTCTGCGAACCAGCTCAGTGAGGAAAAATTCTACATCCATATACCAAGCAAACACCATGATCACGCGGGCAGACGAGCTCTGGACCACGGTCACGGCTCGATCCACGTCTTTCGCCAGTCTCTCCCGGAATATAGTGCTGACAAAAGCGAGGCAGATGCTGGTACCTTTTGTTTCCTCCCTAAATGCCTGCACGGCCTGGAGTCCATAATCGTTTTCCTCAACCACAGCACCGACCCACGTCCAACCGAAACGTTTGGCCATCTGGGCCATAGTGCGAGCCTGGTACATGTCACTGGGGATGGTGCGGAAGAAATTGGGATACTCTCGTCTGTTACTGAGACACACACATGTGGCCAGGTAGCTGATCTGAGGAAGAAAATTTTTAATTCACATTACAATAACTTTTATCATGGTAGATTAATATTTACTCCAGGGCTATTCAATTGGGGGCCTGCGGGCCCCTGAGGTAATTTGTTCCGGCCCTCCAAATACCGTAGTGTGAAGAAACTGTCTAGAATAAAGTGTAGATTAGTCGGACGAATGTTACAGTTATGAAGTGATGTGCATCTGTTGAATACGGAGTGTGCAGAGCATGAGTCACGTGACGTTAAGCGAGTGGCACCCTCTCTGGTGAGATGCGATGACTGACAGAAAGATGATAGATGATAACTTTTGTTTATTTCTTTATATATTTCCAGACAAAAAAACGGCAAATTCAGTGTAAAAACATGAACCCTACAGCCTCAGTTAGACACTAAATGTCTCTTTCAACTTTGGAAAACAACTAGTTTAAAACATATGTACATGTTTGAATGTAGAAGACTTGTGCATCTACAATGCATGTTGTTGTTATGCAGTTTCAAGTCACAACTATGAACTTGTTTGGTTGTAGAAAAGCCTACTTGAGCACTGATGCACTGAATTTATGCTTCAAAAAAATTAAAAAAAAAAAAAACATTGTACTATGCATTGATTTCAAAGTATAACATATAAAAATGTTTTAATGTAGAAAAAAACTGATTTACACCATGATAAGGAATTTATAAAAACTACACACCCCTGACACTGCTTAATGGTCCCATGTGTGCTAATCTGTGTATGTTCATGTATCTGTCTTTACGGTGTCTACATTCTCAGCATGACACTCACCATTGGTACACGCAGCGGGCTCAGTACTCTGGACAGAATCATAGACTGTGATGAAGTAGCTTCCCCGATGATAATTTTGGTCGGCTTGGTGGTCTCACAGGTGCCGTTCCCTCCACTTATTAAGGACATAACTGATCTCAGACTGTGTGGATAGCGAGAGCAGCTGTCCATGATCCGGTAGCCGAGTCGAACTCCCGGGAGCAAAGACGGGTTCCTGTTGATCTCCTCTACAGCAAATACAACAGCCTGAGCCCATTGCACAGGGCTTTCCTGAAATCTGATACAGACAAGGAGAGGGAGTTTATACATAATTATCAATGCAATATGTTCTACACACAGAAATTTCTCCTGACAATAAGCACACACACACACATACACATATACACACATAGCCTCAAAATGACTGAAATTAATATCATTTTTATTCAAATTACATTGTAGTGTGACGTTCAGAATAATAAACCAAACAGCTTCAGTATTTTATAGCATAAAACATTTCTGAATTAGATTTATTATACTAAACCTGCCTGCAAGGTTCTACTCATTTCTTGGTTCTTTTATCAGAATTGTGTTTCATTTAACTTTTGGTTGGAAGAATAATATTTAGACATGTACAGTCATTTTCTACTGACTTAATAAACAAAATAAGTATTATAAAATATACATCTGGTATATATAAAATATAAATCTCATCAAGGTCAAGTCTGATCTCTTTTACACTCAAAATGGTGTGCACTACTCTCCAGAGATGGTGTACATGTGTGTGTGTGTGTGTGTGTGTGTGTGTGTGCATCTCGCAGCTGAGAGTGTCAAAAGCAGTTAAGTAGGGGATTGGTGTTGTTCAGTGGTTTAAGGAGCTGGGTTACTGATCGCAAGGTTGGGGGTTTGATCCCCGGTATCTCCAAGCTGTAACCCTTGGGCCCTTAACCAAGGGGCGGTGCATCCTGGCTGACCCTGCGCACTGACCTCCAAGCTTCCAAAAAAACAGCCTGGGATGTGCGAAAAAATTATTATGCTACATTTTTAGTCTTTACATTAAGATTGTACCAGAAAAGTATCATTATTATTTATTATATGTGCTTTATATTCTCATTTAAAAAGTTTTTAAATAACTTTTTTCCTCCCTCATAAATTTAAAAATCTCCCCTCTAGGTTTTACATGGAAATGTGGATAATTAAGCAAGCATTAATGTACAGAACTGGATCATAACCTTGTAAAGCATTAGAAGTTTACTCTACAGACAATACACAAAGTTTAGAAGACACTAGGGGAATATTTACAAATGTGATTCACTTGATTAAAATAGGATTAAAGTATCAAAGAATGGTGAAAGTTTAATAACCTTTGATTAAAACCATATTAAATTATTTTTACAGACATTTCATTCATATTGTGTATATACACGATTCTAAAAACTATCCTCAGTAGAGATTTCATAAACGTTTATACTGATTAGGCAAAGGTTATTAAACTTTCACCTTTCTTTGATGCTTAATAAAGAATAAGTAGTAAAATACTATACTATATAATAATATTATTTATAATACTATACTATAATAATAGTATTTTAGTACTAAAAATACATAAAATACATAAAAATACTAATAATAATGTAATAAATGAAGAAGAAATGTTTGTGTGTAAAAGTGAGGAAGTACGTGAACATATATACATATATATATATATATAAATTTATAAACATATATATAATCACTTCCTTACATACACTGAAGCATTGTTCTTCATTTATTAAATTATTATTTTATTTTCTGTTTATTTTATAGTTTTTTTAGACTATCAGCACACCATGACAAATTCCTTGTATGTGCATCCAATAATATTCTTTCACATTTCAATCCCTTGCATAAATATAATGATTTTCCCTCGTAACCAAAATTGCATGACAAAGAAACGGATTTGTGACCGATCCGGGTGTAGCTGTGAAGACAAATCATAAACAGATCAAAAAGATAGACATCACCATGATCATGCTCTAATGGCTTTATAGCAAGACTGAGAGGCAGCAACTCACTCACTCATAGCAGGACTGCAGGTACGGTTCTTCAGTGAAGCTCAGGTCGAAGGCCGGTGGCTGCATGTAGAAGTTAATGAGCGCTCCGATGAATCACGTCTCCATCCTGCGACAGACCCACAGTGTCGAGATGCTGTGCACGGTCCAGGTACACACACCTATCCTGCTGAGACGTCCCAGTCACAGCCTCACATGCTCCCCATAATAATATTAATAGTAATAATGCAGATTGGTACAGGTGCGCTGAAACGACCGAGGTGGTCATGAGATCAGGTGAAGCTTCACTACTCTGCCTTGCTCTATCGTTTCTGTAGCTATTTCTAATACCCACGAACTCCTAAGAGATAACAGGGATCAAAATAACGATAAAAATAAATTGTTCCATGGTGTTCCCAATAACACCTTCCTTTTCCCAGGTTTAGAAATTAGAGATAATTGCTCAACAATTAGGGATTAACACACAGCTGATGTGATGTGGAATGGTAAAGTTGGTCCCAAACTATTATGAAATACATGTTTTGGATGTTCTACCAAACAACAAATCCAACCACTATGGGAAAAGAGTGCTATTGAGTGGTGGCAATTTTTTTCTCTGAATTAGGACACCTGACTTTTCCTTTTTTTTTTTTTTTTAATAAGGTTCTTCTCCAAAATGTGATCACAATGCTGGATGTGGTATACTAAATAAATGTTCACTTGAAACCCAAACCAATTTCAGCACAGCACTGCCACAGCTCCAAGAAGGTCTTCTTGAGCCTTCTATAGAGCTCATAATCCTACTGAACAGCTTTGGTATAAACTGGAACAAACTGTCTGCAGCCCAGGCCTCCTCATCTCACCTACATCAGTATGTGACTTTACTAACAGCCTTGTAGGTAAAATGTCTAGTGGAATATCTTCCCAGAAAAATGCAAAACACTAAACAGTACAAAATGTGTAAGCTAATGCTCAAGCAGTTTCATTATAGATAATTCTGGTCATAAGGATATAAAGGGAAAATTGGAAGCTCAAAGTAGAGCAAGTCACATTTTTCCGCTGTATCCAAAATCGAAACTCAAATTTTGGTAAAAAAAATCTGAGATTCAATTTACATGACATATCACTCAACTCCAGCTCAATGGTTACGGCTCTGGGCTGCTGATCGGAAAGTCAGGGGTTCTGCACCCGCCATGCAAGGCCCTTAAGTCTTTGTTGACCAACTCCACGGCTGCTGTATCATGGATGACCCGAGCTTCCTAACATCACTAAGATATGCAAAGAAAGAATTTTACTGTGTTGTAATGGAATTGGACATGTGACAAGTATACAGCAGCTATAGAGTGGAAGTTATAGAGTGGATAAATAGGGTTAGAATGAACACACCCCACAAGAAATACAAATGGTTTAGTAAATATTTTACATTTATTGTGCCATTTCCATCTAAAAGTAACATTTGAATAACGAATTACAATGGAATACATGAACAGTTTTCCGTTGATCTGTCCTTCTCTATTTTGTTTTCCCCATGAGGAACTTCTTGGTATTGCTTTCGGGTTTGAGTAAAATGATGTAACATTTCGGGGCAAATATACAAATCAGGAGCCCAAAACTGGAAGCCAGAATGGCAAATATCTCCACAGCGACGCTGTACTTTCCTGGTGAGCTGATGTACGCCGGAACAAAGGTGATCCACACGGCGCAGAAGATCAACATGCTGAAAGTGATGAATTTGGCCTCGTTGAAATTGTCCGGAAGTTTCCGGGCGAAAAATGCCAGCAAGAAGCAAACGGCAGCTAACAGTCCGATGTAGCCCAAAACCAGCGCGAAACCTGTCACCGACCCCACCATGCACTCTAAGATGACCTTTGACCCCTGAACACTTAAGTTACGGTAAGGAAAGGGGGGGCTGAGGGACAACCATACGGCACAGATAATAACCTGAATGCAGGTAAAGAACAGAACACTTCCTCTTTGCTGGCCCGGTCCGAACCACTTCATAAGGGCTGCAGATCCAGGTCTAGCCGAACGAAACGCAACCAGAACCACGATGGTTTTCACCAGGATGCAGGAGATGCAGAGAACGAAACTGATCCCGAACGCTGCCTGCTGTAGCCTGCAGGACCACAATGAGGGCTGACCCACAAACACCAGCGAACACAGGAAGCAGAGTTTGAGGGACAGCAAGAGCAGGAAGCTCAGCTCCGAGTTGTTGGCCTTGACGATAGGAGTCTGTCTGTAGTACACGAAAACCACGCCCACCGCCGCCGTCATCACGGCACCGCACAAGGCCACGGTGGTCAAAGTGATTCCCATCGTGTCGTTAAAGGAGAGGTACTCGATCTCCCGCGGCACACATGCTGTCCTGAGATGGTTGGACCAGAATTCTGGGGGGCATCGATAACATTCAAGTGAACCTGGGAAAGAGAAATTTCAATCAAATTTCAATGAATTTCAATTCATTCAAATGTTGTACCTATTCTGTTATCACTACGATCACAAGGTCAGGGTTTAATCCCCAGGTATTTCACAATGCTTTAAAGTACATTGTGGCAAGTATCAAGCACCTTCCTTTCTTTTCTTTCATTATGGGCCCTTATATTGACTACTTTAAAGCAATGAGACCCTTAAATCAGTGTATAATAAACATCTGTTAAGGAAGTAATTACCTTCATTTATACCTTATTATTGATGCTTATTTTATATTTATCATGCATAATCATTTTTTTCCTAAGTTGTTGCTATAGAATCAAAACCTGTTATAATGAGCACACAGAAATAAACCTGTAATTTGACCCTTTGCGGATGCTACAGTGCTGTTAGACCAATCAGATACCTTCTGACCAATAAAATAAAATACACACAAAATAAAAGGAAACTAAATTAGCAATTATTGTTGATTTTGAAATAAAGTAAAACGGAATTGACCTGTGACATTGCTGAACTCGCCTTCAGCGCAGGGCAGGCAGTCGAAGCAGCAAACCGGTAGTCCCTTCTTTATAACTTTGCGGGTGCCTTGGGGGCATTCAGCGGTGCATACAGACACAGGCACCTAAAAATGATCAGGGACAATCAGATATTTAGGAATCAAGTAATATTGTGCGATGCAATTCTGTGTAAACATTTGCCTGTTTAACAGTCATTCACAATTTTATAATTAGTATATATACATCCAGATGAAAAGATTTTAAGATTAACTTTTAAGATGTTAATAACATAACACACACTATGTACACAAGTCCAAATAAAGCTAGTGCACTCCTTCGACCTGTACTCCTTCGTTCTCTTTTTTGTCTTTTTTGTAATTCTTTTGCAATAATGTGTGTATAAGTATAATTTTGCACATCAGTCAAACTGAAACAGTATGCATGTTTTATACATAGTAATATGTACACCTTGAAATTTCTGAAAAATTATGTGTGTCTATTATGTAGAAATGGGAAAAATATTCACATTAATAAATCCATAATATATACATAATGCATACATAATATACTCCTTTTTTCAGTGATTTTTTTAAGATGTAGTATATATATATATATATGAAATATATGAAAACATAAAATACAAACGCAAAAAACACATCCACACCAATATTTGTTATAGTATTGAATTTACCACCAAATTGAATGCATATGACTACAGTTGACCACTGAAATTGGTGCAGGTTATGTTTCTAGAGCAACTCTGAACTGTGAAAAATTTTGGATGTGGTACAAAAGCCTATAGGCCTATACGTTCCTATTTTTGCCCCAAATTTTCATTTAAAAATGAACTTAATAGATCCTTAATAAAAGAATATAAAGGTAAAGGTTTATACTGTACACCACTGTACTGTTGTGTCTCCAATAAAATAAAATACACCCGATATGGGATATTCATGAGTCATGGCAGCACATTTTCTATGGTATACGCTGTTGTACAGCCAACTCTGACTTGGTCAACTGTATATTGGCTTTGATTATACGTCAGTCTTTATTACCTTGTTTGAGTTTCCTGGCCATTTAATAGCAGATTCATTAAGGATGAGGTTAGGACCCTCCAGTCGGCCGATACGGACATACTCCAAGGTTCCTCCAGGACCTTTCTGCCAGTTCACTATATCGTAGACAGCAGGAGTCTCGCCATCCCGAAAATAAAACTTCTCTCCCAGCTGAGTTGTGAAGTTCACCATCTTAAGGTGCTCTAAAAGCTGAGAGAACCGGAGGAAGGTCAGCTGAATTTTTCCTAGGTTTTGAATGCGCTAATAATAATGTGCGGCTATTCTGCAGAGACCGCTATGGGCTCTAACCGGAAAGAATCAAACCTAACACAAAATAAATAAATGGTCACATTATGGATAGTCTAAAATATTTATATATATTATTTTTTTATTTTATTTTTTATTTGGTTCACGAGTTTGCAATGGCATATGTAAGAAAAGAAAAGAGCTTTATACTTTTTTTTATTTTACCTAGGTAGGTTTTGCGCAGCGTCATTTCACACCATTCTTAGCGGTTTTTGAGTTTTTTGCTATCTTTCGTAGCACAATTCACGCGTTCCTCTTTATCACACGTTCACAATCTTTACTAGGTGAGTTTGCAATGGCATATGTAAGAAAACACCGCGTATAGGAAAGAGCGCATGCTCAATTCATAAAAAGAGCTTTATACTTTATATATGTATATATTCTTTAAATATATACTTTCACTCCGGATAAGGTGCGCTTTATTTTTAAAATATCATCCGATCACTCCGGATTCATTTGGACCCCTGAGCAAGGCCCTTCAGCCTGGATAAGAGTGTCTGCTAAATGTAATAAATGTAAAGTGTAACGGTGTAGCAGGTTGTAATGAATTAATTTAAACTACAGATATTAGTATAGATATTGAAAGCAGTATATTGTTACACAGGACCTATGTGATGACTTTAATTAACTAAAATATTAAAGAAGTTTATAAGAAGTTACTGCGTGTACTTTATAACAGTGAAATTCTAACAATTGTCCTGAAAATGACTGAATCTGATTGGTCGGCTTTGTTTTTTACTTAGAAAGACAAAAAATGCGAGCTTGCTGTTGCTGTAATGTATTTTCACTGATCAAAGAAAGAAATAAAAGTTAAATGAGTGTTAAACTATAATAATGTAATTATACAGTTTTATTTTTAAAGCGCTATTATTCAGTGATATGTTTTAAAACCATATGACCATAGTTTGACCATATGACTGGGTTATGAGAAGAGCATCCACTTTGTGAGTTTTACTACAGTCAGTAATTATTGCACTGTTTTTTCTGTTATTATTTCTTATTATTTAATTCTCTTATTCTCTTATTACATTTTGTCATATTCTGCATGTTTTTGACAAAGAACAATTAAGAATTCTTGATTATTTAAAGCAAGACTAGCATCACTCGAATAGATTTGTGGGTATTCTAAATGAAGAAAAAGAGAGTAATATAAATCCAGGATTATAACACATCTTACTTGTTGTGTTGTGATGGTGTCCGGAGATGAGCAGCCTGGGGTCACTGTGGGATCAAATGGGTTTGGTGCGGTGCAGGCCAGCAGAGAGTGGAGCGCATGTGCAGCTGCATAAACAGCCAGATACACGTTATAAGTGGCTCTTAAATTGGAGACGTCTGTAACGCTATTCTGAATCCCGTCTAGACTCTCCTTCCCGCTGCATGGTGGTAAGCCGTTCTGAGAGGACATGGTGTCGTTCTGTACTGGGCTGCACCCGAACGTCCTCTCCCATAACACTCGCAGTATGGTGTCTCGAGGATACCGAGAGGGATGGAGCTCTCGTAGGTGTTTCTCAAATCCGGGAATAGGTGCACTCCTAACAGCCACTCCGAGTGTACCTTTAGCGATACTCTGCAGTTCTGGGTTGCTCAAAAGAAGGCTACTGGTACTCCAGACCTCGCTGGCTATGAACTGGCGGTTGGTGACGTTTCTGCGAACCAGCTCGGTGAGGAAAAGCTCTACGTCCATATCCCACACAATAACAATGATCACACGGGCAGACGAGCTCTGCACCATCTTAACGGCACGGTCCACGTCTTTCGCCAGTCTCTCCCTGAAGATAGTGGTGACAAAAGCGAGGCAGATACCGGTATCCTTGGTTTCCTCCTTGAACGATTGCAACGCCTGGAGTCCATAATCGTTTTCCTCCACCACAGCACCGACCCACGTCCAACCGAAACGTTTGGCCATCTGGGCCATAGTGCGAGCCTGGTACATGTCACTGGAGATGGTGCGGAAGAAATTGGGATACTCTCGTCTGTTACTGAGACACACACATGTGGCCAGGTAGCTGATCTGTGGGAGAAAATATATTTTTCAATTGTACTTGAACACACTGAGAAAGATTATATAGTCAGAAGTATATGTACACCTGATCATCACATTTATATGCTTGTTAAATTAATGACATTTTCCAGCTAATATAACATATATTAATTTAATAGTTATTATATATACATCTTCCATGGGAAGATCGGATATAGTGGCAGAATATATATTATATACATTATATTATATATATATATATATATATATATTATAGATATATATTATATATATATATATATATATATATATATATATATATATATATATATCATCTTCTACCGCTATATCCGATCTTCCCTCGGGTCACTGGGAGTCTGTGCCTATCTCAGGCGTCTATGGGCATTAAGGCAGGATACACCCTGGATTGAATGTCAACCCATCGCAGAGCATACACACTCACACACAATCATACACTAGGGACAATTTTCCAAGGTACCAATCAACCTACCGTTCATGGGTAAGCCGGAGAACCCGGAGGGGGAAACCGGAGAAAACCCCTGAGGCATGGGGAGAACAAGTTTGTGAACAAGTTTGAGCAAACTTCACAACACATGGTTGAGACAGGAATCGAACCCCCCCCCCCACACACACACACACACACACACACACACACAGAAATTGAGTTTAGTCAATCCAGGTAACCTGACCAAATAATTCCCAGTGCCTCAAAAAAATTTATCTTTGGGTTGGGATCAGGACTCCTGGCAGGCCAGTCAAATAATTCCACACCAATCTGAACCCACCACATATTCATGGAATCGTATTATCACACTAAAGCATTGCTTTAATTCTACAGAAGGAAATCTAACAGCATATAAAAGGCTCTATATAAATCTGTGCTTTTCTCAATAGAAAGAAATAAAAGTTAAATGAGTGTTAAACTATAATAATGTAATTATACAGTTTTATTTTTAAAGCGCTATTATTCAGTGATATGTTTTAAAACCATATGACCATAGTTTGACCATATGACTGGGTTATGAGAAGAGCATCCACTTTGTGAGTTTTACTACAGTCAGTAATTATTGCACTGTTTTTTCTGTTATTATTTCTTATTATTTAATTCTCTTATTCTCTTATTACATTTTGTCATATTCTGCATGTTTTTGACAAAGAACAATTAAGAATTCTTGAATATTTAAAGCAAGACTAGCATCACTCGAATAGATTTGTGGGTATTCTAAATGAAGAAAAAGAGAGTAATATAAATCCAGGATTATAACAGGATTATAAAAAGGCTCTATATAAATCTGTGCTTTTCTCAATACAGCAGAAGATTGGGAAGGAAACACATGTGGGTGTTATGCCTGGGTGTCCAAATACTTTTGGCCACATGGTGTATTGCTCTGACTTGCAACATAAACATTTTGTTGTATATAATAATGTTTGGTGCTGTATATTGAAATCGATGTCTTTTTATTTAATTCAGTTTTTTCATCTAATAATCTCTTTTTGGAAATTATAATAATAATATAATAATAATAATAATAATAATAATTATTATTATTATTATTATTATCATTATTATTATTATTATTATTATTATTATTATTATCTTGTTCTTCAAGAAAGTTATTATTATTATTATTACTATTACTATTCTTCTTCTTGTTATTATTATTATTATTTAGTCTTCAAGAAAACAAGCTCACTTTAAGACCCAGGATAAATATTTCGGCTTATTTTTACACAATAAAATGACATTACTTTCATGACACTCACCATTGGTACCCGTAGCGGGCTCAGAACTCTGGACAGGATAATGCACTGTGTTGAAGCGGAGTCTCCGATGATGAGCTTGGCAGGCCTGGTGGTCTCACATGTGCCGTTCCCACCGCTGATCATGGACATGACGGCTCTCAGGCTATGAGGATAGCGCGAACAACTGTCCATGATCCGGTATCCAAGCCGGATCCCCGGCAGCAAAAAAGGATCCTTGTTGATCTCCTCCACTGCGAATACGAGCGCTTGAGCCCACTGCACAGGGCTTTCCTGAAATCTGAACCAGATAAGGAAAGGGCTGGATTATATTAATAACCAGATCATACAAATCCTTCATACATGTTACGGAAGCAAGTTTATCTATAAAATACACTCATACACTCACTCACTCACAGTGGCTAGACAAGAAAATAAAGATAGAGAGAGAAAGAAGAGAAAAAAAGAGAGGTAAATATTTTTTTTTGTAAATGAGTTGTAAATGAGAGGTATAAAGCCTAATGTGAGTCAGAGGGTAAAATCAACACCACAAATTATGCTATATATATATATATATATATATATATATATATATATATATATATATATATATATATATATATATATATATATATATATATATATATATATACACACACTGTATATATATATAGACTATATATATATACACACACACTGCTTTCATATACATATGTACCACCTTGAAATGTCAGAAAAGCAGTAAGTGTATTATGTAGGAATGAATAAATAAATTCCTGATCATAACAATAATAATGACAGATGTTATAAAATTATTATAAAATACAAAAGCAAAAAAAACAACATCCAGATTCAGCAGAGAGAGAGAGAGAGAGAGAGATACTATATATATATATATATATATATATATATATATATATATATATATATATATATATATATATATATATATATATAGATATATAGGTGATATATAGTGATAGTAACATATAGGCATATCTGTACATCTGAAAACCTCAGCCTGTGCCATACACACTATGTGCTCAACAGAAAGTTGAAAGGTTACCAGATGGCAAGTTTGTGCAACACGTTTAAATCTTTACATACCAGACTGCACTGGAAACAACCATCATGTGCTAAAAAAGGTAACTAAAAAATAAATCATGTGACCATAATTACATTTTAAAACCTTTAACCATAATGGTACATATTTAATAAAGGTACACACTGATGATAGAAACACGTATTGATGAACATTTCTTAGCCAGGGACACATTTAAATGAACCCCAGACATCCATATTTGTTTGTTTATTTATACAGTCACTGAGGTTTCGATCTAAATTAGCCCAAATCTCCAATGTAAAAGTTAATACTACATATAATCATTTTAGACTATTTGTACTTTTTGAGACAGATGGGATAATGCTTTAAGTCCAAAATGTAATTTCACTTTGCACACGTGTATATATATATATATACAAATTGACAAAAAATGTTTGGACTGGCATCTAACAAGCAAATAAAACTGACGTGTCTAATGCAAATGATGTCATAAATATTCCAGATTTTCGCATGATCCAGGTTTTGCTGTGAAGAGAAATCATGAATAGAGCAGTTGCATGAATCATCACTATTTGTAAAATGAAAAATTAGGGGAAGAGACTGAGACGACTCACTCACTCATAGCAGGGCTGCAGGTACGGCTCCTCAGTGAAGCTCAGGTCTACGGCCGGCGGCTGCATGTAGAAGTTAATAAGCGCGCCGATGACCACGTCTCCGTCCTGAGACAGACCCACGTTGTCGACATGCTGCGACCGGTCCAGGTACACACACTTCTCCTGCTGAGACGTCCCAGTCACAACCTCACACACTACAAGTAAGAATAACGCCAGCATGGACGGGCTCGGCGAACGGACGGCAGCAGTCATGGGATCTCGTGAATCGTCGCTCTTCTGCCTTCCTCTGGCTGAACACGACTTCAGGGGCTATTTCTAATTCCTGTGAAGTCCTAAGAGATAAAAAAAAATTAAATTAAACAAAACAATACACATGGACTAAAGTGTTTTTCCAAATCACACCTCCTTCTCCCGGGTCCAGAAAATAGAGATAATTGCTCATCAATTAGGAATTAGACACACAGCTGAGAGAGTGATGGTGCCGTGAGTGATATTCAATTACTTAGCTGTTTTTAGTTAGAAATGTTAATAATAATAATATATTACAAAGTTTTTATTTTTAGAATTTAGAATATTTCAGTGCCCGGAACTTTTGGGACAACAATTTTAACTACTGTGAAAGATTAATTGACAGCGGGTGGACACAATTATTCAAGTTGTTTTGGAACAAAATAATATGTTTTATTAGAAAAAAATCAATTGGATTTTTACAACAGATTATGTAACCTTGTGGCAAATTATAACAGAGACACTGAGACTGTGGCTCCTGATAAGCGTATTTTTAGGGTGGTGGCAGCTCTGTGGTTAAGGCAATGACCTCTGGACCAGAAGATCACAGGTTCAAATCCCACCACCATTAGGTGGTCCTTGTTTTCGCAACTTTGTGGCAAACAGTAGCAGAGACACAGAGACAATGGCTTCTGATACATAAGCTCAGTGGTTAAGGAATTGGTGTCGGAACCGTAAGATCGTAGGGTCAAATCCCACCAGTAGGTGGCCCTTGACTTTGTGATCTTGTGCCAAACGGTAGCAGAGATCCAGAGAGAAAGGTTTATAAAACGTCTATGTTTAGGGATGTAGAAGTCCATGGTTAAGGCATTGGCCTTTGGAGTAAAAGATCACAGTTTGAAATCCTGCTGCCACTTGGGGGGGCGTTGATTTTGCAACCTTATGTCAAACGGTAGTAGAGATCCAGAGAAAATGGTTCTTGATACACTTATATTTAGGGAGGTGGTAGCTCATTGGTTAAGGCATTGGCCTCAGGACCAGAAGATCTCAGGTTTAAATCCCACCACCACCAAGCTGCCACTATGGGGCCTTTAACATTAAGTTGTTAGTTACTCTGGATAAAAGCGTCTGCACCCTGCACTCTGACCTCACCTTCCAGACAATGTGGGATATGTGATGAAACAATTTCACTGTGCTGCAATGTATATGTAACAAGTAAAGGCTTTAATATCACTCATGATGATGTTTTTTTTTGTGAATGAAGGCCTAAAATAACCTTAGCCTTTACACTTTTCTGATTTTGCTAATTCTCTCCTGCTTCTACCTGTGCTGTATAATTCTGTGTATGTATATGTGTGTGTGTGTGTGTGTGTGTGTGTGTGTGTGTGTGTGTGTGTGTGTGTGTGTGTGTGTGTGTGTGTGCGTGCGTGTGTGTGTGTATGTATACAGTATATATATTCATTCATTCATCTTCTACCGCTTTTATCCGATCTCAGGCGTCTATGGGCATTAAGGCAGGATACACCCAGGATGGAATGCCAACCCATCGCAGGGCACACACACACAAATTTATACACTAGGGACAATTTTTCCAAGGTGCCAATCAACCTACCGTGCATGTTTTTTTTGGACCGGGAGGAAACCGGAGAACCCGGAGAAAAACCCCCTGAGGCATGGGGGGGAGAACATGCAAACTCCACACACACATGGCCGAGACGGGAATCGAACCCGGACCCTGGCGGTGTGTGAGGCGAACATGCTAACCACTAAGCCACCGTACGTCTATATATATATATATATATATATATATATATATATATATATATATATATATATATATATATATATATATATATATATATATATATATATATATATATATAGTGATTAAACACACACTAACTAGTATTATTACTTATTACATCTAATAAATCTAATAGTTCTAATACTCTAACCAAAAGTAACAGCTGTTATAAATATACACATTTCACTCAAAATCTCTCCCTGTAATAAAATTATTGATTTTATAAAATTCAATGTTTAGTTCCTTTTTTAGTGATTGTTTTAATTGTAAAATATGGGACGTGGCTCCTTTAAGAATTCTGTTCCGGTTGCTTTCCATATAAACTGGTGATACGTTTAGGTTATATGGAAACGCATTGCATTCAGAATAGGGTAATATACGCTAATATAGTAAGGAGTTCATACCTGTTGTGAATGCGCAGATAGTAGGTGTAATTCGGGGAAATTTAGGAATTTAGGAAACACTGAAGTTTCTTTATTTGTTCTTTGTTGTTTGGGTTTTCGTTCATTCGCCAACACAACACAGAGTGAAGGAGCAGGTCACTCACATAGTAATGCACACTGCGTTACTAAAGTGTGCATATAAGAACATTTTACAAAAATAGCACAGTAGATGTTCATGTCAAGAAAAATGCAACATTTATTTATTTATTTGCACCTATAATTTTTAACTTTTTACACAATTACACTATGTGTGAGTTTCTAAAAATACAATTGGAAAGTCAATTAAGGTAGAAAAAAAGAAATTACAGAAGATAGAAACTAATAAACATTGTTTCCTGATTTCTGCCGAGTGTTTTCTCTACTGTGTTTTCCCCATGAGGAACTTCTTGGTGTTCTTTTCGGGTTTGAGTAAAATGATGTAACATTTCGGGGCAAATATACAAATCAGGAGCCCAAAACTGGAAGCCAGAATGGCAAATATCTCCACAGCGACGCTGTACTTTCCTGGTGAGCTGATGTACGCCGGAACAAAGGTGATCCACACGGCGCAGAAGATCAACATGCTGAAAGTGATGAATTTGGCCTCGTTGAAATTGTCCGGAAGTTTCCGGGCGAAAAACGCCAGCAAGAAGCAAACGGCAGCTAACAGTCCGATGTAGCCCAAAACCAGCGCGAAACCTGTCACCGACCCCACCATGCACTCTAAGATGACCTTTGACCCCTGAACACTTAAGTTACGGTAAGGAAAGGGGGGGCTGAGGGACAACCATACGGCACAGATAATCACCTGAATGCAGGTAAAGAACAGAACACTTCCTCTTTGCTGGCCCGGTCCGAACCACTTCATAAGGGCTGCAGATCCAGGTCTAGCCGAACGAAACGCAACCAGAACCACGATGGTTTTCACCAGGATGCAGGAGATGCAGAGAACGAAACTGATCCCGAACGCTGCCTGCTGTAGCCTGCAGGACCACAATGAGGGCTGACCCACAAACACCAGCGAACACAGGAAGCAGAGTTTGAGGGACAGCAAGAGCAGGAAGCTCAGCTCCGAGTTGTTGGCCTTGACGATAGGAGTCTGTCTGTAGTACACGAAAACCACGCCCACCGCCCCAGTCATCACGGCGCCACAAGCGGCGACGGTCGACAAACTGATTCCCATCGTGTCGTTAAAGGAGAGGTACTCGATCTCCCGCGGCACACATGCTGTCCTGAGATGGTTGGACCAGAATTCTGGGGGGCATCGATAACATTCAAGTGAACCTGGGAAAGAGAAGATAAAACGCCCAGTATGTCACAATTCTCATATATATTTACATTTACATCATTCAGCAGACGCCATTATCCAGAGAGACTTACAAGTGAGCAATTAAGGATTAAGGGCCTTGCTCAAGGGCCCACTAGTGGCAGCTTAGTGGTGGTGGGTTTTGAAAATGTGAGTCAGAGCCCAATACAGACCTGTGACGTTGTTGAATTCGCCTTCAGTGCAGGGCAGGCAGTCAAAACAACAAACTGGCAGGCCCTTCTTTATAGCTTTGCGTGTTCCTCGGGGGCATTCCGCAGTGCAAACGGACACAGGCACCTACAATGATCAGAGACAAAAATGCCTCAGTGTAGGATTCTAATCAAAAGTGTATGCAGTTTAATTTTTTATGACGATATTTAGGCCTTGTAAATTAAACATAATTTACAAATACAAATAGAAATATAACCTTTTATCCCAAACAATTACATGTTTCATGGTTTACTGTCATTTAGTCTATCAATGCATAATAGATTCATCCATATTCTTAGTCATTAACCCATTTATTCATACTCCTAATGACACACACACACACACACACACACACACACACACACACATACGCACACATACAGTTGGTCAGCACTAGGCACTTAAAACTGTGAGGCAGCCACAAATAATTTACCTTGTTTGAGTTTCCTGGCCAATGGATGGCAGATTCATTAAGGATGAGGTCAGGACCTTCCAGTCGGCCGATAAGGACGTAACGCAAGGTTCCTCCAGGACCTTTCTGCCAATTCACTATGTCATAGACAGCAGGAATCTCACCTTCTTGGAAATAAAATTTTTCTTCAAGCTGAGTTGTGAAATTGAGACGCTGAAGGTGATCTAAGAGCTGAACGGACAGCATATAGGTCAGCGAGGATTTCTTATTTTTCAGAGGATTTGTGACTTTTTTCTGGTTGCATTATTATTATTATTATTATTAGTAGTAGTAGTAGTAGTAGTAGTATTTGTATAGCAATTTTAACAATAGACATTGGACATCTATTATTATTATTATTATTATTATTATTATTAACAATAATTGTTATTGTGAATAATAATACTAATAGCCTTTATAATATTATAAATAACAATTTCAATATTTTTTTAATAATTAATCATTTTTAGTAAGAAAAAAATAAACTATTTATAGCTGCACTAATGTAAATGTTAACAGGCACTTACATACTTTTGCAAAACATGAAATGTAACTATAAAAATGATATATTTTATTATAATTATTATAATTTTTTTTGTATAGCCCTTTTAACATTGGACATATATTATTATTATTATTATTATTATTATTATATTATTATTATTATTAATAATAATATTATTATCAATAATAATAATAATCATAAAAACAACACTGATAACAGTAATTAATTAAATAATTTATAAGGAACAGAATTAATAACAGTAACAGGAATCTCAAATCTTTATTTAAAATTAAAGATTAATTCTTGTGGTAAAAAAGTTATGCCTTAACTTAGTTTGTAGTATTTCTATTCCTTAAAAACTCATTACAATGTTTAATTTTAATAAGATGCTTATAAATAAATAAATAAATGTTGTAAAATGCTGTTATCATTACCTTTTGTGTTGTGATAGTGTCCGGAGATGAGCAGCCTGGGGTCACTGTGGGGTCAAAGGGTTTGGTGCGGTGCAGGCCAGCAGAGAGTGGAGCGCATGTGCAGCTGCATAAACAGCCAGATACACGTTATAAGTGGCTCTTAAATTGGAGACGTCTGTAACACCGTTCTGAATCCCGTCTAGACTCTCCTTCCCGCTGCATGGTGGTAAGCCGCTCTGAGAGGACATGGTGTCATTCTGTACTGGGCTGCAGCTGAATGTCCTCTCCCATAACACTCGCAGTATGGTGTCTCGAGGATACCGAGAGGGATGGAGCTCTCGTAGGTGTTTCTCAAATCCGGGAATAGGTGCACTCCTAACAGCCACTCCGAGTGTGCCTTTAGTAATAGTAAACAGCTCAGGGTTGCTTAAAAGAAGGCCACTGGTACTCCAGATCTCGCTGGCTAGGAACTGGCGGTCGGTGACGTTTCTGCGAACCAGCTCAGTGAGGAAAAATTCTACATCCATATACCAAGCAAACACCATGATCACGCGGGCAGACGAGCTCTGGACCACGGTCACGGCTCGATCCACGTCTTTCGCCAGTCTCTCCCGGAGAAGTGTGCTGACAAAAGCGAGGCAGATGCTGGTACCTTTCGTCTCATCCTGAAATGCCTGCACAGCCTGGAGTCCGTAGTCATTGTCTGCCACCACAGCACCGACCCATGTCCAACCGAAACGTTTGGCCATCTGGGCGATAGTGCGAGCCTGGTACATGTCACTGGGGATGGTGCGGAAGAAATTGGGATACTCTCGTCTGTTACTGAGACACACACATGTGGCCAGGTAGCTGATCTGAGGGAGAAAATTTTCACAATGTAAGTGTAGATAATGATACTCTATGGTATATATGGTATAAATATTCATTTGAACAACTTTATTCAAACTTTACATCAATCAATGAATAAACAATATTTTAAAAAAGTATATCTGATAAGATGCAATTTCTCCCACAAAAATCTATTCTATATTAAAATAATGTTGACCCATGGAAGCATCATTCTACCGCCCTCTGTCTTACAATATGTGTATACTATAGAATTTAATTGCACTGGCTTAAAAAATCCTAGTACTTCTTCCTTTTTTCACTGTCTTGGCATCACAAGAAGAAGAAGAAGAAGAGAAAAAAAAGAAAGGAAGAAAGAAAAACAAAAAATCTCAACTGAGTTTGTTGATACAAAGTTGTTTGTATCTTAAGTTTGTAATTGATCATACCAGAGTTCATTTATTCTTAGACTTAAAGCACTTTTTGAAAGTCGTTCTGGACATCTGTTAAATATTATTATATTTATGCATGATCGGGACAAGACTTAAATACTGCGGGTGGGAGCGGGACAAAACAACATAATAATAATTTTTGCAGTGATAAATACAGTGAGTTCTACACTGTATTAGATGCATACATTTGCATTCATTATTGTCTGCCACCAAATAATTAATAATAAAGACTGAATAAACCAGAAGGATGAGATTTAGACCACTGTAACAAAATCCCATGGCATTGCATGACACTCACTATTGGTACCCGGAGCGGGCTCAGAACTCTGGACAGGATAATGCACTGTGTGGAAGCGGAGTCTCCGATGATGAGCTTGGCAGGCCTGGTGGTCTCACAGGTGCCGTTCCCACCGCTGATCATGGACATGGCGGCTCTCAGGCTATGAGGATAGCGCGTGCAGCTGTCCATGATCCGGTATCCGAGTCGAACCCCCGGGAGCAAAGACGGGTTTCTGTTAATCTCCTCCACTGCGAATACAACAGCCTGAGCCCACTGCACAGGGCTTTCCTGAAATCTGATACAGACAAATAAAAGGAGTTAAAGTCTGGATAAGATTTGAAACTAAATGTTGGTTGATGGAACAAAACAGGACCAAGCAAAAGCATTGTCAGTAATCATACATTATAAATCTAATACAGCATTTATTTTTTCAATTCAATTCAGTTTTATTTCTATTGACCTTTTCACAATGTGCATTGTCTCAAAGCAGCTTTACAGAATGGGAGATTCACAGAAAATATATAAATATGTTCACTAAATATGATTTATGTGTATTTGTGATTTATGTGTATTATTTAATAAAATAGAGTATTCTTTTTACTTCTGGCTTGTAAAAGTTACCATTTAGATTTTAAAAAGCTTCTTGTCTACAATGTAGCACATTACACCCAATTTAAAGCTTCTAAATAAAATGAATAGCATTACTTAAATTAGTCCGCATTGCAACATATTTCGTGTACAAAAAAGAAAGAATTGTAATTTTTAAAAATATATAATATACAGTCAACCCTTGAATATCACAGGAGAAATATAAACTATATATTTAGTCTATTATTTTTTTATATTTTTTTTCTTTTACTTTTTATAAACACTCCCACACTTTTATAAGCCTTTCACATGCTCTTATAAACACTTCCCAGTCTCTGATTGTAGAAGATTTGGAAAAAAGATTTGGGAAAAAAGGAAATAATCTTTAGTTTATATAAATTTACAAATATTACCTGATGGAATTTGCAGTTATGTTAAAGAATTAAAAAAAACATTTTTTTTAAACTTAGTAACATGTCACAATGTGTAATAAACAGGTTTTTAGTATGACATTGTCAGTGAAGCATGCAATTCTCCCTCTTTGTGTATTGTATAACTGCTTGAGTGAATCATTAAAGCAATATACATTTTGGTTTTTTTTTGTTTGTTTTTGAAAACCTGATATATTAAAAATAATCTTGTTAAATAATTGCCATTTGCAGTATTGAACTTTGAGTAATTCATTGATGTGGACTACATAAAGATTTAAACAATGCATTTTTTAAACCAAAATCAGATGTGGCTGATACATGGCTGATTCGATGTGCAGTAAACTGGATGTTACAGTGATGATGCATTAAGAAAGAAAAATCAGCAGTGTCCACGTCCACCTTATATGAGAATAAAATGATTAATGACATAAATGATATAATGATATAAATGATATATTACATTTAAACAAAAAGTATACATTGTTAAGAAATAATTAGAGGCAGCAACTCACTCGGAGCACGACTGCAAGTACGGTTCTTTGGTGAAGCTCAAGTCGAGGCTCGGAGACAACAGGTAGAAATTGATAAGTGCACCCAGGACCACGTCACCATCCTGAGACAGACCCACGTTGTCCAGATGCCGTGCATGGTCCAGGTACACACATCTATCGTTCTGAGGTACCACCGGTGCAACCACAGAACCAGCCCATAATAATAATAATAATAATAATGCCAGCAGGGTCAGGCAGGGAGAAAGAACTACAGCAGTCATGGGGCGGACGTGGTGAAGCTTCACTGTTCAGCCTGCTTCTGGCTGCACATGCTTCCTGTAGATATTTCTAATACTCACAAAGTCCTAAGAGATGAGTGAAAAACATAAACATGGACTAAAATGTTCCAAGGGCTCCAAAATACCTCTTCTTCTCCCGGGCCTGAGAATTAGAGTCAACAATTAGCAATTAACACATAGCTGAGTGGCGGTGCACAGGGATTCAGGGAGAACTTTATGGTTTTAAGGTTTCCTTCAGAAAGGATCTATCTATCTATCTATCTATCTATCTATCTATCTATCTATCTATCTATCTATCTATCTATCTATCTATCTATCTATCTATCTATCTATCTATCTATCTATCTATCTATCTATTCATCTATCTATCTATCTATCTCTATCTATCTATTAACAAAAACCAATCTATCTATACACAAGTTAGAGTGATCTGTCTTGCTGTCTGTCTGCCTGTCTATCTATCTAATGGAGGTGTATGGAGGCTCTACTGTTAATTGTCAAGAAAGTTGTGTGTTTAAATCCCAGCACCACCAAGCTGCCACTGCTGGGCCCTTCAGCAAGGCCCTTAACTACCCAGTTGTGTAAATGTTATAGTTGTGGCCAGCATCTCAATTGTATCAATCAGTACTTTGAAAAAAGGCTCACTTCAGTGTTTAGTCTGTGTAAAACCTTGTGATTTGTTGCTCTCTTCACATTTCAGAATACGTCCAAACCATTTTGATTGTCTGCTAGATTTAAAAACAAATAAACATTGTAAAAAAAAAAGAAACTCTTACTTTAGTGGGAAAAAAATAGCTCTGTGGTTAAGGCTCTGGGTTTCTGATCACAAGGTTGGCATGGCTCGGTCCTGCAGTTAGTAACATTGGTAAGAATTTCACTGTGCTATAATGTACAAGTGGCAGGTAAAAAGCACATAGAAGGATAAAAAAAAGAGTCCAAATCAAACTTCATCTGCCACCCACAGGGCCCTTGAGCAAGGCCTTTTACCATCAACTGCTTCGTGGTTACAGTAGGTAGAAGCTCAGTGGTTAAGGCATTGGTCCTCTGGACAGGAAGAACCCAACACCATCAAGCTGCCACTATCAGGCTCTTTTGCAAATTGCTGCTTGCTTAGTTGCAAATCACTATGGATAAAGGCGTCTGCCAAAGGGCATCTGCCGTAAATGTAAATGTAGTGGTATGAATGAGATCATTGTAAGTTGCACTTAATAAAAGCATCTTCCAAATGCTAAAAATGTAAACTGACCTGTATGCTGAAGGTTTCTACCCAGTCAATCTGCTCAAATGAAACACCGGTATCCTATAAGTGGTTTTAATCTCAATCTCCAGGTGTCAAGACTTTTTTTTTCCTTGTGACCTCCAACTGTTTCAATTGTTGTGACAAAACACCATACAAACACCTTTCAACTGAACCATGTGGTCAGATTTAATGATAAACAGTACTTTATTGCATTGGTAAGAAAATGCTGAGGAGCATTTTATGAGCAAAAATCAAACGTAAAAAAAGGCAAATTGTTCAATTAATAACCCATACCTGAAACTGCCACAGTGCTAGAACTGTAAAACACTTCCTTTCTAAAAGAAAAAGCCTTTTTTTTGCTATCTGTATCAAAACAATTACAAAAATAAAAACTTTATCCTCACAGGATTTTTTTTTCTTCTTGAAACTAAAGTAGTTTATATAATCAATGATTTTATGCCTGAAACAAAGAAAGAAAGAAAGAAAGAAAGAAAATAAACTAGACATTGGGTTTCTAGCTTCGTCTTGTGATCATGGAGTGAAGTAAAACTGAGCACAGACACACATATACCTATTATCTGTGCATAGTCATGCTGAATATGTCCACAGTTCACATGCTGCAACACCACATATCGTTATCAGATTTAAAACCCATAGGGCCTTAAATAGGGGCCAAATGACGATGACGTATATACAAACACAGTAGACAAATAACAAAAGGAGATCAACAAGAAATCATATGTTTCAGGATGGAAGCCCCTATAATCAGTTAACAAGCATTAAAAAAAAAAAAAAAAAACATAATGAAAGAAAAAAAACAACAACATCCATCGTTTAAATTTCTACAATACTTATTGCAAACAGCAACATTTAAAAGCATGACTTTGACTAGTTTGGTGTAGTGCCTCTAAGACAGGAATTTGCTTTTTCATGATATAGGGCAATATTTACACTGTATTTACACAATACTTGGAAGATTAGATTTTTTTTTTCTTTCAAAATCTGTACTTGTGCTTAAACTTGCACTATTTTCCACTGAAGAGTTGCTGGTACAGTAGTGTGTATTCTGACAGCCCAAGGGCAACCTTATGGCCAGAGAAATGCTTAAAAGAAATTCACAATGTCTTTGTATACAGTCTCAAAGCCTTAGAAGGAAGTAGACTTCAGGTTCGGATGGAGAACCGGAATTGTGAGGGATCACAGAGTCATCAGCGTAACATCGATCATGGGCGCCATAACGAAATGTCTTGCAGGATCCCTCAGGCAGGCCGCGATCCTCCGAGTCTACCTGCTCCAAGGTACCCGGCAATGTACGAGCCGGTAGAATGCCTATTAATGTGGAAATTTTGGGAGGAAACTGCCTTATTGCGAAGGACCACATCAGGAGTGCCCCCTGCAGGTCGTGATTTGAGTGCCTCCTGCTGCCTTTCTCGGGCACGGTTGGCTATGTGGCGCACGCGACTCTGGCTACGGGAGGAAAGCTTTCGTGACAGGAACGGAGGAGGGTCATTCAAATCCTCTGTGGAAACAACTGGCGGCAATACGGAAAAAGGCTTAGGTGGAGATCGCCATTGAGAGAGAGTGGATTGGTGGTCCATCTCATCTAACGTCACCAGTTTACGAAGCTGTTCTGTTAAAGGGTCCGAAGCTGGTGGCTGATTGGCCCGGCCACACTTGCGCTCGTGGTCTCGCATGGCTGGAGTGATGAAGCTGCGACTGATCACCTTGTACTTGCTCTGGAAGTTGCATGAGATGTCCTCAGATGTTAAGTCGCCTAAGCTCTTAGACTTACAAGGACTTGGAGCTGTCGGAACTGGAGATCCAACAAGGTATATCCCTTTATATATCTCAGAATTGGTTTGTTTCAAAGCCTGGTTTTGTTGCGGGGACTTCGAATATTGCTTTAGTGGAACTACCGTATCTCTGTATTCCACTGTACTATAGATCATATCACTTACAGGACCAAGCAGGTACGAGTTTTTCTGTTGTTGAGAGTTAAAGTCTTGACAATCTGAGGACGAAAAGCCATTCTGGAAGTTCTCCGTTTTGTAACTTTCGCCATTTTTCTCATTAGTCGTAAAGTGTCTGTTGCTATAAGTAACCCCATTGACTCTGCCTGGTTTAAAATGTTCAGATATGGCAACATTTCTTGTCTGATACTGCTCTGTCTGGGGTTGGTTAATTAAGTAGTCATGCTGATGGGCACTGCAGATAAAAGGCTTTTGTGGGGAAGAACTATGAAACTGTGATGACTTTGAGGCTGTATAAGCCTTTTTCCTCATTGACGGGGGTAAATAAAGAGAATTCTGTCCTGACTCAGGATGCGATGGTACCAGAGTAGTATCCAGAGGTTCTCCATCCACACTGACCTCAACCTCCATCAAGCTGCTGGTTGCCGAGTCGTGACAGATGAGGAAACGCTCAGAGGCTGTGCTGTTTATCGAGGTGTCTTTGTAACACCCATATTCCCACTTCCTTGGCGGGAACTGGGCTTTGTAGCTTTTATCTCTATGAGATTCCCATCTGTTGTTCTCTTCTACTGTTTTTCTAAAGGGTGTCTTGGTAATGGCGGGGCCGCTGCTGCCACCTGTGGATATGCATTCCAAGTTTTTGGCCTGATCAGGAATGTCAGAAGCAGAAACAGGAGAAAGCACTTGCTCATCCAAAATTGTAAAGACAGTTGATTCTGTGGTCTCCGGACTGCACATAAGGTCAACCGGTTGCTTCTGTACAAAGTCTTGAATATTTTTTTGTGGGGTGCTGAATAGTTTGTTGTTCGTTGGTGGAACAGCCAACTGCAGAGGCTGAGATGCTGAGGAGAGATTCAAGGTACTTTGTTCCACAGAATCTTCGTAGCGTCCAATAAGAGCTGATATGGAGCCACAAGTGTCATACTCATTGCCAAGCGATACAGCATCAATGAGGTGAGAGAGAGCACTGTCATGGAGTACCTTCTGATCTTGCTGGTGAGACTGATGCAATGTGGGTCGAAGGGGAGATATGGTATCTGTGCCTGAAGAGGAAAAAAAAGAGGGTAAAGCTGCCTTGGCTGTTTGGTTACTTTTCGGATCGTGCCCTTGGTGGATTTCAGTCTGCAAACTCTCATGACAGTCAAGTGGATCCAAGAGTTTCAGATGACCTTCCGTAGGCCCTCGAGAATGAGCTTTGGATTGCAAAGGTTCTGCGAGGACATCAGTGCAGCTTTCACCACATTGTCCCACCACGAAGTATGAAGTTTCATCCGTTTCTACATAGTCAGAGGTTCTCGGCTGGATTTGTGTACAGTTTGGATTGTCATCCCGGATATCAATGAGGAGATCTACAGAAGCAGACCTCGGCTTCTCCGGAAACAAATCTGCAGGAGGAAGAAGTCAGAAAACAAAAATTGTCAGCAGATGTCCTAATTTCGCAAGAAAGTGCAAAGACACCAAAACACAATCCACTTGGTTCACAAGGACAAATGAAATATGCCACCACACAAGACCATGAGAGAAGAGTCGGAGAACAAGACAATGTAGACCACAGCCATTTTCTGCTCATGTTTCACGTTTGTAAAATAAGCAATGCGGGCAACATGATCTCATACAGCTGGTAATCAGCCAATCAAAAGTCACAGAAATCATTTCGTTAATGGCAAGAACAGACACATTTTGTGATGATGCAACCAGAGTAAGGCTGGTGGATTACCTGCTGTGCTTCCTAGTCAGTTTTCTACTATAAAGAGGAACAATAGTAAAGACAGAACAAAAGCAAGTTAAAAGTATTAAGGAGGAAAAGAGTACCTGTCTTCAAAACAAGTGAAACCATATTGTAATAAAAGTGGATTTTAAATAATCAGCATGTTAGGGGGGGAAGGGGGGATATGGAATACAGAAATGCTTCGACAAACGTTTCACATTTTTTAAGAAATATGTTTCACGGTTGTAAAAAACAATCCACTTGGTAGCTGCTTGGCATCCTTACCTTTACGTAGGACAGACTGTAAAATATTTCTACCTGATCTTTTAAGTCCATACATTCTTAACATCCAATAGGCCAGGGCTGTGGCATGAGTAAGGGGTGTTGCGTGTTTAGAACGACTAAATGCTTAATCTAATTCAACTACCAATCTTATATATGAAACAAGGATCGTACCATTTGGTAATAACGGTTGATCAATGTCTGATTTAAGCTAATACATAGGCTATTATAATAAAAGAAAAGAAAATGTGGTTTTAATAAATATTTCAACATGTATAACCACCATAGAGACAGATTTAAGGTTGACTTTGCGTGATCCGTAAACGACACATGGATTTATATATTTAACAATGTTTGGGAAATTCTTAAAAGTATACAGACTCTCATAAATGAGTTATATTCCAAGAGTTCGTTGGTAGTGTGAATTTGTTCGTAAGTAGTTACTGACATTCGCTATTGACTACGCGCTGTCTCCTAACTATGTTGGTAACATCTAAGCTAGTTTACTGCGTACCATCTGTATCTTTTCCAGCACGTGACTTTTGCTTTTCCCCCCCAACCATTTTTAATAAACAATGTTTAAGATTTAAAGCTATTAAGAATTACTATGTTCACTACAATGTAGCTGGACGAACACCGCTGGGGAGACTCGTTCGCTACGCTCTACATTCATAAAGCTCTATGACAAGCTAGTGGTGCGTTTTTTTGAAATCCAAACAAATTTTACTTTTGCGGAGAGGTTTGTTCATATCGGCAGATGTCCGTAAAGTGTTTGTTCTGTTTGAATGGAATTCTGTAATTAGTGATCATTTCTCTGTGTATCGGTGGAATCACACGGAAGTTATAATTTCAGTGAAGGGAGGTGGGAGCTCAGTGTTTTAAGGCATTGGGCTCTGGATCGGAAGACGGAAGAGCGCAGGTTCAAATTCTACCACCAAGCTGCCACTATTGTGCTGCTGAGCAAGAGCCCTTTAACCCTCAACTGCTCAGTTGTAAGTCGCTCTGGATAATGCTGTAAATGTAACTGGGATAAGATACTTTTGCTTTACTACTCTGTTTATTTTTAATTTCAACATGTACAAGATACTTTTAAACTGTTGGTCTGTGCTTGAACATTGCTGACTTTAAGCTCACCAATTATAGTTCCAGCACCATTGTCAGATCCGTCTTTTTCGGGAGAGGATACGGTAAGCCGGCCCTGAAGGAGCCTCTCCAGAGGCATGGAGACTGGCCGGTGATGGAGGCCCATCCTGGAGCCCGCTCTCTTCTCCGTAGCTGGTTGCTTGGCGTCCCCATTGCTGCTGCTTTCCTCCTTCTCCAGCGAGGTTTCAGACACTGCCGTTTTGGTCTTCTTGCGCCCTTTGGCAGGAGCACTAGCCGTCCTGCGCAGTAGGTGGTTACTCAAAGAGCGCTTACGTGGAAAAACGCCAATTTGCGTGTCCACTGAGCACTTGGAGCCCTTGCTGAACAGACCCCGGAATCCCCGTAACTGACGACCCTGGGGGAAATAAGGCGAGGTCAAAATTATTTATGCGAATTCATCATTGATCACATGCTTTAAATCGATTTCACTAGACACAAACACACACAAAAAGTAACCAGGGCAGCACTACTCAGTATGAACCACAGATGGCACCACAATACACCCACAAACAAGCCAGTCGCATTTTAATACACACTGGGCAAAAAACAACCCTGAATGCAACACACAATAAGAGCAGCAGATTACACACAGGGAACAGTGCAGTGTTTAGTATCATGCATTTTCATGCAGCACACTTTTTGTACCTTGCTAGCTCCTAGTAAGTGCAATATGGTATAGCTGGGATTGAGGACTAGAGGACTCCACTGGAAAGTAGAAAGGTGATAGATTGTACAACAAAACCCACTTTTCCTTCATATATTAACAGTGTATGTCAAATGCTGGTGCTCTTTTTTGAACAAAGAATTTTAATAACATGATTTAATTAATTAAAAAACAAAACAAACACACCACACCACATCTGTCTATTTTTGCTTATTTGCTTCAATCTAATATTAGGGAACAAACATATTTTCCCCCCCTCTACAAAGAAGAAACTCATAAAGACAATATTGCATTAAAAAATGTAGGGTTTTTATTGTTCTTAAACATATTACAAGTTTTTATTTTTATTTCATTATTTTGCATTGGTTTAAAATTTCAGTTTCAGTTTAATTAGTTTTAATTGTGCACATGAATAAATTGGATATATTTAATACGCTGGGTTTTTATGAATAGGTCTATTTTAAATGCTTGCATACTGTCTTACTACTTCACAGTTGGAATGTATGTTATTCAATTCTAAACGACATATATATCAGACACACTCAGTGACTTATATTTAGTCATTTATGGGTTAAGGGCCTTGCTCAAGGGCCCAACACTGGCAATTCAGACATATTTTTCAGATTTCCTGACATGGAATCAAACATAGGCGGTGGTGGTACGAGCACCAAGTCCTGAGCGCTAGATCGCCAAAGAAACATAATTGCATTCGTTTAAATTCATATACCACATTATATCCGGTTACTCGTTTCTAAATTCATGTCACTATTATCCTGTCATTATTTTAATTGTAATAACTGTGTTGGTACAGAAATGGACAGCTTGGATGACAGACTGTCTAACCAAGCTACACTCTTATCACACTGTGTTTTAATTAAACCATGAAGAGTTCAGAAAGTTCTGGGGCAAAAAAGAAAAACTAAAAACCCCCTGCCATCATTTGGACATGGACCAGCAGCCACACAGTGCAGTGTTCATCTTAGATATACTTCTAGAAATCGTTCAGGAGAAAAAAAAAACAGTAGGTCGTGATACTCACCTTGCCATAGATATCATGCACTGAAATATGGACAAAGATGGAGGCCTCCATCATCCCCTCCAGATATACATGTCTATAACCTGTAACATGGGATAAAGATTAACATTCTAACAATGCATTTTGCCTGTAATCATAAAGTGTATTCAAATTCCATATAGCCACATTAACATTAACCTATTTATAATGCCTGTAAGTATAAATACTAGGTATTACGCTGCTATACTCTCATATCTTTTTACCTTATAATGACTCTGTACAGACTGATTGTGCTACCTTTAATCTATTACCTGTCTTTCTTTTTCTTTTTTTCCCATTTTCTTCCTGTTGTTGTTGCTTGTGTTACCGTCTTATTGTTTCTGGATATCAAGAATTTCTATCTATCTATCTACAATCTATCTGTCTGTCTGTCCATTCGTCCATCCATCCATCCGCTCGTCCATCCGTCCAAATCTATCTATCTATCTATCTATCTATCTATCTATCTATCTATATCTATCTATCTATCTACAAAAAAAAAACAATCTGTCTATACACAAGTAAGAGTGATCAATACAGCAAACATTTCCATTAATCAATTTCTGTGTTTTTTTGCCATACTATCAATTTGGTATTGGTATTGTGATATTTAATCTAGGTATCATATCGAAGTCAAAATGTTTGTATTGTTAAAACACCACTATACATGGATATATAGTGCAAAAACTATTCTTAAAACTGATTGTAAAATGGTAAATGTAGTGGTGTATGAGGATTTAAATGATCTCTGAATTTTCTGTTAAAGGCAAATGATCTTTTTGTTTAGAGAGAGGGGTGCCTCAGTGGTTTAAGGCCGTGGGCTACTGACTGGACAGTCAGTGGTTTGAGCCCTGGTATCGCCATGCTCCCGCCCCTGGGTCCTTGAGCAAGGCCCTTAACCCTCCCTGCTCCGGTGGGTGCCATATTATGGCTGACCCTGTGCTCTGACCCCTTTGGGAAGAATTTCACTGTTCTGTAATGTATATGCTTGTAAAATGTAATGCTTGATATTTCCAATACTGTATTTTGGGTCACAGAGTAAAGAGGTTTTTCTGACTGGTTACTCTCAACAAGAGGTTATTTTTCCCTACATATCTAACTTGGAATAATGGAATTCATGCTGATTAGTGGTTACAGCATATGCTCAGAAAGATTTTAAATCCCAGCACCGTTAAGGTGTCAGTAATGGGTCCATCTGAGTTTTCACGAAGAAGAGGCTTCTCTCACCTGGCATGAGGCTGCTGAAGGCGACTGTCCTCTGGCCAACAAAGTCTCGCCCAATAGGATCGTGATCCCACACCAGAAAGCGTACAAGTGCAGTGTCAGGCATGTGCAGAGTGAACGACAGGGTTTCCTCCCACACCGGGTTAAAACCTGCAGGAAAAATACACAGCAAGATGCAGAAATATATATACGGCGGATTTAGAGAGTATATCATGAGTATGTAAAAAAATCTTAATTTAACTTAATCATTTAAATGTAAATTAAATTTAATAAATTAAAAACTTGAAAATAAGATAATAATAGAATTAAGAAATAGTATGTATGAGCCACATGCAAGAAAGAGAACATATTATAAGTAGGTGTAATATTTACAAATATAAATGTGAAGATAAACATAATAAATAAAATAAAAATAAAAAATAAAAATAAATAAAATGCCAGATCCAAGATCAAAATGAATACCATTATTATCATTATTATTATTATTAGTAGTAGTAGTAGTAGTAGTATTAGTTGTATTTCTAATAGAAAACAATTATTTATAATTTAATTTAGTATTTCATTTACAGCTGATACACTTTCACTATGCAGTGCATTAAATATTATTATTCTTATAAATCATCTATTTTCTTATTCCTCTGCTACAGATAGAGGGCGCCACATCATATCATCCTTCTACACTGTCCTACACATCTGCCACTCTGGTCTGCCGAATGCCGAATAAATGTAATGGAAATGCAACAAATAAACAAACAAATCAATAAATCGAGCCTGGGTAATGGTTCCTTGGCTAAAAAGATTGTTAAAATTACCAAATACCATGTTAATAATCTTAAATAATTAATATAGAAATTCCAACACAGAGTGGTCCATTATTGAATCGTTTTTTTTATATATATATATATATATATATATATATATATATCTTATATATATATATATATATATATATATATATATGCACGTATTGTTCTGCGACAGTTTTTATTTAATAATATTAAATAAATAAATAAATAAATAAAAACCACTTGCCATTATCATCAACAACTCGGGTCTGTTCTTTACAGCAGTCCACTGGAAGCCCGATGATCTCCACCTCCACAAAGGGGTCGATAATCTGAAAGGGGGAACAAAGGAAAGAGAAATAGCATTCATTATCCCATAAAAGCGGACAGTGTGTGCTAATGTGCTGTTTGTGAGCCGAACCTCGCCTCGATCACCCAGCATGGAGTCAGGGGGTTTAGGAAGCTGCTGCCCGCTAATGATTTTCAGGACCAGCTGTTTTTTAGGATACGCTGGAAGAGGGTCATCGCTGTATGGATTAAAGGTACCTGGAAGGAAACAGAATTTTTTTTTTTTTTCAAATTCTGAAAGTAAAATTTGAATCAAATCTGGAGGAAAACACATGTATGTTCCTACTGTTGGGAAGCTTATTTTGATAATGCAATAGATTACAAATGACCCTATTCAAAATGAAATAAACAATATCTTTTCAATTATTTTATAAACTGATTAAATTTGATTACTTTTTGTTTACATTCATTTGTCCACTAGGTGGCACTTTAAGTTAAGGTTCTAAGAAAAAAGTTTCAAACCTTTGAAAAAAATTATATTTTTCAAAATGAAACTGCAGCAGATTCATTCATTCATTCATTCATTCATTCATTCATCTTCTACCACTTTATCCGATCTTCCCTCGGGTCACGGGGAGCCTGTGCCTATCTCAGGCGTCTATGGGCATTAAGGCAGGATACACCCTGGATGGAATGCCAACCCATCGCAGGGCACACACACACACACACTCACATTCACACACATTCATACACTAGGGACAATTTTCCAAGGTGCCAATCAACCTACTGTGCATGTTCTTGGACCGGGAGGAAACCGGAGAACCCGGAGAAAAATCCCCTGAGGCACGGGGAGAACATGCAAACTCCACACACACAGAAGGTCAAGGCAGGAATCGAACCCGATCCTGGAGATGTGAGGCGAACATGCTAACCAGTAAACCAACATGCCCCCCTGCAGCAGATTATCATCATTCGAATCAAAATCACGTTCCCGTTGAAAATCATGCCGTCGTCTAAAGCACTGATTTTACATAAAATCTGTATTTGTATTCTTTAACATTTTCGTTACGCGTTTTTTCTCAGTAACTGTGACAAATTACTACAAATTACATTTATTTTGTAATTAAATTACGTAATGGTGTTACATCTAACTCGTTCCTCCCCATCACAATATCTGTTCCTACCAGTGCACATGGGTGGGGGCTTTAAGACGTATCCGCTTCCTCCGTTCACCATGAACTTTGCCCTGTTCAGCTGCATCATCCGGCCTTCTGTCTGATAGTTCAGAGCCACTTGTGGCAAGAAAACAGCATCAAAAAACAGATTAATACATTCGTATTAATATTATTATATATATTATTATAATATATTATATTATAATATATATTATTCATATATATATATATATCTATATATATAATATATATATAGTATATATATATATATATATATATATATATATATATATATATATAAAAAACTGAACTGAGTGAATTTTGTTCCTGCAGGAGAACATTGGTGTGTAAGTGTGTACCCTCACCCAGCTGGCAGCCCACATTCCAGTATGTCTGGGGATTAAAATTGCTGGAGTCGATGCGGTAGGCTGAAGGGTAAATCCGTGAGAGCTGCCTCTGGTTGAAGTTCAGAAAGCGTTCGGCTCGGTGGTGCACCAGCTGGTGCGCTCGAGTCTCACTGAACGACAGCACGTTAACAACAGGACCTTTAAAAAGATGGATAAAGGAAAAATCACGGGTGGAATGCAATAGGTTGTCACTCTGTTATAGCTCAGTCATAATATCTTGGATTTTTTGTGTCTTTGTGTGTGTGTATATATGTGTGTGTGTGTGTGTGTATGTGTGTGTGTATACATGCATATGTAGAATCTCACCTTCATCCAGACACTCCTGAGACACCACAGAATTGGTAAAAACAACCAAATCAGAGAGATCTCGGCTTAGTTTTATTGTCTTTCTTCTGCGTCCACCCCTACATACACACACACACACACACACACACACACACACACACACACACACACACACACAAAGAACAAGAAAAATGAAACAATGGTGTTTTAAATTATGTAAATCATCAGGAGATCAAACGCACTTCTGCTATGTTTCCACACGGACGCATTTATTTGCCGGATGTGTGCATCATGGAGGAATTTGGTGCTACTATTTAGTGATTAAAAAACATTTTCCAGTGTAGTTTGTGTTTTTGGAGGATCTGAGTAAAGGAATAAAATGTTGCATCGGAGCCTTTTATTTTGCCTCTTTTAATATTTATTTATTTATGTATACTTTTAATTTTAAAAATGGTCAAAAAGAAATGTGCAAAAAAAGAAATCAAGTAAATAAAATAAAAATTGAAATAAAAAAAAAGGTAGTTAAATGAGTTAGTGTTCATTCATTATTAACAAGATCATTTTGATATAAATTAAAATTGTGGTATTAATATAAATAAATTCAAGATATTCCGTTGAATTTTATATATATTTTTTATGTTATTTTCATATAAGTGCTTTTATTAATGGACAAAGCAGTTATCTCAGCGCAGATTTACAGAGATAAAGTAGTTATATAAAAGTTGCATAATTAAAGTTTAGCGCTTATAAGTTTGTCTATTCCTTATGCGTTACTGAACCCAGTGTGAGTTTATTAAATTGCAGGAATTGTCACCGCATTGACTCATAACGGAGTCGAGTTTCCTCGATCAGACAGCGTGCAGATTTCAAATGACTTACCTCATTTAGTATAATGTGTACCATTAAGCACAGCCAGAAACCCATGATGCGAGTTATGCACAGGACACTAATAGCCTTGGGCTCATGTGATCCACTACCCATTTCATTACACCATCAGGCACCATCAGAAACTGCCAGCAGGGGGCGTGTGAGCTATTCTTTTCTAACGCAATATGTCATATGACTTGGAAACCATATTTGTACCAATGCTTTATACTTTACAAAAGAATGAAGGTCGGAAACATGCAAATGATATGGCAAAGTTTTCTGTGACCGGATATACATTTATTAGCCGATATCTTAAAGGACTTATCTTAACAAAATGAGTTTGTAATCATTAAGGGGAAAAAACAAGCTTCTGAGCGTACAATAAATAAGAATACATGTTGCTTATTTGTTTCTGTGTACTGCACAGTACTCAGCATGACAAATACAGCTTAAACTGACTGCGAATATAAGTAACATAAATTTGAATCCAATGGCACATGTTGCGCCAAAAAAAAAGAAGAGCTCACACGCCCCCTGCTGGCAGTTTCTAGAATGATGGTGTAATGAAATGGGTAGTGGATCAGCCCAAGGCTATTAGTGTCCTGTGTAACTTGCATTATGTATTTTCCATTTTCCCCCACAGGATGTCGCTATTTTGTTCTTAAGCGCCTAAGAAACTTCTATTTATAAACGTCTGAGTCCCGTTAAGCCAAAGGTTTTGTGTCTTTGTGTAAGATTCAGCGATTCACACTGGTGCATCTGGTATCCTTAATACACTATACTTTAATTATTTAAATAGTGGTTAATAATTTGTGATCTCATATATATATATATATATATATATATATATATATATATATATATATATATATATATATATATATAGATATATATATATATATATATATACACACACACAAATCACAGCATCATGGCTGCGTAGGAGAAGGATCCGGGTACTGAAATGGCCAGTCTGCAGTCCAGATCTTTCACCTATAGAGAACATTTGGCGCATCATAAAGAGGAAGGTGCGACAAAGAAGGCCCAAGACGATTGAACAGTTAGAGGCCTGTATTAGACAAGAATGGGAGAGCATTCCTATTTCTAAACTGGAGAAACTGGTCTCCTCTGTCCCCAGACGTCTGTTGAGTGTTGTAAAAAGAAGGGGAGATGCCACACAGTGGTGAAAATGTCCTTGTCCCAACTTTTTTGGGATTTGTTGACACCATGAAATTCTGAATCAACATATTTTTCCCTTAAAATGGTACATTTTCTCAGTTTAAACTTTTGTTTCGTGTGTTATGTTCTATTCTGAATAAAATATTAGAAGTTGGCACCTACACATCATTGCATTCAGTTTTTATTCACGATTTGTATAGTGTCCCAACTTTTTTGGAATCCGGTTTGTATATATATATATATATATATATATATATGTATTTTTGTTTAATCTTCATTAGAAATAAAACTGAGAAGCTGACTGTGGATTGCGTGAGTAATATAAATAACATTTGGAGTTGGTTTAATTATAATAGATTTTTTTGTACTTGTTATGATATAATGGGGAGGTCAGATCTTATTGGTAAATGCACTGGACTCTGAGACACTGAACTATTGGGTCCTAGAGTGAGGCCCTTAACCCTGAACTGCTCAGTTGTAAGTCATCCTGGTCAAGGGTATCATACATGGAAACTTGCTTCGGAAATATATTATTCTTTACATATTACACCCTAATCCATTTTCCTTTGTTTCGAAATGACCTGTGTCCATAATGACTGATGATTGGACCATAATTATAATTTGAATTTTTATGTCATTTGATTTTGATCTTTTCACACCCGAGATTTTCAATAAGGAGAAATTCAGAGCAAAACACAGATTTGGTGTGCAGCTACCATTCTCAGTTTGGGTTATGATTACAACCAATCAGACACGAGGTACCTGCTGAACTGCCCTCCTGTTTCCTGTCCATCGTCGTCTGCGTCCACACTCTGACATTTCAGTCTTGATTTGGAGTGCCTCTGTGGAAACCAAACATTATTCAGAAGGTTATCTGTGATCATCTGGGCTGGAGCTGATGAAGTGTTTCTCTGTGTGTGTGTTTTGTGTGTTTTGTGTGTGGTGTGTGTGGTGTGTGTGTGTGTGTGTGTGTGTGTGTGTGTGTGTGTGTGTGTGTGTGTGTGTGTGTGTGTGTGTGTGTGTGTGTGTGTGTGTGTGTGAAGTGTGTGTGTGTGTGTGTGTGTGAATTAAAATGCATAATTAAGTTTGGGTAATAGAAAATGTTCTTCTGTGTAATTAGACTGTTGCATTGCATGTGCTTGGATTGTAAAATTGTGTGAATCTGTATAAGATAGAGTGTGTGAATGAGTGTGTGTGTGTGTGTGTGTGTGTGTGTGTGTGTGTGTGTGTGTGTGTGTGTGTGTGTGTGTGTGTGTGTGTGTGTGCGTGTGTGTGCGTGTGTGTGTATTCCAGCTTACTCTGGCACACAGCATGTGTCTGATTAGCATGAATTAATGTCCTTCACACATGTTGAAAATAATAAAGGAATGAAAGGAATGGCAAGGACATCTCAGAGAGTACTACACATACACACACACACACACACACACACACACACACACACACACACACACACATATGTGCACATATGTGCAAACATACACAATGGGCCTCATTTATCAGTCTTTCACTAAAGTTATGTGTACATGTTTATGTCTACTGTTACACAATATGTGTAAAAGTTTGTGGAGACGTGAAGATAAAATTGCTGGTGCTTTTTCGAACATCCCATTCCACATTTAGTGCAACTGAATTTTGTAATATTTCTTTCTTTATTTTATTTATTTATTAATCCACATTTATTTATAATGACCGCACTATTTTTTGTTTTTTCCGTTATGTTTTATGTTGGATGGTCATAAAAAGAATTTCACTGCATGTCGTACTATGTATATATGTGTATGTGACATAAAATTTGAATCTGAATCGCTCCACAAAATCAACTATAACATCTTCCAGGATGATGTTATAAAAGGAAAAGATAAATGGTCATAAATAAAGAAATAAATTCGAACCCAGCACTGTAAAATAAGGTGAAATGATTTAATATGAGGATGAGGAAGAGTGAGGCATCATGGTCTTGTTCACAGCATAGTTTTTAAAGTAAAAGTGCATTGTACATTAGAGAACAGTGATAGTCTTCCTTCGCATATTCTAGCAATACTACAAAGCTAGGGACAGAAATGCAGAGTCAGTCAGGATACACCCCTGAAGCACAGAGGTTTAACGGCTTTACTCAAGAGTGACAGAACGGCAATACTAATGAAAAGTAATAAATCGATACTGACACTGTTCTCTGTGGAAACACATTCTGAGCGCTCTTTATGCCCATAAACAATGCAGGATGTAAAACAATGTATTCTCCCTAACAGAATCAATAACCTGCAGTGTTTATTACTGGGATTTTAAGTCTAACCAATAATGTAATACAAACTATCCCGACACTGGTTCAGGCAGCATGGGAGGCCCTCGCCGTGACGCTGGGAAAATGAAAAAAGTGCACATATCCTTCACTTAAGATGTTTTAAAAGACTCTGGTAAACATTGAATTACCGACTACCCTTTTTTTCAATCAATTTAAAGTACAGACGTTTTGGGCCCTGGTATGTACTTAGGTCAAAAATGATCTGTTACCACGATTTGTTTTGGTGTCATGCTGGTAACTGGACCTCACCTCATACAGACGCTCTCCGCACTATACACAAACACTTTATAAACTTTACCAGCCGAATGTAATACTAGCTACACAAATACTGCCACACACACACTCCGGTTTTACACACCACTGCTGTCCAACATTATTTATTCTGCTGCTAAAAAACAGCATAGTTTTGAAGTGGCACACGTCACTTTGCTGCCTTAATACTTGAATGTTTATTTACTATATTTACAACTAAGTATGTTTACAATCTGCACTGCCACTTTATCTACCTATGCACATCCACTTTTTGCACAATAAACCGCGCTGTCGGCGCGTTTACTGTCATGTGGCGTACTATGTATGTCCGCACTTGTTGTTTGTGCTCTATGTCTATGTCCCGTGTATGTAGCTCTTGTTGTCTATCGTGCCTTTATGTTGTTTTATGTAGCACCGTAGTCTTGGAGGAACGTTGTTTCGTTTTAATGTATATTGCGTCAGCTGTATGTGTTAAAATCACAATAAAGCTCACTTGACTTGACTTGACTTGACTTGCTTCCCTCCTCCTCCTCCTCCCACCATCCACACACATATTAAACACCACATTCCATACTTACCGAATACGAATGACTGTCTTATTTTATACTGTTTATTCATTTTAAATGTGTTACTGTTATTGTTTTTTCTTAAGTGCAGGATTCAGGAATGTAGTAAACTATCGTTTTTCAAGCTTCTGTCAAACGATCATAGTTAGGAGACATGCGTAGTCAATAGCAAACACCACAAACAACTTAGCAAGAAATTCATAATACGAATGAACTCTTGGAACGTAACTCATTCGTAATTCATTAGGGTTTTTTTGTTTTGTTTTTTTTAATACTAAACCAATTTCTAATGAATGTGTGTTTGTGTTTTTGTCATTATATAGGTCTTAATTTATAAATTTCCTTATAAATGGTTTAAATTTGCCTTGGTGAAACCTGCAGAAACCCTGTGGTTGCTCAGTGGTGAAAATATAGGATTTATGATCAGAATGTCATTAGTACAAATCCTAGCACCACTAAGTTCCCACTGCTGGGCCCTTGTGTACGGCCCCAACATTCTACAGCTCAGTTAAATGAATGTGCTAATTGTAAGTCCCTCTGGATAAGAGTGCCAGAATGTAAAATGTAATGAATGTATACAGACTGTATACAACACAAGCAGAGAAAAGATGATGATGATGATCAGGTACGTCTTGTTGCCTTCTGCCGCTCTCATTGTTATCTTGGTAAGCGAGTCTAAGTGGTGTGTGATTGCCATGAAACGATGCGGTGGATAGAAAAAAAATGTGACAGGAAATAGTTTGAAGATTAAAACGTCCACCAATTAGATTAAGACTAAAGTAAAGAGGCTGGTTGAACAGAACAACATACTTAAGTACATGTAATGAAGAATTCCATTACTTCCACATAAATGCTAACATAAAAACCAGGAAAAACGGGAGCCGTTTGGCGAACCGAAAATAACGGCAGAACATTTTACGCTCTGCAAACCTCAGTAACACAAAAGTAAGTGAAGGGATTACACTGTGGGTGAATAAGGGCCTATTACACAGTGTGTGTGTGTGTGTGTGTGTGTGTGTGTGTGTGTGTGTGTGTGTGTCTAATGTGTAACACCTGCGCTCCATCGGTATGAGGGAAAGTGGACAGGGAAGTGTGAGGATAGAACTGACCTACAAGCAGAAACATACAGATAACAAGAGAGAGAAAGAGAAAAAGAAAAAGGAATGTCTTGTATGTTATTGTTTTTGTTGATTTGTAATTGCCCACTGTTGACATTTTTCCTTCAATAAAAATGAATTGTAAAAAAAAAAAATAACGATATTAATTAATTAATTACAACAAACTTTATATCAAATGTCGTCTTTCCCAATCAGCTAATTACGGCTGCAGATCGACTCGAAATATACCACGGTGCCATTTTTCCCGCCTGTTATTCAGGGCATTTTTCGGCGTTAATTGCAAAGGAAACGTGCATGCCCTGGGAGGCATGAGAGCTCAGATCGGCATGACTGGCACTTCATTAGCGGCTGCTTCACGCTTATCAATAGTGATTACCCTGTGAATGCTACAGCTGCTCTCTCAACCCTCAGTCGAGGTCCTGATGATGGGGGGCAACAGGGGGCTAATGCTAATATCTGCACTGCAACAAAATGCCCTCCTTGAAACAAGTAGGATTCACTTATAGCTAAAAAAAAATCTATATATTTTTTTGCAAAGTATTTTCAAAAACTGACTCTGGTCGATAATAAATTCTACTGGGAGGCACGGTGGTTTAGTGGTTAGCACGTTCGCCTCACAACTCCAGGATTGGGGGTTCGATTCCTGCCTCCCCCTTGTGTGTTTTTCCAGTTTCCCCAACGGTCCAAAAACATGCACCATTGGTTGATTGGCACCTTGGAAAATTATCCGTAGTGAATGAATGTGAGTGTATGTGCCCTGCGATTGGTTGGCATTCCATACAGGGTGTATCCTGCCATAATGCCGCAAGACGCCTGAGATAGGCACAAGTGACGCGGGGGAAAATTGGATAAAGCGGTAGAAGGTGAATGAATGAATATATTCTCCTATATACCATAACTAGACAATACCTTTTTAACCATTAGGGGCATCTTGGTGGTCAGATTTGAACCTTTGATCTTCTGATCCAGAGGCTAATGCCTTAACCACTGAACTACCACCTCCAACCAACATACATACCCTTCTAGGTTTTATAAACACAGGTTGGCACAGTATTAGTCTTAAAATTAGCACAAAATTTTATATAATTAAAATGCTCCACCTTTGGTTGATCTCATTTTTGTTTATTTTCTTCTAATATATTTGTGCATATTCACACATTTTGTAACCCTGTTAATTTGGAACTAAAAAAAAAAATGTGGGTAATATACTATAATATGAGAGTAAGAATATCATGTTTGAAAAATGACAACAGTAATTAAGGAAGACGGATAAGATGTAAGGTTAAGGAGAAAAAGGGAAATTGACTGTTATTTTCTCACCTTCTGCTTGAGGTTGCTTATGAAGGATCGACTCTGAGACTTCTTTAGGCCTTCTTTGGAATTCTGGGATAAAAAAAACAATTCATATACAATAAGATGTACAAGCCGCTCAGAGGTCATTAGTAGGTCATTTTATAGGATTGCTTTTGAATTTTCCCTGCACTTGAACTAGGAGGTCTGAATTCATTCCAACATGAGAACCTGTGCACGAAACCACTTCTGTGAAGATCGTTTGTGCATGGATTTGGGGTGGAAGATCCTGCTTTTGAAAATCTTTGGGGTCAATGTGAGCACCGACCTCCTCACCTACTGAATATCAGCACATATCTTCACAAAAAATATATAGAGGTTATTATAAAAGCGAATTGGAATAAATGTGGAACGAGATGCTCAAAAAGCACAAACCAATCAGAAATGACCTTTCGTTCATTTTCGAATGAAAGATGATTCATTTAAAGCATGTTCTAGTAAATCGTTTATCAGCCGAATGAAATGTCTCACCCACGTTTTAAACACTGATTGATATTTTCACATAATATGCCTTGATAATTCATCAAAACACTTTTAGTTGCAGGAGTCCGAAGGTGCAGCCACGTCTGAAATTACACCCGGACACAGTGAACTTGGTGATATATTTATAGGCAGATAAACCATTATAGCACTCTAACCTGCTTATGCAGCTTTTATTATAAAGAAATCCTTTTTGTATAAACATACAATTCCCAGAGTTATAGGAGAGAGAGTGAGTGATTAGACAAAGAATGAAAAAAGAGAGAAAGAAAGAAATGTAGGAGATGGAGAAATATACATCATAGAATAAGAGAGAAAGAATGAATGGATTTCAGGAGATGGAGAAATGTACATAATATTGTAGAACAAGAATGAAAGACAGAAAGAGAAAGAGAGACAAAGAAAGAAAGAAAGAAAGAAAAGAAAAAAAAAAAGAAAAAAAAAAAAAGAAAAAAAAAAAAAAAATTAACGTAAAAAGGAAAGAAAGAAAAAAGAAAAAAGAGAAAAGATTGGGAAAAAGAATTAGAAATGCATATAATATCATAGAATAAACAGAGGGAATAAAAAAAGAAAGAAAGAAAGAAAGAAAAGAAAGAAAGAAAGAAAGAAAGAAAGAAAGAAAGAAAGAAAGAAAGTAAATTTGAAGTAAAAAGAATAAAAAGAAAGAAAGAATAGCAGAAAATGTTGATGATGCAGAAATTAATATAGTATCAGAATAAATTGAGAGAATTAAAAAAGAAAGAAAGAAAAAAGCAAAGAAAGAACTGTGGAAGATGGATAAATACATATAATGTCATAGAATAAGACAGAAACAAAAAGAAAGAAAGAAAGAAAGGATTGCAGAAAATGTAGACGAATGAGAAATGAATATAATATCAGAATAAATGGAGAGAGATAAAAAAGAAAGAAAAAAGAAAGAAAGAACGAGTTTGAAAGGGAGATTGTACATAGAAAGAATGAACCTGCTGCAGAAAAAAGTTGGAGAGGTAGTAATAATTTTTGATTCAGAAAGAAAAAGAGAAACAGTGAAACAGTGGATGTTGTGAGAGAAGTGATCTAAATGATGAGAAAAGGCACAGGCAATGTGTTAAATTGTTAAAGGGGTGACGTGAAGTGTTTCGAATCATCATCATCTCTCAGAGGAACCGTGTAGAAAGAGGGTAGGTGGTTTTCCTCTTGACCTCAACATGGAATGAAGTTAATTCACTACACGCAACACGCCCCTTGACTTTTATAACAGTGAAGACACTGTGTGATGTATACGATGTACATGCTGTTGTGTGTTCGTTGCCCGTAAGTGTGAGGTTGTACCTTGGTCAGGTTCTTGTGAAGCCCATCGTGTGTTGCTCGGAGCAGCGCTCGGATCGAGAAACTGTCCGTGTCCTCCTTATCGACGATCTGAGACTCCTTCAACAACGAGTCCAGCTTCTTCCTCATTTGGGACTCGACCATGTGTTGTGTGGGTCCATTAGTCTGGGTAAAAGCGACAAAAGTCAAAAGCGACAAAAAGTGTTTAGGGAGGTGTAACCCAGTGGAGATGGCATTAGTCTCTGGACTGAAAGATCATGGGTTCAAACCCCACTGTCACCAAGCTGCCACGAGTGGGCCCTTGAGCAAGGCCCTTAACCCTCAATTGCTCAGTTGTAAGTCGCTCTGGATAAGAGCGTCTGTCAATGTAATTACACAACGCAAAATGCCTACAAGTGCATTTATCAGGCACTTTATTTATGAATAAATCACAGCAACTAGGTCATTTTTTTCCGATCCCATTCAGTCGGGATTCCTCTCAGTGGAGCTCAAAAACATTATAACACCTCCATAGTCTTTCATTGGACTTGTAATCGGGTTATTGCTTTACTCCGGGGCTATTTTCCTGCAATGCGACTTTGCGCTCCTTCCTGTTGAGTTGATGTTACACCTTTCATAGTGGAAGCCAGGTTCGCACCTCGGGAGGGGATCGAACAATGCAGCGGTTAGCGGGTGAGGAATTCAGCCAGACGTACACGCCACAACGCAGGGAGAATGTTTTCTGAAATGAAATGCGATTAGCGGTGATAATAATAAGCCTGACCAATAATGGCACTTAAAGGGAGCAATTTAACGCTCGTTCCGACAGGTTCAGACGACGCCCATGTAGATTTAATTGGCTTTTGTGAAATGACTCGTCTGAGCCACGGGTTCACAATTAGCATAAAAACCTTCACTAAAATTATAGGCTGTATTTCTTACCATCGAAGTCTTTATTCATCACATAAACATTACAGCACAATGTTTCCTTGCATATCCCACTTTGTTTTTATAAGCTGGCGTCAGAGCTGAAGGTCCGCCATGATACAGTGCCCTCTACATTTACATTTACATTTGCAGCATTTGGCAGACCGCTCTTATCCAGAGCGACTTACAATTGAGCAATTCAGGGTTAAGGGCCTTGCTCAAGGACCCACTAGCTTAGTGGTGGTGGGGTTTGAACCCATGATCTTTCGGTCCAGAGTCCAACACCTTAACCACTGGGCTATCACCTCCCTCTACAGGACAGAGGTTTAAGCGTCTTGCTCAAGCACCCAAAAGAAGCAGCGTGGTGATACCGGGGGACTCGAACAAGCGCAAGGGCATACACTCATACAACTGCTATAGACTGTCAACTTTCCTTATATATTGTTTATTTTATAGGATAAACCAAATAAGTAACTGCGGGTGTAGCTTAGTGGCTTAAGGCACTGGGTTACTGATAGGTCAGGGGTTCAAGCCCCAGTATCGTCAAGCTGCCACCCTTGAGCAAGGGCTGTAACCTTCTCTGCTCCAGGGGGCGCTGTATCATGGCTGACCCCAATTTCCATCCAAGCTGAGATATGCGAAGAAACAATTTGACTGAGCTGTAATGATATAAAGGATACTACTCTATAAACATGGAAAAACAGGAAGGTTATTTCCAACGCACAACCTATTTACACCAGCGAATAATATCTAGTGCTGTGCTGTGGCCTAATTCCGCACAACCTATGCGCCGCCGGGCAGCTTACAGTCAAGTTTTAGAATCTATTGATTTGGAGCAGTAAGGCTGAGATGATTGACTCTACGTTCAGTGGCAGTGCTGTGCTGTGGCCTACGCAGCGGTTTTAGACAGATGGGAGACACTTAGGGATTCTGTCCGTGATCGATGATGTCTAAAGACGATGTGGATTTTTTAGAGGGATGCGCCGCCGGGCAGCTTCAAACCGAGAGCAAAGGCAAATCTATCGCAAGTTTTAGAATAAAGGCAGGAGAGGAGGGTGAAAAGAAACAGATTGTGGGTGGCAGGAAAGAATAAGATTTAAAAAAAAAGAAGAAAAAGCAGAAAAGCAGACATGCACACACTCACGAACACACACACACACACACACACACACACAACACACAACACACACATATAAATATAAACACCACACCCTATATATATATATATATATATATATATATATATATATATATATATATATATATATATATATATATATATATATATTTAATCATGATTAACAGCATGGTTAATGAGTTAGCTCATTAATCTCATATTTTTCTGTTCTCAATGTACCAAAAATAAATACTTCTCATGTTTTTATTACTATAACAAATTTTGACAGACGTTATAAATATATAAAGTCCACAAAATTAATATTTCATAGTTATTTCACTCTGGAAATTATTCTTTTAATATTAATTTCTTGTTCATTACTTAAATTTCTTTTAATTTCTAAATATGGTTTGTGGCTCCTTTAAGAATTACTGGCGATACGTTTAGGTTACATCCACTATACATACACATACACTTTAGTGAGTAGGTCAATTTTTGTTAATTCATTAATTTCTTGTTAATTACAATGTTACTTGTTTAGTGGTTGTTTTAATTGTAAAATATGGGACGTGGCTCCTTTAAGAATTCTGTTCCAGTTTTGGTTGTTTTCCATATAAACTGGTGATACGTTTAGGTTATACAGAAGCGCATTGCATTCACAAAAGTAAAATGCGCTTTATTACGTAATACAGATTTGGGAATGAGATGTGCTTGTGTTAGGTTCCTATACGGTAATATACAGTAATATAGTGAGGAGATCATACCTGTTGTGAATGCGCAGCTAGTAGGCGTAATTCGGGGAAATTTAGGAAGCGTGAGTGGATGCACTGAAGTATACATTTTTTCTTTTTTTTTTGTTATTGTTTTTGCCAACACAATGCAGACTGCATTAATCACACTTTAATAATATTAGTGCCATTAAAGTTGACATCTCTAGTATATCTATATATATATATATATATATATATATATATATATATATATATATATATATATATATATATATATATATATAGATATATACTGTGTGTGTGTGTGTGTGTGTATTTCCAAAAAAAAAAAAAGAGGATAAATAAGCTCTTACTGTGTTATTCTTCAGTTTGAAATCGTCCTCGATCTCATCCGCACTATCGTCATCTGAAACCTCGCCTTCCTCGGCATCTGCAGACAGATACGGGGGCAGACGCTTCCCCTGCAGAGAGACAGAAAGGCGAGAGCGAATCATTCCAGCGCGGCTTTGACACTAATGCAATTCCAAAGTGCTCTCAATACAATAAAACTGCTCTGAAAGACGTGCTAAAGACAGAGTCCTGTTTATTATTATTATTATTGTTATTTAAGAAATCTAGACATATTAGTAGCTGTGTAATCGAAACTGTAATTTGCTTTATTCCGCGGCCATTATCAATCGAAGGAGAAAGAAGCACAGCATGAGCGAGAATTTTACATTCACCAAAAAAAAAAAACTGTTCATCAGAAACAGCAATTAATCCGGCTAACGATCTTGTTAGAAAACACCCGAGACCCTCATTAACACAGGGATTGAGTAAACAAGTCTGGCAGGGTGTACGTCTGCTACTCGCAGGAGACGCCGCTCATTTTTCACCTGTTGGTCCGCAGACTCTCCCCAGGCACTTCAAGCTGATTTCACGCAAAGTCCTCGGGGAGAGCAAATTAACTTCCACCTCGAGTCACATCCCTAATGATCACGCGCCTCGCGTAGTCTCAGGAGACGGGCGAGGGAAGAGTCGCTGCATTTTAATGGGGTATAAAGAGCACTAAAGGACAAGTCGCTATGCATTTGACGCTCCATATTCTTTTCTTTTCTTTGTTCTCGTTTCTGATTTCACTGAATGTTTATTTTGCATTATGGGTGGATGTTAAAGATGACAGAGAGGAGTCTACGTCAGCGTCATTTGTAAGGGAATGGCCTCATGCATGTTGTGACATCTTTCATTTGTGTGTGTGTGTGTGTGTGTGTGTGTTTTGTGTTTTTTCATGCATGTGAAATAAAAAGTTAAAGACCAGGATTCAGATATCACACAATGGATAATCTAAGAATGTGTCATAAAAAAAAATGATATCCTGATTTGTCCAAAGGTTTTTTGTTTGTTTGTTTGTTTTTTAGATATATACGAATGCACTTGTTATGATACAATAATATAACATCGCTTCCCACAGACACTTTGACCCTTTGACAGTTCCCACAGACACTTTGATCAGCTTTGCCGATTAATCAGCACCGATAGTCACTGAAACTGTCTGCAAATATCCACACCAATAGTTTTTCCGGGTTGCGCTATGCGCTAAAGCGGCCAAACACTGTTTAATTGATTTTTTTTAAATATTACTTTTCATTTAAATTTGAACACGTCTTTTATTGTCAATATTGATTAATAGAATTGATATATTCATATTTACATCATTTATTCAGTGATGTTTTTGTAATTCAGTACTTCAGAACCTTCGGATTAAAAGTTTAACATCTTAACCACTGGTTAAGCTGGTCCTTGAGAAGATCTTTAAAACAAAACTTGCCCGTAATGTATACAAGTTTGGAAATCCCTAATCTACATATCAGACGAATAAAAAACACTTGGACTATTTGGAGAAACGTCACTAATCACTTGTCCCGTCATTATTTGTTTTTCTAAAATGTCGCGTCTCGTTCCTTACACGGCGTGAGGATGAAGCTCGATCTTCATATATGGCAAATCCTTCATCTTTAAATGCATTTGTTTTGTCGGCCTGCTTTCCCACATGCATGTATTTTAACAAGTCATAAATATTCCATTACGTGATTCATGTTCCCTTTTCGGATTTGCATGATCCGGGTGATTACAGCTGATGTGGGGGAAAAAAAAGATTTACTGAGTGGCTGAAGGATGTGCAAAAGACACTCAGAACGACAGCAGGCAGAAGGAGGGAAAAAAAAAAAAAAACAGGACAGCTGCCTTGTCAAAATCCTATAATGCAATGGCTAGCGTGCATATGTTGGCATCTCGGCAATCTTTAACTAAATCAGCGAGCCTGGAGACGGTGTGTTTTCACTCCGTCATCCATTGATAAAATCACAATAATAAAAAAGATAGAATCAAATTTTTGTTTGCCGTCCAAATCGATTTATATGTCATTTTCCCAGTATACAATTCTTCCAGCACACAGTGCGTTGCATTACCAATAAGCTCTGGTTACTAAGCAACATAACAAGGCACATATTAGGGAATTCTATGGAGATGAAATCTGGCACATTAACACAATTATGTTGGGGATGCTGTGGTCAGGTGTGCCTATATTAAGTATTTTATTTAGACACTGGAGAGATATAGTAGGGGCGGTGGCTTAGTGGTTAGCACGTTCGCCTCACACCGCCATCCGGGTCCGGGTTCGATTCCCGTCTTCAGCCATGTGTGTGTGGAGTTTGCCATCCCGGTTCTCCCGTGCTCTCAGAGGGTTTTTTCCGGGTTCTCCGGTTTCCCCTTGTCCAAAAACTGCACGGTAGGTTGATTGGCACCTTGTGAAAATTGTCCATGAATGTGTGTGTGTGTGCCTGCGATGGGTTGGCATTAAGTATTTTATTTAGATGCTCCCCACGAGAAGATGAATGAAGATGAATGAATGAATGGAGAGATATACGGATTAACATGGACAGATGAGCCACACAGATATATATATAGTTTCTATTAATTCACACCTTAATTAATATTTTGCCCTTCAGACTGTTGGGACTGGGCAGCTGTTTGGAGTCCTTGTTTAAGATGTCTCCCAAATCCAGCTTGTCCTTAAAAATCTCCTTAAGGTACTGAGCAATCTTCTTTTGCTGCTGGACACTACAGTGGTTCTCGATGGACAGGATGACTGGATATCTGACAGAGAAAGAGAAAGAGAGAGAGAGAAGAGAGAGAGAGAGAGAAAGGGCGGGGGGAAGGAAGATTGAACAAGAGAGAGAATGATTAAATAAGGACAGCAGCTGCTCTCTGCTTACCTCCTGATTCTACCACTGTTTAAACCTTTACACCTTTCTGCCTCAGTGACATACACACACTCTCACACACATTTACACTCAAACACATACACACACACGCACACACTCTCACAGGATCTACATTTTCTCCAGGCTGTAAGAAAAGATTCAACAATGTCACTAACATGAACTGCTAGACGTGTTTACTTCGGTCGTTTCCACCCTTCACATTTCTACCTGTTTTATGACATGGCCATGGCCGAAAGGGAAATACAACAAAAATAAATAAATTCACTTGAAATAAAAATGATTTTTTTAAAGGAAATTTAATGTGGTCATGAGTGAGGCGGAAACTTAACGTCAAGGGTGGCAGGCAGAAATTCCCCAGAGGGCTCAAAGATCAAAGATCTTTATATGAGTCCCCCCCCCCCCACACACAAAAACACACCACACACACACACACACACACACACACACACACACACACACACACACATAACATAGATATACATAGAGATATACAGATAGATAGATATATATATATATATATATATATATGACTGGTGTGGTGTGTATATATATATATATATATATATATATATATATATATATATATATATATATATATATATACACTGTGTAGCATCTATGGTAATCACGTAATATGTGTGTGTGTGTGTGTGTGTGTGTGTGTATGTATGATATATATATATATATATATATATATATATATATATATATATATATATATATATATATATATATATATATATATATATATATATATATATATACGCTATGGGAGTCATATAACACAAACGAACGACTATTATAAGGAGACATCATAAGCAGAGCCGTTTCCTGTGTAATAGCTGCAAATGAATCAACGATTCAGACCATAAGATATGAGAGGTGAGCTGCTTATTTTGTTTATCATAATATGTTCTTAGTTGCATTGTAATATTATAATTAGTGGAAATGTAGCCAAAATGTGTGTATGTAGACGTGTTAGGGGTCTGTTTAATGCAAACGTAACAGCTTATTCGATTTCAGTTCAAAAGAATTAAATGAACAGAACGACTCAATAAAAAAAAAGATTCATTCATTTTGATGAACGAGATTCAAAAACCGAGTCACTAAAATGATTCAAATTTCCCAGGACTAAAGGTCACCCCGAGAGGTCCGATCCAACAGCTCCGCGAACTCAAACTGCTGAACAATAAGAGGATTGTTTTGGCAGAAAAAAAGGGGACAATATGGCCGGAGCATTCTGCCTGACTGGTGCACATTATAAAGACCAAGAGAGTTTTGACGATTATCCTCTTATGAAAGATGATGTACGGAATCTGTGTGTGTTAAAGGGCTAATTTTTTATTTAAAGCCATTAGAAAGAGCAGGTGCTGGTCTGATGATAAAACTATCATTACGAAGTAGGCATTTTGGCACCTGACAGAGCGCTGGCATCGATGCAACACTCTACTGCACCATGTCTCATCAATTATTACTGCGTTTGCCTTCCCAGAATTATCCACAACAAGGTTCTCCAGCTAATCCCCCTCGTCACCCTCGTCTCTCCGGGTCTCATCACGCGAGCACTATTCAACATTTCACTCTCAATATGATCCACAGAGCGGTTATATTTGAGGTACAGAAGGTACTGTTTTTTTTTTATATATATATATAGCGGTGTTTAAAAGGCAGGTCAGAGGATCCTAACGATGTGCTCGTTTTTTAAAACACTTTATGTCCATGTCATTAAACAATAGATCTGAATATGATATGTCCTTGTTTAATGCATTAAAAAGTGTACTTGTTGGCTTATGTGGTATAACAGAAATAAAAGCATGTTTTGTTTTTATTTTCAGCATGTGGTGAATAGTGATTACATTTGCGTTTTTTTTTACGTACTCGTTGTTGATGAAGGCATACTTGTCGATGGCCTCGATGACAGATTTGAAGGTGATTTTGGAGGTTAGCGTGTATCCATGCTGTACCATGGGCTCACCGTCTGGACCATCCCAGCAGTCCACTGCCCAGACACACACACACACACACACAGAAACACACAGACAGACAAACAACAGTTTTAAACTTCCCAAGGTCATGTTATAGGAACGAATCATTTATTTAGATTTTTTGTAATGCATGGAGTGGATTGATGGAAGGACAGAAGGATGGACGAATGAGTTACATATTTTATTAAAGAACTAGTAAAACAATAAATGAATTAAAATGATTAGACAGAGCAACAACTTGTATTTAGAGCAAATAACTTACTTCCCCAAATAAGTCAAAATGGATAGAATAATTGTGTCACTGTATGGATGGATAGATGGATGTTTAGATTAATGGATGGATAGATGGATGGAATTATTATTTTATGGATGGATGGATGGATGGATGGATTGGTGGACTGATTGATGAATGTTCTGATAAATGGATAGATGGCTGTGTGATGGATGGATGGATGGATGTATGTATGGATAGAATAATTATGGTGCTGTGCGAATTGATGGATTGATGAATAGATGAATGGGTGAATGGGTGAATGGGTGGATGGACAGATGAATGGAATAATTATGTTGCTTTGTGAATGGATGGATGGACGGTTGGATGGAATAATTACAGTGATTTGTGAATAAATGGATGGATAGGTGATGGATGGATGGATGAATATATGGACAAATAAATTAAGTATGGTGCTGTGTGAATTTATGGATGGATGGATGGATGGACAGGTGATGGATGAATGGAATAATTATGGCACTGTGTGAGTGGATGTATGGATGGGTGATGGATGGACGGATGGATGGATGGACGGAAAGATGGATGGATGAATTTATGGATGGATGGATGGATGGATGGACAGGTGATGGATGAATTGAATAATTATGGCACTGTGTGAGTGGATGGATAAGGATGGCTGTGTGACTGTGTGATGTGTGATGGTGGATGGATGGATGGACAGGTGATGGTTGAATGGAATAATTATGGCACTATGTGCGTGGACGGATGGATGGATGGATGGATGGATGGATGGATGGATGGAAATGGATGGATGAATTAAATAATTATGGTGCTGTGTGAATTTATAGATGGATAGATGGATGGATGGACAGGTGATGGATGGACGGATGGATGCAAGGATAGATGGATGGATGGGTGGATGGATGGATGGGTGGATGGATGATGGATGGATGGATGGGTGGATGGATGGACAGGTGATGGATGAATGGAATAATTATGGTGCTGTGTGAGTGGATGGATGAATGGGTGATGGATGGATGGATGGATAGATGGACAAAGATAAATAACTCTTTTAAGCGGTACTTAATTGGCGTGATAAATGTATGGATATATGAGTGGTAAGTTATCCATTACTCATCACATGGACAGGAAGTCCATTAAGTCCATTAATCACTAATCTGACTTTTATTATGAATAAATATCTATTATAACAAGAAAAATACAAATCCTCCGTGCGAGTGATTAAACGTCGTACCTTCCACGCAGCGGCAGCCGGCCTGCAGGACCCAGGCGTACATGTCAGTCTTGGAGTGTGAGAGGAGCTGGTCTCCGGTCAGATAGGTGTTGTGGGAGGAAGCCACGAAGTAATTACACAGCGGCTGGTCCATGTCCTGATTAACTTCGTTATGCTGAGGGTTGAAGACGTCACACGCCGGACTGCGCATGAAATTAGTGAAGCCTGTAGGTGAGAACAGAACAGGACACGGGATCAGGAACCTTCGCCGTCACCTGCATTCTTACACGCCTTTCAAAGGTCAGTGTTTAAAGCCTTACATAGATCATTTGTTACATACATGATGACTCATGTTCATTCATGTGTGTCTGTCTGTCTGTGTGTGTGTGTGTGTGTGTGTGAACATCAAATATACCACTGTGAATGAATTAGCCCACACAATAAGCACCGAATGTTCTCAGAGCTTGAGAATCACAGTCACTAATCACACACTCTCTGTACTGGCACTGACTGACAATGACACACACACACACACACACACACACACACACACTCACACACCATGCACACTCATAAAAGGTGCACAAATGTGCAAACAAAAATGCACTGGAATAACAATGAAAATATTATGACTACGGTGCCATTGATTTTATGCTGGCCAACAGGTCCAGCAGCTTTATTCACAAAGTGTCCACTTTTTTCTCTCGCTATTAACTCTCACTCTTTCTGAGGTCAATCCTCGAGTGGAAACACTGAAATCAGTATTTTATCCACCGACACGCTGTTATAGAGACGACTAGAACAACCTGCTCCGACTGGCCCTATTTCAAGATTAGCCTCTGGCTTGTATAAATGTCAACTGGTTTCTCCTTTTTAATTTATGGACCACTTCCAGAGCACTGGCACTGTCTGTACACACACACACACACACACACACACACACACACACACGGCTCGTTTTAATCTCCCTTCGGTGCACAGAAGGAGCAATATATTGCTTAATTATTATTTGTAATAATAATAATAATAATAATGAGTACACGGATAATGTTTATTATTTTAGGGACAAATTCATTTTCACACTCGCACATGCTCGAGGATGCAATGTGGCCGTGTTTACTGTATTGTGTGGATAGTTTTGTGTTGTATTACTTCATGGAGCACCTTGGTATCATTTCAGTGCACAGTGATATCACAGTGGTGTATAAAAAATGCAATAATAACAGAAAGAAAAAATAAAATAGAATAATTAATAATAATAATAATAATAATAATAATAATAATAATAATAATAATAGACGTAGCAGTACAAAGTTAAAATAAAATAAATAAATGTGAAATAAAATAAATATCAATTAAATAAAATAATACAATTAATAAATCAAATCATTATAAAATAAAACAAATACTATTATAAAATAAAATAAATATTAATATAATATAATATAATAGCTTCACCAATTTCCAAATTACTGAAATAATTACTGGATTATATACTGGATTACTATTTTACCAAAAAAATAACTTCTATCTCAACTCTAAATGTTTTTTTTTTTTTATTAGCCTAAAATTATGCTGTCTATAAACCTACCGGTGCAAGTTGCTCTAGAAACATTACATACAGTAGATGGACATTTGGAACAATTCCTTTTTTGGAACTTGTTGTTTATTCATTCAGTTCTTGGACATTTATATAAACCCTTCTGTCATTTATTATTATTTTTTTTATAACAGCATACAAGATGAAGATAAGAAGCTCAGTGGTTAAGGCTTTGGATTAACGACAAGAAGGTTGGGGGTTCAATCTCCGGTTTCTTCATGCTGCCACTGCTGGCCCCTTGAGCAAGGCCCTTAACCCTTTGTGCACCAGGGGGCAGTGTATCATGGTTTGTAGTTTATATATCTCTGGGATATACTTAAGAATTTCACTGTATTGTAATGTACATGTGACAAGTAAAAACCCCTTTTTCACATAACAGTGGGATTTATTTGTGTATAGATATTGTGTGTTTAAATTTATAACAATCAGGTCAGGTAGAAAGAGAGAAAGTAATACAAACAAAAATTGCTGACCTTCAATACCCAGGATGCCTTTCTGCTTGTTTTCTTCAGACACTTCAAACTTATCGATGATGTCCAGGCAGAATTCAGTTGTCACGTTAGACATCTGGGGTTTGAGGGAGACGGAGACAGTCGAGAGTCATCACACTTAGATACACAAACGTCACCGTTCTCTCACTGTCATAACACATTTTAAACTGTGACATAAGACCTGTGCGTGTGTGTGTGTGTGTGTGTGTGTGTGTGTGTGTGTGTGTGTGTGTGTGTGTGTGTGTGTGTGTGTGTGTGTTTGTGTGTGTGTGTGCGTGTGTGTCTCTGTGTGTGTGTTGTCCAGAAAATGTAGATGAGACAGAATTTGTGAAAAAATATTGTGAAAGATAGAAGACTAGAATTCTAGTCTTCTGTAAAAGCAGAAGGAAATACACACACAAACAAAGACACAGAGAAAGAGAGACAGAGAGGGGGGGGAGGAACAATACAGATATGAAACAAATACAAAATACAGGGATTGATGCAGGTGGGGATGGATGTTTGGATGTATATACACATTATGAATAAACAGATGGAGGTATAGATGGATGGATGTGTGGACAGACAGACAGACAGACAGACAGATAGATAGATAGATAGATGAATGTACAGATGGACAGATGTATGGACTGATGAATGTATGGATGGAAACAGAAAAAAAAGAATCCTCTAAAAACCCACTATAATGTTGAATAAATGGATGGCTGGATTTATACATGAATTAATAAATGACGATAAATACATCTGAGAACAAGTAATATAGATGTACAGAGCAAGGACAGACAAAATAATACTAAACATGGTTAAAAAAATCAATAATCAACTCAATAAATAAATCGCTCAAGAAACGTCAGTATAATATTCCAAACGGATGAGTGTATAAATAGATGGATCAGTGGATGGATGGATGGATGGATGGATGGGAAGGTGACTACAAATGCACACAACCCACTAAATCCTCTTCTCCTCTTGGCTGTAAAAAGAACAATCTGCTCTTGTGATTTTGTCTCTTTGGTTGTTTACACAAACTGGAACAGTAGAAAAATGAAATACTGGAAAAAAAAATTGTTATTGGATAAATAACTGACTTCTAAATAAACATGTTTCCGTGTGAATTGAAGTCAAGGCAGAAACAGGCTGTATTAAAATGGAACATAATATTGTACCCTGTTGTACCACAAGGCTCAGTATCAGGCCCACTTTCATTATCATTACACAGGCTATACTGTGATAACATAAACACAAGTATGTGTGTAAGAAGCTCCATAAAGCTTCAGTATTTTGTTGTTACATCATGACATGTCCTGTGCACCTGAGCTACTTGTAATCAGGTCCTCCTGGATGTTTTAGAGTCATTTATATTGTGTAATGGACTTTTCACACATAGTTCTCAGGAGCTAATCCACAGTTAACCTCTGACCTTTTGCTCCACTCGCAGGAAGTCCCCTAGCTCCTCGGCGGTCAGGTGATCCTTCTTGTCGCTGAAGCACATGAGGAGCAAAAAGAGGTCTCGTCTCAAAGACATCATCTTGTAGAACACGCTGAACTCCTCGAACGTTAGCGTCCCCTGCTGGTCGTCTGTATCTGCTTCCTGTAACGTCGGAAGTAAATTTTATTTATCCATTTTAGTAAATCTGTTCATATAAACTTATTAACATTCCCATTTAGACAAGGATTACACAAGGACCCAGCTGGGATTTGAACTCACAACCTTCTTATTAGAAGTGTGTTATCTTAACCACTCTGCGATGACATTCCTTAAAGGTAGGATTTAGTCCAATTCCCACAGTTACTCAAGTCCAAAGAATGGACACATGTGTAAAGATGGGAGGTGGTGGCCCAGTGGTTAAGGTGTTGGACTCTGGACCGGAAGATCATGGGTTCAAACCCCACTACTACAAAGCTGCCACTAGCGGGCCCTTGAGCAAGGCCCTTAACCCTCAATTGCTCAGTTGTAAGTCGCTCTGGATAAGGGCGTCTGCTAAATGCCGCAAATGTAAATATATAAGATAAATATATTTGTGATATAAATAAATAAATAAATAAATTAACAGGTGGGTATATAAGTCTATATTGTCTACACAGAATGCATGCACAATGTTATTTTATTGTCATTCAGTTTAAAGAACAATATTTGGTGACTGTTACATGTGTTTGTTTAGGTCTGAATATCAACACGCAAAATAAAATCCAGTTACTGATACAGTAACTATTTGTGGTGGAATTTCGTATAAACTTCCATTTTTACTTCTGTGTAAGTGACTTTTTTTTAACGGAGCTGCTTACAGTTATTAATAAAATAAAGAAAGGAAAGGAAAGGAAAGGAAAGGAAAGGAAAGGAAAGGAAAGGAAAGGAAAAGAAAAAAATGAAGGAAGTGATAGTAAAGGAAAATAAAAGAATGGAAAGTCAAGAAAAAAGAAAGGAAAGGAAAGGCAAAAAGTGTAATAAAAGTAAAAGAAATGAGATGAAGGGATAAGAAAAGAATAGAGAAGATAGGAAGAGAAAAGAAAGGAAAAGCAAAAGCAAAGAAAGGAAAAGAAGGGAGAGGAAAAGAAAAGAGAAGAAAGGAAGGTGAATGAAATGAAAAGAAAACAACAGAAAAGGAAAGGAAAGGAAAGGAAAGGAAAGGGAAAAGAAAAGAAAAGAAAAAAAAAAAAGAAAGGGGAAAAAGGTAAAATAAAGAAATTCATGGAAATGAAAAAGGGAAAAATGGAAAGAAAAGAAAGGAGAAGAGGAAAAGAAAGGAATAGAAAAATAAAGGAAATGATAGGAAAGGAAAGGAAAATAAAAGAATGGAAAAGAAGGGATAAGAAAAGAAAAGAGAAGAAAGGAAGGAAAAGGAAAGGAAAGGAAAAGAAAAGAAAGGGGAAAAACGAGAGATGAAAAGAAATGGAAAGAAAAAGAAAGGACAGAAAAAGATAAGGAAAGAAAGGAAATTAAATGAAAAAAGGAGAAATGAAAAGAAAGGAGAAAAAGAAATGAAAGGAATAGAAAATCAAATCAAAGAATAGAGAGAAAAGGAAAAGGAGAAATTAAAAAAAGAAAAGAAAAGGATAGTAAAGCAAAAGAATAGGACAGAAGAGATATAAATATCTGGTGCCTGACATTAAACAGTGTCAAATGCTGGTGTCCATTTTCCCCACATATAATAACTGTTTAATCCTAAACACGGTCCTAGACAGCATTTATGTGTGCAGCAAAAGTGACCCCTTGACCTCCTGTCAACCTAAACCCACGCATTTCCTGAGATCACTCATCAGATTGAGGCGATATAAGACTCTGGAGATCCTGCACGTTTGTGCGACAGAACCCGGGTCAGGTCCGACTGCCGAGCGAACATCGCAACAGTCACAGCACAAAAGGATTGTGTTTGAAATCCAGATAAATCTCCGCTCGCTCTGATCTCTTATATCCCTTCTTATCTTCTCTGCCTTGTCTGCTTTTTGTCCATCCTTTATTTTTCCGTCTCTATTCCCACCCTTCATCTATTATTCTGTGCTTTTCATTGAGTAGGAAAGACGAATGTGAGGGCCAGGAGTAAAGGGAAAGAGCAGCGCTGCCGCCATCGTGTTTCCACTTAGTTCTGAATTATCACCAAAAACAAAAGGTGTGTTTAAACCAATATTGTCAGTTGTGATGGAAGTCATGCAGTAGAAAGTAGACAAATCACACACACACACACACACACACACACACACACACACACACACACACACACACACACACACACACACACACACACACACTACTGTTATAGAAAATTAACCCTCTAGTTCAGACAAATCAATACTAATAATAAGGCCCCCGAAATTTCAGAAACAGATCGAAAAACGGTATTGCGACGCGCCACGTCATCCGTCACCTGCTGCATCAGTCCATTACACTATTTAATGTGGAGTCTGCGCGACTGCCAAGGGATAAGATCATTTTTCTGCTCTTCTATAATTAGCGTAGAAGAAAACGGATACGCCAAGCTTGCCTTCTGTTGTTAAAAACAAATATATCAGGGAAAGATTATTAACGGTGACAGCGTTTCTCTCTTAACCGCATTTTGGGTCCGTTCATTTACCTGGAACATCTGCTTGACTTTGCGGCGCGGCAGGTTGACGTTCATCTTGTGGAGAAGTTGATAGATCTCATCGATGTTTAAGAGCCCGTCTCCGTTCTTGTCGGCCTCCTCGAACGTCTGCTTCATCCACTTTCGCTCCGGGGTCAAGGAACGGAGTCAATTACACTCCTAATGGACTCTAGTGTTTACCTTCTACAGCAATCGTTCAAAAAGAGACTGAGGGTTCAAAACAGTTTTATTTATTTATTTATTATATAAAAATAATATGTATCGATCTGTCTACCTATATATCTATCTATCTATCTATATATATATATATATATATTTGTTCTTTTTTTTAATGGCAATGAATTGCATGATTGCCATAAATGAACACTTTTCATATTTCTAGTGCTTTAAGTGTAACAGATGGTATAATTATATACATTTCACAAATTAATTATATACATTTATACAAATCCCTCCCTTTAATAAAATTCATTATTTAATGTTTATTTCAAATGGGAAATAATTATTTTTAATTTCAGTGTTAATTGTTTTAGTGGTGGTTATATGTGGCTCCTTTAAGAATTTAGTTTTTTTAGATTTTTAGTTTAAGTTTTAGTTGCTTTCCATATAAACTGGTGATACATTTAGGTTCCATACAGTAATATACAGTAATATATGCTGAAATTATATGGGAAGGACATGTACTGTTTCATTTGTAGTGTCTTTGTTGTTTGGGTTTCGTTAATTTCGTTAACACGACGCAGAGTGAAGGAGCAGATCACTCATAGTAATGCACACTGCATTCATCATGCCTTAATAACATTAGTGCATGAAATTCATTAAAAAAATTAGCGTTAATGCATTATTAACTTTGACGCCCTTTTATATATATATATATATATATATATATACAAAAAGGTGTGGCGCGGAAGATCTGTTGCTTGCTATAGAGCTCTGGATAACAAAACCCTACAGAACACCTTTATGATGATTGTGAAAACTGCCTGGAATCAAAATGGGACTAAATATGGCATGCAATGATGAAATAACACATGCTTATTAGCAGGCGTCCAGATACTTTCGGCAGTATAGTGTATGTTAAATTAAAAATAAGAAATGTATGTTAAACCAATGCTGCAGCCAGTCAGTGTACAGATTATTGAACACTTTCCACTGCCTCGCTGTAAACATGATGGTGAAGCAAGAAATGTGACCTGCTGCCTATTCAATTTATACGTGAATAACAATTTTTACGTGAAGCTTTGCAAGTGGGCAAATTCTGTCCTATCTTCAGTGTATGATGAGCTCATTCCCTTTCCCACTTTATTCTCTAATACAACAACCTTAATGGATCCAGGAAAGGTCTCGCCACTGCCTGACCCTGAGTGCTGTCGAAATAAATTATAGAGATCAGTGTGAGAGAGAGAGAGAGAGAGAAAGAGAGAGGGTATGATTGAGACACAGTAGATATCCAAAAAGACCACTCTTATAATACCAGCACAAATCCTGTTCTTCTCTAATGCATCGTCCCTCACCAGCTGAAGGGCGTTTTAATGTTTCATTGCGCTCACATGCAGCTCTGGATTCTGAACCTGGCTGTCCTGATTTTTCGCGGCGCAGCTTTCATGACAAAAATCATTCCCAATCATTCATCTTTACTTAATCCGTTTGCTGTCGTTTTGGCCGCACGATTTTTGGAAGTGCAAACGACAGCCAAGAGGAAATCGGCGTGGGCGTGTATGTGACGAAAAAGCGAAAGATCTGTCACTTGGGAAGAAGATAAACGAAAGTACGGACGAGAAATCTATGCTGGGAAAAACGACAGGAAATGTGTTTAGTCAAAATGTGCTTGCAATGGAGGCTTAAATCGGATTTGGAGAGCTGGAGAAACGTTTCCTGAATTCATGCACCAAAGACATTTGTGTACTACTGTATTGTAACAACAGCACAGATCTAGAAACTTGGGGGGAAAAACCCATAAGCATGTGGAATGATATCTTTGTGTGCACTGTTTTCCCGAATCACTGTAAAAGTAGTATGTGAAATAGTTTCTAATGGCAGGGTTTAACAATCTTCGCTGATTTGCTTACTGCTCAGGGTATGTGGGTCAGGAGGTGCTAATGTCGATTCATTAACAGCACTAATGTTATTAACGTGTGATTAACGCAGCGTGCATTACTATGTGAGTGATCTGCTCCTTCACTCTGCGTCATGTTGGCGAATGAACGAAACCCGAACAACAAAGAACAAAAAAAAGACACTTCAGTCCGTATCCTTCAAAGATAATTTCAGCATTGTCTTTCCTATCCCTATGTCTTTCATATAATGTTAGGATGGAATATAAAAGCGGTAATAGATGTGCTTTATTAACAAAAAACACCAGTAACATGCATCCACTCACACTCCCTAAATTTCCCACAATTACACCTACTAGATGCGCATTCACAACATGTATGATCTCCTCACTATATTACCGTGTATATTATTGTATGGAACCTAAACGTATCACAAGGTTATATGGAAAGCAACCGAAACTGGAACATAATTCTTAAAGGAGTCATGTACTGTATTTAACAATTAAAACCAATAAAAAAATTAACAAAATAATTTCCAGAGTGAAATAAATATTAAATAATTAATAATTTTATTAAAGGGAGAGATGTTATAAGAAATGTATATAATTATAACATCTGTTACACTTAGTTATAGAATCGTAATCGTGTATTCGACCTTAGTAAGATATATATATATTAACTGTGTATATATATATATATATATATATATATATATATATATATATATATATATATATATACTGTATATATATATATATATATATATATATATATATATATATATATATATATATATATATATATATATATGTTTTCATCTTGTGTGTTTTTCTGCATGTTTGTGGGGTATTATTTAATGCAGTATATTTAGTGTGTGTGTTTGTGTGTGTGTGTGTGTGTGTGTGTGTGTGTGTCTATATATGTTCTTTTTCCTCTCTTTAAAAAAAAGCTTCTAGCACCATGTCACACTCTATTAGCCATCAAACAGGAGTCAAGCCAGGACCTGCGCTCTTCGGCTTGAGAACCGTGCGGGGAGGCTTCAGCGGTGCTCTTGAGGAAACGTGTCACAGGGCTGCCGAGATCTCTGATTCTTTCTGCAGTTTTACCAGCTGTGTCAGGGGCCATATGGCATGTGTGTGCGTGTGTGTGTGTGTGTGTGAGTGCGTGTGGCTGCTATTGCACACGTGTTCGCTTCATGAGTCACAAAAAGGAGACGTTTCTCAGACTCTGTCACAGAGGACACGATCTGGACTGCTTTAAAAAGACCAGGTCTCTCTGCCACGATATTTTTTTCCTCTCTCTCGAGCTGTGACTCTTCACTTCACCGACTAAACAACCTCTTTATTGTGCGCTTACTTTCTCCTAGTGATAGTTTGACTTTTTTTTTTACTATTTCTACAGTTCTTAAAACTCAATTATTTCTCAAATGAAAGCAAGGATCTAGCATCAGGAGGGTATTGGATTGAAATATTTCAGCACAGGGTCAGCCATGATACAGCGCCCCATGGAGAAAAGAGGGTTAAGGGACTTGCTCAGGGACCCAAGGATGGATGCTTGGTGATAAGGGTTGACCTTCAGAAAAGTAACCAGGTGCCTGAGACCACTGAGCTACACCCTGGACCAGCATTATCCCTATCCCTATCCACCAATCCCTTTTATTATCTCCATAATGTACATCTAAGCAAAATAGTAACCATGAGCCAATCCTCAGCTGGTGCACAACTTATATGACGTGTCCCTGCACAACTTTTCAAACTGCAAAGAATACAAAGCATGTGAACCAAAATATAACCCAAGTCATTTAATATTACAGGTTTTAACACAAGACCATATGTTACCTCACAAACCTGTTATAAACGTATTGTAATATCTTATGACCTCATTAGCAGTTACTGTGGATCTTTGATTTGCTCCCACCCATTCAAAAACCTCTGCCGATTTTGTAAAGGATATTGGTCGTGGGTTCTTTGTCTTTTGGCCAACGAGTCCTCATCACTAATGCCTGCCATCAGGTACCTGAGTCCCGTCACCCAAGTTCTTGCTTCCTCAGCATTAGATGTCACCAGGTCCTAGAGAATCCATGTGATTGCCATGGTATATGGTGAAACAGCATCCGGGGTCCAGGTTCCCGTCTGCATGCCGATGAAACATGTCGCTCTGTCGACCTTCGGTGACCTTGTAGAGCGAGTCGATGGTGACTGAGGAGAAAAGAAACCGTCCGAATCAGTACTTTGGCAAACATATATACGGGAGCAATCGAAATGAAAATTGGCTTAGCAGACACTCTAATCCAGAGCGACGTACAAAAAGTCTCCATCTAAAAATATTAACTCTAGTATGATCAATAACAGGGTCACAGTGGATTAGCGGTTAGCACATTCGCCTCACACTTCCAGGGCTTGGGGTTCGATTCCTGCCTCTGCCATTTGTATATGAAGTTTGCATGTTCTCCCTGTGCCTCAGGGGGTTTTTCTCCGGGTTCTCCGGTTTCCTCCCCGGTCCAAAAACATGTGCGGTAGGTTGATTGGCACCTTGGAAAATTGTCCCTAGTGTGTGAATGTGAGTGTTAGTGTGCCCTATGATGGGATGACATTCCATACAGGGTGTGTCCTGTCTTGATTCCTGAGATACGCACAAGTTTGCCACAACCCGAGGGAGGATCGGATAAAGTGATAGAAGATGAATGAATGAATGAATGATTGTTTATACACTTAAGATAGAAGCAACCTTAAATTCAGTTGAGAAAAAAGGAAGAAGTGTTAGGTTAAGTGTTTTTGGAAGAGATGGGTCTTCAACCTTCCCTTGAAGATAGCCAGTGACTCGTTGTTTGGACGTCGGTCGGGGAAGTTCTGAACCTGCTGCGTGAGAGTAGCTACAGGAAGCCAGGAAAGGGAACAACAGTGGGGGGGGGGGGGGGGGTATTGTGGGGGATCTTGGGCAGGTTGAAAACAAGTCGTGCAGCTGCATTTTGAATCATTTGCAGTGGACGAATAGAGAGTCGCAGTAATCAGCAGGGAGTCAGGTAATCCAAATGATGAGAGACTGAACGAGAATCAGTGTGGAAAGAAACGGTCAAATCCTTCTGATGTTGTAGAGAAGGTACCGACAAGAGCTTACAAGCCGAAAAGGAAAACGATAGAAACTGTAAGATTGTTTCGGATGAGCAATTCCAGTGCAAAATCTTATTGCATTTCTCTCTCACATACACACACCGTCACCATCTCTCTTTCTCTTTTATACACCTCTGGGAGAGCGTCTTTATCCGAACCTTATCACGGACTTAGCAGACGTTCTGTAATCACATTCCACCTCTTCCTAAACGTCATCTGTAATATTACACAGAAGCTAATGGAAAATCTTGTTTTTTTTTCTATTGACATACAGCAAAAGGGAGCACAGTGGTTCAGTGGTTAGCACGTTCGCCTCACACCTCCAGGGTTGGGGGTTCGATTCCAGTCTCCGCTATGTGTGTGTGGAGTTTGCATGTTCTTCCTGTCCATCAGGGGTTTTTTCTCCGGGTTCTCGGGTTTCCCCCGGTCCAAAAACATGCACGGTAGGTTGATTGGCACTTTGGAAAAATTGTCCCTAGTGTGTGAATGTGTGTGTGTGTGTGTGTGTCCTGTGATAGGTTGGCATTCCATACAGGGTGTATCCTGCCTTAATGCCCGAAGACGCCTGAGATAGGCACAGGCTCCCCGTGACCCAAGAGAAAAGTCAGTAAAGAAAAGACCCAAAGATGAGCGGAAAGTCAGATAAAAAAAAAAACAGATAAAGGGGTAGAAGATGAAAGAATGAATGAATGACATACAGCAGAGCAGAAAAGCGTTCTATCAGAAGTAACCTCCGTTAACGAGCAACGAGATGTACACAATCTGCTCCTATTGTTTTTTTTTTCATGTATGTGTGTGTGTGTGTTTTTGTAATTATGTAAATGGAGAGAAACAAAGAGGCTTATCTAGCACATGCAGACATTTAAAATGCGATGGCAGAGAGGAACGTGAACTAGAGATAAAAAATAAATAAATAAAATGAAGTATGACTTGAGGGAGACAGAAATCGAGATAACGTTTGACAGTGGCTATTCGTCATTGTATTTTGGGCTTTGATGCTTTTAATGTGACCTAGGACACAACAATCACATCAGGGGTGGGGGTGGAGAGGAGAGATTATTATCTACCCTCGTGAGCCACCTACTCTGCACAATGAACAAAGCACTTACATGGGATAATCCCTGACCCACTCAGACCTGCTTACCTTAAACAAAAAAAAAAAAAAGCGCAAAAAAATGCTTATACCTGAGCGGTAAATTAGAGGCCCTGCTCAAGACGTCTCCTGCATCTGACTTATGTTCTTGCTTAATCTGAAGCCTCAGAATGTGGCCCCAAGCACCAAATATATCAAAAGTGAGATATAATGCCATATATACATTGTCTACCACCAGTTATCTGATTGGTCTGTTAGTTTTGAATGCAGTGAGCATATGTGCAATGTATTTAGGTCCTGGGCCATTGAGTGATTTATAAACAATTAAAAGTACTTTAAAATCAATCCTAAATGTAACTGGAAGCCTGTGTAAGGACATAAGGACTGATGTGAAATGTGCTGAACTTATTTAAAAATCACTTTAGATGTTCCCAAACATTAAGACTGTTGTGTTTTAAAGTGTGTATGGTGGGAAAAGATCTTACTCTTGGCTTTCTCGCTCTTGCGGGACGGCCTCCATCGGATACAGGAGCGATGCTCATCCAGGTAGAAGAGGCGAACGAGGCCTTTGGAGCCATTCTTCAGTTTCACCATTTGAGTTCCTGACTGCATCACACTCATACATCGCTCAACTGTGAACACACACAAACACATTAGTGAGTAGACAGCAAGTAGCAACTGCATTAAAAATAGACGCACCAATTTCCACGCCTATTAGAAAGCAAAAACCAAAAATATCTGACTGCGGGAAAATTTCTCCGAGGTAAAAACGAGCGTTTTTTTTTTTTTATAGGCAATATATCGACAGGCATCTTCAGGATCCTGATATGAATAGGTAATAATTGGCCGCAATGTGGTGCTGCACGAAGAGAGAGAACAGCGTGTCAAGTACAGGGAGGAGGTAATTATGGATGGGACCGTAGAACGAAACACAAAGCTGACAGAATAACATGCCGGATTCCAGAAATGGAAAGACGAGCGGAGATATCCAGGGAGACCTCCACTGATGCAATGCTGCAGAATTCGCCTGCAACCATAACAGTGCGTAATGAGGCGTCTAGCGGGAGTCGAACCTCACATTTAGCTTCAGAAGGACCGGTAGCTCTTCCAGCTTCAAAAAGTAAATAACCTCTGCTTCTCTGTGAAGACGGATTGTAGAGGGCAGCAGAAGAGAAAAAGAGGGGGAGAGATCGAGAAAGAGAGTGCCGAGCGATTAATGCTTGTCTATGCCGTTTCTTAGACCGAGTTTTTTTCGCAGCATGGGTTCGTCTGAAGTAGAGCAACTGATGAAGAAGACGTTCTGACTGTGTAACATGTAACCAGAAATTGAAAGATGTGCGAGAAGGAGATAAACCGCAGAGGGTTTCAAGTCAAACAAGAAGACAAGCATTGCTGCCTCACAGCTTTGAGGTTCCAGACTCTTCACTGTGCGTTCACACCTTCTCAAATCTTATCCCACTTTCCCAAAACCTCTAACTCTAAAGCGGTTCCAAGCTGCCCGTGACGATGTGCGCTGTCCAAGGTACTAAACTTACATTTACAGCATTTTGGCAGACGCCCTTATCTAGAGCAACTTACATCTGAGCAATTGAGCGTTGCCCAAGGGCCCACTAGTGGCAGGTTGGTGGTGGTGGGATTTGAACATATGACCTTCCAGTCAAGAACCCAATGCCTTAACCACTGGGCATCCACCTAATAATGCGGATGGGAATAATCAAATCATAATTAGATGATTACAAGTTATACTGAGGTGGGAGATCAGTGGTTAAGGCATTGGGTTCTGGACTGGAAGGTCATAGGTTCAAATCCAAAACCCAACGCCAGCACCAAACTGCCATTAGTGGTCCCTTGAGCAAGATCCTTTTCCCCTCAACTGGTCGGTTGTAAGATTTGTGCATCTGCCAAATCCCATAAATACAAATTGTTGGTTATGTTAGATTCGCTTACTGTCTCGTGTCAGAGGTGTCAAGTTACGAAGTACAAATACATTGCTATCGTACTTAAGAAAAAATATGGGGTATCTACACTTTCAGTGGAGCAATTCTTTTTACTTCTACTTCTTACAATTTCACATAAATATTGTTACTCCTATTTCATTTCGGCTCATTTCCATAAAAAAAAACCCTACCCAGATAAATGTCTCCATCCGGATAGAGTGAATGTGATTGTGATTGGATGAGATATAAACATACACCATTCTGACAATCCATTGGTTTGTACTCCATCGCAACCTGCACACGACACAAATCACGTCACACTCCAGCAAGGACATAACCAGTGTTGGGATCGTTACTCAAAAAAAGGTTATTTCTTATAAAAGTGATTATTTCTCCACTATGGGCTCATTTATCAAATGTGTGTTTTCTCTTCATCCTCCACAAATGATAGATATAGTAGGGAGTTCTGTAGAGAGATGTTTTGAATAAATTAGTGATTCAGAGCGACCTAAACTTTAATCCTTAAGAGCATTTTTTGCCCTCACATTATTTTTACTTTATACTTTTGAAAAAAAGTACTTTTACACTTTTACTCGAGTAAAAAGCTTGATTTCAACTTCTACAGAAGTCTTTTTAAACCCTAGTATCTGTACTGCTACCTGAGGAATGAATGGGAAAACTTTTGACACCAGTGTTCTGATTTACTGCTGGATGCATAGTTAGATGTTGATGTTAGATGTTAGAATGCTATCAGAATATCCTGGCATCCTGATGCAGGACTGTTACAGGATTAAGTGATTCATTTACATTTCTGATAGTGGTAGCTTATTAGTTCTGGGATTTGAACTCATAACCTTCTGATCCAAGGTCCAATAAAATACCACCACCATCACCACACCAGATTTAACATATTATGCTTTAGCAAAAGGTATTGTGTACAGGAGCGCAGTGTATAAAATGCACACACTTGAATGTGTGAACATTTGGGTGATAAAATATTCATTGAGTTTCAATTGTATGTATGTATTTATTTGTTTATTATATTTATTTTGGTGCATTGTATTGCATTCAAACAGACATGTTTTAATGCATTGTACTGGAATGCGCAGGAACATGAACGTGATCTGAATTATTAAAAAAAATAAACATATTGAGGAATGAAACAGGCAATTATCTACATCCAAACACACACACACAGACACACAGAAACACATACACACACACACACACACACACACACACACACACACAGATATATTCACATAAATTGTTACAGATGTGGGAGCTCCAAATCTTTTGCTGGAGGCGAGAGGAGATTTTGCTTGTCAACACTTAAGAGTATTTTCCTCCTAGCATCCCACAGTGGCTTTAAAAACAAACCTGAAGGTAGCAAAAGGCTTCAAATACAATAAACAAACACACACACACAGATACACACTTCAAAGTATAAAAAGCACAAATCAAAAGGTATAAAAAGGTATAAAAAGATCCTATATACAGTATAAACAGTATCAACAGTCTAGATAGATAGATAAAACTCGGAGAAGAAAACATGTCCCAGCATACACACAACAAGATCCACAAAGATCTGCTTTACATGGGCTGGAATGGCTGGAAGACCTCCTGCTATACAGAGACATCTGTAATAAACCCCATCGGGATAACCGTGAATACACAGGCGCTCTCCTCAGATCACATCCATCATTACCTGACTTTACTAACACACTGCACGAAATTTCACACACACCTACACCAAATCTAGTCTTCCCAGAGGAGTACAGCTTATTATTACAGTAAAATGGGGACTACATTTGGAATGGGAGGTTCAGGAAGCACATGTTCAATCATACAAACACACAAACACACACACACACACACACACACACACACAGAGGCACAATTATCCATTCCTTCAGGTCAGCCACCAAGCTGCTACATCCTTAGCGGAGCTTCAGTGGGGTTTTAATGTCAGTAGACAGCTACATTGCCACCCAGCCACTCCATATCAGTGTAAACATGCAGGCAAATAAAGCAAGTGTAGCGAGAGACACAGAGACACGACGGAAGATAAATAGTCACAAGCAACAACAGCAAGAGAACAACAACTAAAAAGATTTATGGCACAGGAACAAGAAAATATAAGGGGCTATAAATGAGACAATATGTTAATCCCAGATTTGTCTACATCCAAGCCAGGCTTAAAAAAAAAAAACTACCTAGCATCTTTTAGTGACAGCTATTTACTTATTCATTCCTGTTTAGTAAACACTCTAGCCCTGGAAAACATGTGCATTCCTCATGACTTACAGCTGCATCTCATAGGATTACATGTAAATCCTGCACTGGGTGCTTCTAAAAAACACAGCTTTAATGACAGGTCAGTTAATTAGAGAGAGTGAAGCGTAGAGAGAGAGAGAGAGAGAGAGAGAGAGAGAGAGAGAGAAATGGACAAAATGAATTAGCAGGAGTGTGTTTTAGAAACATTTTGTCTTTCATGAGCTTGTCTGTGCCAATCCCATTGTGGACTAAATCCCGGTTTTGTAGAGAACAGAGAGAAGAAGTGGGTTGAGAGTGTTTTTTTTTGCTCTAGCACTCTTTTTTTAGCATCCATATGCAGCACACAATGAAAGAATGTCTGAAAGGGATTGCACATATTAACTCTCAGGATTTAATGGCCAGTCTTGGGCTCCTATGAGGACGGAGAAGGTGGAGGCTTTTTTTTTTTAATTCTGATTAAATACTGCTAGAAGTATGGAATGTGACATTTTGGGCGGTTTGTTTTCCCTCACAATGGTGTATTTCTTGTAATTTTTTGGGGGAAAAAAGAAGAAAAATCTGAATTGTGACAAAACGACTAGAAATTGTTTTTAAAAAAGCAACTCATAATGGTGAGGGGAAAAAATCAGTGTTGTGAGAAGGAAAAAAAGGAATTACAAGAAATAAAGTCACAATTGTAAGGAAAGAACTGCGGAGAAAAAAATAGGATTTGCGAAACAATTAAAGTCAAGGAAATAAGTCGGATTGTAATTGCAAAAAAAAGTGCATTTGGTAGACTCCCTTATCTAGAGTGAGTTACAACATAGCATTAGAGGCTTAAGGGCCTCACTTAAGGGTCCAGCAGAAGTAGACTGGTGTTAGCGTGATTTGAGATCAATATCTTAACCACACACAATAGTATAAATGTTGCAATTACATGAAAAAAAAGAAGAATTGCGACAAAAATACCTAGAAATTGGCAAAAATAAAGAGAGAGAAAAATATCGGTATTGTGAGAAGAAGCGGAGGTGGTAGCTCAATGATTAAGGATTTGGACTCTGGACCGGAAGATCACAGATTCAAATGCACCCACCACCAAGCTGCCATGAGTGGGCGCTTGAGCAAGGCCCTTAACCTCCAGTTGCTCAATTGTAAGTCACTCTGGATAAGGGCATCTGCCAATGCTGGAAATGAATGAATGAGAAAACGTAAAAAAAATAATAATAATAAATAGGAATTACAAAGAACAAAGCCACAATTGCAGCAAATGAGTTTAGAATGACAAAGAATACAAGGTCATGTTATCCAACCACACTTTATTTAGCCAAAAAAAGGTGATTATTTAATAAGTTGACCATGTTACTAAATATCAAGCTAGAGCAATGATGATGCAATGAGCAACTGATAGAAATAGAATGAATAATATGCCTGACATTAACGGATAAATATCTGAAAACTGGGTCTTAAACAAATTTCCTCAGTTGAACTGAGAGAAGCTTGTGGTTTAAAGCTTGGTTGATTTAACTTTGGAAAGTTTTTAGTTGAATGCTGTCAAACACTGTCCCCTTTCTGACAAACAGAACGATTCCGATGCTCCCGATTTTTCACAACATGTCAACATTTCAAGCATGACTGCGATAAAAACTAAATACAGAAAGAAACTGAGAGCTGTCAAGAAACTTTGTGTCCCTTTTTCTAATTCCTGCCAGACTTGATATCAACTTTTCACCTCATCAGGAGATTTCTGCGAAAGGCTGAGGATCACCTCTAACAGCGTCTCCCGAGATTTGTTTTATCTGTAGGTGAACGGATGTACGTTATCCGACGCCTAAACTTTTTTTGCTAACTTGGCAGTTTAGACTTTGTGATCATGTGTAGCTCTTTTGCAGTGTCTGTGTGTCCCAGCATTTTACCTAAATATGTTTGTTTGAAACTTTCCATTTTTCCTTCTCGGCAGGCTTGTGCTGAGTTACTTGGATTTATTTTATGATATCAAAACCAAAAGGGAAAGGGGGGCTAGGTGGTTAGCACGTTCACCTCACACCTCCAGGGTCGGGGGTTTCGATTCCCGCCTCTGCCATGTTCGTGTGGAGTTTGCATATGTTCTTGTAGAGGACACAGCAAACACGTGTTAGAAGGTGAGATGAGACCAAATTTGAACTTTTTTGCCAAAACCTATGCAAAACCTAATACTGCACATCATCCTGAACACACCATCCCCAATGTGAAACATGGTGGTGGCAGAATCATGCTGTGGGGATGCTTTTCTTCATCAGGGACAGAGAAGCCAGAGTTGGTGGGAAGATGGATGGAGGTAAATACAGGGCAATCCTGGAAGAAAACCTATTAGAGGCTGCAATGGACTTGATAATGGGGCTGAAGTTCACCTTCCAGCAACGACCCTAAACATACTGCCACAACTACAATGGAATGGCTGAGATCAAAGCACATTCATGCGTCAAAAATCCTATTGAGAAGCTTTACTAAGATTAGTAAATTCCAGACATCCAACTGGAGATGTTTTGTTACGAAGAACGGGCAAAAATGACAGTATCTACATGTGCAAATCTGGGAGAGACGTACCAAAAAAGACCTGCAGTGATGGGTGGTTCGACAAAGTATTGAGTGGAGGAATACATATGCACACCACACTTTTCAGATATTTATTTATAATTTATAATTGTATCTTTTTTCCTCCACTTTTATTAAGCGATATTTTGTGTTGACCGACCATAAAAATCCCCAAAAATTACATTTACGTTTGTAGTTATAAAGAGACAAAATGCGGAAATATAGAAGGCGTATAAATACTTTTACAGTCAGAGAAGTACCCTCTTCCCCATTTCCATACATCAGACACTACATGATCATCAGTTAACTATAAATTAGTTATACTAAACATTTCCCATTCAAAAAACTTTAATATTCATACTATTAATCTATTTTCATTAGCGTTTATCCGATCACAATTTCTTGATCTGGTCCCGGCGAGCTAATTTGTACATCATAGGTTTTTAACCTGTTATAGCTTCTTCATATGGTATGACTACGTGCATACTAAACACGCACCGTTTTGCCCGTGTGACCTGGTCTTAATTAAAACTCTGAGTAGAGTCCACAGAGAGCTGGAATGCTTCAGGATGAATGAAAGAAGCCTGAAAATGGCACCAAAGTCACCATGAATTCTGTCTTTTCTTAATGTTGTCGGTTTCCTTCCCTTTGCTTTCCATCGCTATTTTCATTGTTAGCCAGTTCCTCCAGTTCATTTAATCCTAATTAGCATCCTGTTGAGAAAACCTTCATGGCTGATTGCTGCTCGGGCCTCAGCGGGGCTGCAACCCGGACCACGAGGGAGTGAGACTGGGGAGGCAAAGCATTTATCCGGCTGCAAAGAGATACAAGACAATGGGGCAAGAGGATTCCACTAAAGCGTCTAGAGGAAATGATTGATTTCTCCATTATTGAGAGATCTCAGAAAAGTGAGAAAGAAATATAGGCTGGCCAAGCATGTTGCAGAAGAATTTCACACAAAAAAACATTTTAGGTGTTTATTTAGTACACAATATAAGCTATGTGTGCTTACTAAGATGGTGTACCAGTAGGATTTATAATGGCGGGGGTATTTATACCACATTATAGCCCTGGACAATAATAGGGAGAGAGAGAGGGTTTCCTTCAGCTAATGCACCTTCACCTTTGAGTTTCACATGATTTCTGCACTTGAAAACATTGTCTTATGTTTGTCAACAAGGGTTGCTTTTGATTGGTCTTCATCCTGCTAGTTTCATGCTAGTTATAAGACATTTGTTTTGTTCTTTGTGTTTATGATCACACGTCCAGTTATCTATCACATGACAAAAAGATCAACGTATGCATTAATGTCCGTAATCAACATTAAATGTGTGCAATCTCTACCTAAAAAGTGCAAGCCGTTTCCAACGAATCCAAACTCATCCTTATTGATTTCTCTCCACATCAAGCTCTCGTGATCTCCATTACAGTTTCATCTTCAGTCAATGGTCTCAACCCTGGACAATCAATTCCCCTTTTCTTCACACAATTGCTAATCTGACATGTATATGTCTTCTGTCTGTTTCTGTCCCACAGTGGGTTTCCACAGGTGCTTATTCAGTCCATTATCATCTTATCTGTGTTACAGCAATTCATTCTTGACAGGTCTGCCTTTAAAATACATTCAACCTCTACAAGTTACAGAAAGAAAGAAGAAATGAAAGAAAGAAAGAATGAGATGCAGGTGTAAGACAGAAAGAGAAGGAATAAAACAGAAGTGTAAAAGAGAGTGAGAAAGTAACAGAAAAAGGAAAAAAAGAAAGAAAGAGAGAGAGAGGGAAAGAGGATCATGTGTAAGACAGAAAGGGAGAGAATGAAACAGAATTGTAAAAACGAGAGAGAAAGAAACATTAAAAAAGACACAAGACTTAAAGCACAAGACTTAAAGTTTGTCTAATAAATGCTGTAAATGTAAATAAAAAAGAAAGAAAGAAAGAAAGAAAGAAAGAGGAGCAGGTATAAGACATAAAGAGAGAGAGAGAGCTATTGTAAATGAGAGTGAGAAAGAAACATAAAAAAGAAAGGGAAGAAGGAAAGAGGCTCCCGTGTAAGACAGAAATGGATAGAATGAAAAAGAATGTTAAAAAGAGTGAGGTAGAAATATAAAAAAAGGAAAAAAAGAAAGAAAAAAGACAGATGATTATGAACACTGACTGCACCACTTGGTCATTTTGTCACGTAATATATATATATATATATGTGTGTGTGTGTGTGTGTGTGTGTGTGTGTGTGTGTGTGTGTGTGTGTGTGTGTGTGTGTGTGTGTGTGTGTGTGTACATATTTTATTTTTTGTACATGTTTCATGTTTCTAATACTGTAACTAACTGTAACAGATATTATAATTATATACATTTCTCTCAAAATCTCTCCCTTGTTTAGCGGTGGTTTTAATTGTAAAATATGTGACGTGGCTCCTTTAAGAATTCTGTTCCAGTTGTTTTCCATATAAACTGGTGATACGTTTAGGTTATACGGAAGCGTATTGCATTCACTTAATGTGTTACGTTGGATCAGCATTATAATGATGGGTGAACTTTGTAAATCGAGGCCTCATTGTAGATTCGTGTCTCGGTGTGTGATCTTGGTGGGGTAAAGGTCTCTAAAGGTTATCATAATCTTCATAATCTCATGATTTCCTGTACATGTGGTGCTGTCAATCAATCAGACTTTTATTAGATTTTTCCACACGTCGTTCTGGTGGCGCTAAACCCCTGTAACCGCTGTGTTCACGGCTGGAAGGGAAATCAACCAGGATGCCGGTCTTTTGGCTGGTTTATAATGGTGCATACACACTATATAAGCACTGGTTATAGATCACATGAAAAGTTATTTTTCCTTCACATGGCAAACACTCCAGCTGAGTGAAGAGAAAAGAAAATAGAGTGTAAATTAAATATGGGTATTATATCTCCCAGAATTAACAGGGGGAGGAGCGGTTGGGAGAGAAAAAAAGAAAAAAAAGAAGAAAGAAAGAAAGAGAAAGAGAATAAAACAGAATTGTAAAAAAAAAGAGTCAGAAAGAAAGACAGAAAGAAAGAAAAAAAACATGAAGAAAGAAAGAAAGAAAGAAAGAAAGAACAGAAAGATGGGAAAGAAAGAAAGAAAGAAAGAAAGAAAAAAAAGAAAGAAAAGAAAGAAGAAAAAAAAAAAAAAAAAAAAAAAAAAAAAAAAAAAAAAAAAAAAAAAAAAAAAAGAAAAGAAAAGAAAAAAGAAAGAAAAAGACATGAATGAAAGGGAGATATAAGATAGTAAGAAAGAAAGAAAGAAAGAAAGAAAGAAAGAAAGAAAGAAAGAAAGAAAAATGGAGAAAGAAAGAAAAACGAAAGAAAGAAAGAAAGCAGATAAGGAAAGAAAGGTGGAAAAAGAAAGAAAGAGAGAAAGAAAGAAAGAAAGAAAGTAAAAAAGAAAGTAAAGAAAGAAAAGAAAGAAAGAAAGAGGAAGAAAAGAAAAGAAAAAAAGAAAAAAAAAAAAAAAAAGAAAAAGAAAGAAAGAAGAGCAGACGTAAGACAGAAAGAGCAATAGTCAAGATGAATTGTAAAAGAAAGTGAGAAAGGAACATAAAAAAGAAAGGGAGACAATAAGATAGTAGGATGAAAGATAGAAAGAGGAGCAGATGTAAGACAGAAAGAGAGAGTCAAACAGAATTGTAAAAGAGAGTGAGAAAGAAACATGAATAAAGAAAGACAGAAAGAAAAAAAGAAAGAATGAAAATAAGAGACATTTGGAGATTGAGATGGAAGGAGTTGTGAGCATCAAAATATAAAGATGGACAGGGAGAGAGAGAGTACTATACAAAAAATAGAAGAGATCATGAGAGAGAGAGAGAGAGAGAGAGAGATGACGAGAGAGAGAGAGAGAGAGAGAGAGAGAGAGAGAGAGAGAGAGAGAGAGAGAGAGAGAGAGAGAGAGAGCAGAGAGAGAGAGAGAGAGAGAGAGAGAGAGTGTGGGGGGGGTGACAGATGAAAGCGTTCTCTAAGGAGTCTTACAGGATAATATCAAACACTGAATAATTGCCTTGTGAAGATTCTCTGTGAAGCCCGAATCAACAAAGCGCAGAGCCTCAGAAGCATCAGAGCGGAAACACACAACAGAGAACATGAATTATGCAGACACACACCTGCGCACAGCTCTGCGCACACACACACACACACACACACACACACACACACACAACCAAACACAAAACAAACGAAAACTAACAGACACATACTAGAACACACACACACACTCACACACACATGCAGAGACACACAAACTAACAGACCAAAAAACACACTCATGTGCACTCACACACACACACGTGCAGAGACACACACAATAACAGACCCAAGCACACACTCACATGTGCACACACACACACACACACACACACACACACACACATGCAGAGACACAGAAACTAACAGACCCAAGCATACACTCACATGTGCACTCACACACTCATGTGCACTCACACACACACACACGTGCAGAGACACACACAATAACAGACCCAAGCACACACTCACATGTGCACACACACACACCCACATGCAGAGACACACAAACTAACAGACCCAAGCACACACTCACATGTGCATCACACACACACACATGCATATACAAAATTTAGAGACACAAACTAACAGGCACAAACACACTCACATACATACATTATGTACGTAAAGTTCATGTGAACACATACACAATAATAACAATGCAGACAAACTAACAGAAACCCACACACACACACACACAAAAAAAAACAGACACACGCAAACATACAGAAACTTTGTATTAAAACTTTGGTATCGATTGTCTTGGACAATTTCCTTGGATAAAGCTCTCTAAGGGTCCTAAATTCCCTACACACACCTTAATCCTGTACTACATTACAGCAAATACTTTTTATGGAAAAACGTGTTGACTTACAATTATGTCATTTACAAAAGAAGGTAGGGGTCTTGCTCAAGGGCCTAGCATCGATTGTCTTGGTAGTGCTGGAATTAGACCTTCAGAAGCCCTTCCACATGAGAGTGTAATGGAGGGGGTGTAGCTCAGTGATTTAGGGTGCTGGGCTTCTGATCCGGGGTTCGAGCCCCATGTCTGACCCTGCACTCTGGGATATATGAGCAAAGAATTTCACTGTCCTGTAATGTATATGCAAGAAATAAAGACCATTCTTCGGGAATTTCGACATTCCGTATACATGCTTGAGAAACGCTGGTTAATATTATCGCCGCCCACATGAGCCTTGATTTACAAGGAGGGAGGAGTCTGAGAATCGACAGAAATAATCTCTGAGCACTTATTCCGAGCGAAACTCTCACTGTACATGAACTCGGAACTGCTATTTCCAATCCGGAGGGTTCCTCTCCAGAGTCGTTATCAGCACACAACAAACTCGCTTCCGGGAGTTCAGATCTCCTCGCAACACGGAGAAGAAAAAAAAACAGGAGCGAGGGAATAAAAGAACAACCCTGAGTTAAAAATAAACTCTTCGTTTTTACAGTGACGGCGCTCTCGTCCTTCCTTTTCCTTCCCTGCCACCGCTTAGACACAGATTATCCATTCACCAGCTTATTACACATCGCGCTCCCGCTCATTACACGGCGTTCCGACGTGCCGACCAATTAAACCCAAAGAAACACGGAGCTCACGAGGGTGCGAACTGCGTCGATAAGATGCTCGTGCGAGGCTCGTCCGTATGTGCTTTTTTTTTTTAACCGCCATACAGTTGCAATTAACACCATCTGTTCCGTTACAGCGTATAGCTGGCAACAGTTGGCGAGAAAACCATCCTGAGAGAAAAATGTATAGAAGGAAGGACGTCGTGGGAGACAGAAGGGGGAAAAAGCACATTGAAGTCCTTCTGGGAAAAGAAAGTGTTTGTTATGACCGCACTCACCCAGGTAAGCCAGACGGCACTTCTGTGGCAGGGCCATGCTTCCTCCGACGTAATAAAACCTCCGCGCCAGCAGAGATGCCACGTTGGCTACGGCCGAACGCTCGGCCGTCACCGAGAACAGCTCCATGCCCTCCGGACCGCATCCGAAAACATGTAGCATCCTCCCGAGCACTACGTCTTTGACCGCTCACGCCTACCGTTTTTCCCACAATCCCACTGCCCGCATCATTTGCGTTCTTCTATCTCGCTCACAAACACTATTTATGCGCAGCCTTTGAACCTTTCAGGATGAAGCGAGACAAACAAGAAGCCCTAATACATTTTTTTAATACCCAAATAAAGGGGAAATTCGTGCAAGGACAATGTAAAGAAGTGTGAGAGGTCAAGTGTGTTTCGAAGCATGAGGATGACCCGAATGTTGTTGTTTTGTTTTTTTTTGTTTTTTTTTTTTATGAATCAGTTCAGTAAGCATATACAGAATGAGGTCATGTGCTAAACAGACGAAGGAAACATTGTTGAATGTGCTTCTCGTGCGTGCTAATTGCTGTCAGTGGCTACGTGGACGAGACACTGGTGTCGTTATACACTCATTTTACAGCACTGGATCAAAATATATACAGATGTATACATTCATTTATTCATTTTCTACCGCTTTATCCGATCTCTCGGGTCACGGGGAGCCTGTGCCTATCTCAGGTGTCTATGGGCATTAAGGCAGGATACACCCTGGATGGAATGCCAACCCATCGCAGGACACACACACACACATTCACACACACATTCATACACTAGGGACAATTTTTCCAAGGTGCCAATCAACCTACCGTGCATGTTTTTGGACCGGGAGGAAACCGGAGAACCCGGAGAAAAACCCCCTGAGGCACGGGGAGAACATGCACAAACTCCACACACACATGACGAGACGGGAATCAAACCCGGATCCTGGCGGTTTGAGGCGAACGTGCTAACCACTGCGCCACCGTGCCCCCAGATGTATATATATATATATATATATATGTAAAATAAAAGCACTGCCTGCACTGAAATCTAAGGAAGGAAATAAAAGCTTATTTCTAGAAAATGTGTTTAGATAAAAAAAAATAAAAAGACTTGAAAATAACATTTGCATGTTAGACTATAAATTTGAAAGTAAGAAAATTGGAAGCTCAACTCTGGACCAGAAGATTGCAGGGTTCAAATCCCACCACCACTGCCAATGCTGCCCCTAGTGGTTAAAAAAAGCTTGGGTTTTTCTTTTGTCTGGTTACAGGATGTAGTAGAATTTATTGACGCTAGTTTCAAGAATTCTTATCAAGTCAATTTTGTTTACCCCATTGGCAGATTTTATTTGCTTGATTTTAGTCAATTTAAACTAGACATAAGTGCTTGTTTCAAGGAGGATATGTTTTTTTACAATGTATAATCATCATGCAGTTCTGCTGAACCCTGAACACAAACCCCAATGTCCAGTTTTCCCATCAAAAATCTGTGGAATGACTTAAAATGGAAGTTAAAATTAAGTGTTATTTGTTGGTCGAGACCGAAATATTCCAAAATAAAGGTAAAAAGTGCTTCTGTAAATGTTTCCAATCATTCTTTTTTTGTTTGTTGTTTTGTTGTTGTTGTTGTCGGTAGGTCACATGCAAAGATACAACAATGCATATATAAATGCATATATATATTATATATATATATAGATATATATATATATATATATATATTATATCTTTATTTCTTGTCAATGTCTTGTGCATATCTTGTATTTCTTGTGCATATCTTTCTTCTTTGTACAAATTTACACATCTGGTAGATGCCAAACTGCATCTGGTCACCTGTATATGCAACGACAATGATGTCAATCTGTTTGTTTATCTGTATGTCTGTTGAGCGAAATAAATAAATGCAAATGAGCGACCTCTTAAAGCCTCTCTGGAGCTCATTTAGAGGCATTGTAATATAAATCATTGTTTAATTTGATTCAAATGGTTGCATGCGTGTTGAATATTTGTGCTTCTCATGTAATTATTGAGCGCACGCTGTCCCTGGTGCTGAAGTGACTTTTCTTAGTCGGGTGTAAATCACACTAAAGGTGTGTGCCTCATCTTTGTTTATGAACACAGAAAAGACAAAAAGAATTGTTTTTACACGTACGATTAGAAACCGCTCAGTAGAGTTGTGACTTGAGACTTAGTACTTAGTTTTAAATCTAAATAAGATTCACATCCACTCCATTCTCTTACACAGAGAGCTGCTTTAATCTGAATTATAAAATTATGACTTATGGCACGAATTCATTACAGATTCTCGCCACAGTGTTCATTTCATTGATCTCCACAATTAAGCTATAAAAAACAACCAAAAAGTGGTAATGGTATTAGCTGTGTTATTTTAATGTAAAAATTGCCATAAAGGAGAGAAACTTTATAATGGTGATAATCATTTATAATAGAAGTCGAGTTTATGAAGCTGTTGCATTTTTAATTTTCAGAAGGTTTTCATTAGGAGACATATACAGGGCAATAACAAAGATGATTTTACATTTTATTTAATGTTTTTTTCATCATTTGAATTATGGCTAAAATGTAACATTAACCTATTAATAAATACAATATATTGCCAAAAGTATTGGGACACCCGACTATATATGGTTCTTTCCCAAAACTGTTAACACAAAGTTGGAGTTCGCACAATTAAAATCGTCCTTGTGGAAACATACATAAAAAATTCTGTTTGGTGTAACTTATAATGGATAACTTAATGGATAATTACATTTTATAGTGGCTGTTTTAATTGTTAAATATGGTACGTGGCTCCTTTTAGAATTATGTTCCGGTTTCGGTTGCTTTCCATATAAACTGGTGATACATTTAGATTCCATACAGTAATATACAGTAATATAATGAGGAAATCACACCTGTTATTCAAAGCTAGAAGGTGTAATTGTGGGAAATTTAGGAAGTGTGAGCGGATGCACATTACTGGGGTTTTTTGTTAATAAAACACATCTATTACCTCTTTTATATTCCATCCTAACATTATAAGCGGTAAACACAGCTGAGGAAAGACAATGCTGAAATTATCTTTGAAGGGACACGGACTGAAGTTTCTTTATTACTGTCTTTGTTGTTCGGGTTTCGTTCCTTCACTAACACGACGCAGAGTGAAGGAGCAGATCACTCACATAGTAATGCACACTGCGTTAATCACACGTTAATAACATTAGTGCTGTTAAATTAAAATTAAAGCTAATTTGTGTTAATGCATGATAGTTGAGACATGTACATGTCACTAAAGCTAATTAAGTAGCAGGGTTCATACTGTACATGACTAATTGAATATATAATCTGCATATCTAGTGCAATTAATTAACAACGCTGCAGTGTATTTGCTGGGGAACCTGCTCCGTGTCGGCTGAACGGGTTTTTGTGTCGACTGGTCACATGCCAGGTGTTTAGAGACCATGAGACAGAACCCTGGCAAAAGTCAATTGTAAAGCGTCTGGGATGAGGACAAGCACGTCTCGTGTTTTTCGTCCTCCGCTGCTGTCACTGCAGGAAGCAGTGCTTTAGAGTTCGAGCCATGAGTGTGTTTCTGGGCGCGTTCCCAATGCCATCTCGCAGGAATGACATCAAAGCGTTGTTGCCAGAGAGTCGGCCTGGTAGGTGGGAGGTTTGTTTCTTAGAAAAGCTGTTCGATTTTGCCATTTGTCTTCACCCCGAGGAGGGATGGAGTGTTCGAGATAGTGATATCTCCTAAAGCAGAGGCTGAGGCGCCTGTGAACTGCTTATTTTACTTTATTTATGAAGAATAGACAAGCAGAGACAAAACAGCGGAGCTTATAATGCTTAATAATGCATCCTTTTTGTTTTTGAACAATACGGCTGTTGATTAGAGTTGTATTATTATTATTATGATTTGTATTTGGTCCGTAAGTTTAGAAAGAGAACAGAAATGTGAAGTGAGCAAACAAAAGACAAAACAAAATGAGATGAGATGAGAATAACAAAGAGCAAAGAAGAAGACATAATGATGAGATAAGAAATAAATAAGAAGAGACGAGACATGAAGAGAATAAAATACACAAGAGGACACGAGAAGATGAGATGAGAGAAAAGTGAAAAAAAAGATAAAAGTGAGTATAAATGAGAAAAGAAAAGAACATATGAGACCTGAAATAAAAGTATCAGAATAAACATGAAGGGAAGCAAAAAAGAAGGAGAAAATAAATCATGAGAATAAATGAGATGATAAGAGAAAACAAGAAGGGAAAAGAAGAAAGAGAACAGAGAAAAAAATTTAAAAGAAAGAGTGAAAAAATGAGACAAGAAGAGAAAAGAAGGAAAAAAGAAGGAGAGAGGTGAAGATTAGATGTAAACACACCACCTAGGTTTAACCCCTGATCCTGATATAAAAGGAAGAGAATAATCAAGAATAAAAGAGAAAAAAAGTGATAAGATAATAAGATGAGAGCAAATGATGAAATATAAGAAAAGAAAAATAATAAATGCAAAGAGAATAGAAGAATAAATCAGAAAGAAGAGAAAAGAATAGAATATAAGACAATCGAAGTGAGGGGAAAGGAAGAGAAGAGAAGAGAAGAGAAGAGAAGAGAAGGAAGACAGAGAAAGAAGAGAAGAGAAGAGAAGAGAAGAGAAGAGAAGAGAAAAGAATGGAAGAAAAGAGAAAAGGAAAGAATGGAAGAGAAGAAAAGAGAAGAGTAGGAAAGGGAAGAGAAGAGAAGACAATGAAAGGGAAGAGAGATGAGATGAGATGAGAAAAGAATGGAAGAGAAGAGAAGAGAAGTAAACGGAAGGGAAGAGAAGAGAAGAAAAGAGAAAAGGAAAGAAGTGATTAGATGTATACAGAGTGCCTGGATTTAACCTCCTGATCCTAATGAACAAGAATAAAAGGAAGAGAAGAATCAAGTGGGGGAAAATGGAAAAAAAGAATGTGAAAAGAAAATGAGAGCAAACGAGACCAGCGAAAAGGAAAAATAATAAACGTGAAGAGAAGAGACCAGTCAAGAAGAGATGAGAAAAAAAGAGGGGGGAAATGAGAAGATATATGAATATACACCAGGCTTCATGCTTGTAATGTGCAGGTTAGTTGTGTGTAAGGCTGAGAGTTGACGAGGGTGTGTGTTGTGTTGATTCGGTTGTGTGTTGTGTTAATTCGGTTGTGTGTTGTGTTGATTCGGTTGTGTGTTGTGTTGATTCGGTTGTGTGTTGGGATTGTGTGTTGTGTTGATTCGGTTGTGTGTTGTGTTGATTCGGTTGTGTGTTGTGTTGATTCGGTTGTGTGTTGGACCATAAAAATCCTCAAAATGTGCAATGCAGGAAAAAAGAGCGAAATGAGCACTTGGCTATGCTCGGCATTCCTGTGGAGCACCTGTACATGTCAGCAAGCAAAACAACATGTACACAAGCAAATACCAGCGGGAAAACAAAATTGCACGTGCATGACCGGTTATTCTTTTGCCCTTTTGATATGGCATCATTACATGTTGGTGTAAACATGTGCATATAACGTGTTACTTTTGGAATTTGATCGATGTTATAAATGAAGTTTTGCACACAAACCCCACCGAGTTGCATCAGGTATTTTTGGAATATGAACACACACAAAAAAAAGATGACAGGTAACAAGAGAGAGAGAGAGAGAGAGAGAGAGAGAGAAAGAAAAAAAGAAATGCATGACTCACCCCTGTCGAAACTCAGATTTCTCAAAACTTCCGCTTCTGCCATCATGCACGAGAATGCTGCTGATTGCAAGCGCGCATCTTTTCACCTCGACCTCATGATCACATCCCAAACAAAACAAGTGCCACTGCTTCCTCCCGTCACCATGCCCATCCAAAATAAAGTGCTTCCCCCTTTTTTCACGCACGCAAAAAACACACACACACACACACACACACACTACACAACACAACACAACCAAACTAATCCAGGGTCGAGCTACAAAATAAAATGTAAATAACAATAGTATATAAAAAAAAATAAAGAATTGCAAACGACAGTTTCGGATCTATTTGGTTCCATGACATTCCCATGAGCGTGGAGCGCGCAACAGCTCCCGGGGAGGTGCGTGATAGAATGCGCTAGCGTCTCTGCGCGCGTGCGTGCGTGCGCGCGCGTGTGTGTGTGTGTGTGTGTGTGTGTGTGTGTGTGTGTGTGTGTGTGTGTGTGTGCGAAAAAAAGGGACAGGAATGATAGAGGCTCTATAATACGCTCAATCCGCAAATCTCCTGTAAAAGGCATCCGCGCGTGGAGATGCGCTGCAGCTTCTCCACGACTTCTGTGCGCTATAAGCTTGCTTGGAATTCACTGGGAGCTTTGGGAAATCCATCAGTGGAGTGTAGGTTTACTGTTTCAAAGCGATTTAGCGTTTGACAGTGATTGATTGATTTATTAATTTTATTATTCATGATTTATTATTTTAATACTTGTGCGTCCCAGACATGAAGGAAGATCCAACTGGACAATATTCAAATATTCCCCACATTCCCTTTATATCTTCCAGCCTGGTTAAAGCTTTCCTACTTTTATGGAGATGGAAATAAACTTTGATGGGGTGGAAAAAAAAACCTCAATACAAAATACCAAAACTAGATCTGGATCAAATCCAGGTGATGTGGTTCAACAGAAAGACACGACAAGCGTCTCTCTGTGCTGCCTTGCCATTTTCTTTATGAAATGAAAATAAATATAATTTCCCCTGAATCTCAAATCTCTGCTCAGTATCTTTCATTATTCTCAGTAATTGTAGGTCTTGTGGCTGTAGATGAAATCAGCCCTACGATCCCAATTACTACACAACAGCACCCTGTAAACCTGAGAGAGCTTCTGCAGATCAGGCAGAATTGATGATCACTACATCTACTGCTCAGTACAACAACAACAACAACAATAATAATAATAATAATAATAATAATAATAATAATAATAATAATAATAATCGTAATATATTTTCCATTTACAGTATATATATTGTGATTAGATAGATATGATAGATAGATAGATAGATAGATAGATAGATAGATAGATAGATAGATAGATAGATGATCCATATCAGTTCTTCGCTACAGGAGCGTAAGTAAGTAGGTAAAGCCTCTTATCTTGCTTCAGAAGGTCGCCGTTTTATAGGAAAAGTAGGCATGTGGCAGGAATTACACACTAGATGGGATTCATCACATTCACACATTTCTTCATACTGAGCTCATGGCAACCCAGTGTCACCAATCACCTGGCACTTTTCTCCAGAGAACCTGGAAAAAATGCACACTACCTCATACACACTTCGCCATCATACATATGGCATTATACACACTTCTCCATCATACACACTGCGTCATACAAACTGCACAATCATACACGCTGTATTATATACACTACCCCCATCATGCAAACTGCATCATATACTGTACACTGCGTCATACACATCGCATCATAAACACTGCGCCATCATACACACTGTATTATATACACTACCCCATCATACAGACTGCACTGCGTCATCATACACACTGTATCGTACACACTGTATCGTACACACTGCGCCATCATACACACCATATTATATACACTGCGCCATCATACACACTGTATTATTTACACTGCCCCATCATACACTCTGTGCCATTGTACACACTGCATCATACACACTGCACCAACATAAACACTGCGCCATCGTACACACTGAATCATACACACTGAATCATACACATACACACTGCACCATCATACATATGGCATCATACACACTGCATCATACACACTGAATCATACACAATGCATCATCCACGCTGCACCATCATACATATGGCATCATACACACTTCTCCATGATACACACTGCATCATACACACTGAGCCATCGTACACACTGAATCATACACACTGAATCATACACACTGCATCATCCACGCTGCACCATCATACATATGGCATCATACACACTTCTCCATCATACACACTGCATCATACACACTGAGCCATCGTACACACTGAATCATACACACTGCATCAAATACATTGCACCATCATACACACTGCATCATACACACTGATTCGCACACATCATGACACACAGATGGTCAGTCAGTCATTTCCCTCCATAACTCAGACAGCAGTAATAGAATTATCCCAGACAGTTAAACATTATCTCTTCCAACCTGAGTGTTATTTCTCCAACATGTGACCTAAAGGATGGATTTTATTGGCCATTTATAGATCCATCTCTCCCACCCAGTGATTCTTTCACAGAGGAATATTTAAGTGCGGTTAAGGTAAAACACATTTGCATTGCCAAAATCTTGCAGACATCTGGTTTTATATGTGATTTGGTTATTTCTGGGGATTGAAAAAAAATAGATCTTTATAGAGCTGCTTTTTTTTTTTTTGTTTACATAGGTACTGTAATGCATGAAAAAGGTTTGGTGTCTCTCAAAATAAAGACAAAATGCTGCATTCAGAGACATCATATATAATTGTGTTTGATGAAAAAGCACTAAGAGCTGGAAAATAAACACCAAGTGTGCATATTTTACCATTTAACATCATCTTTGTCTGTCGCTGTGACTATCATCATTAAAACATGTGATACATATATATATATATATATACACAATATATTATGATTATATTTGTGCTGTCATTTTTTCCTTTTTTTCCTTCCCTTCTTCCTCCCCAAATGCTATAAATCAGTGTATTAATCCCAGGAAGCATTTCCTCTAATCTATTCCAAAATGTGGCTCCTGCAGATCTTCATGAAGCCCCGAGGGATTAAACACACTGAAGTGTTTACTGGAAATGAATAGCCAAATAAACACAAAACAACATATTTCACGTTTCTCAAAGATTACAAAAGGTATACTAGGACACAGGGACATCCCTCTCTCTCTCTCTCTCTTTCTCTCTTTCTTCTCTCTCTCTCTCTCTTTCTCTCTTTCAATCCTCTCTCTCTCTCTCTCTCTCTTCTCTCTCTCTCTCTCTCTTTCTCTCTTTCAACCCTCTCTCTCTCTCTCTCTCTCTCTCTCTCTCTCTCTCTCTCTCTCTCTCTCTCTCTCTCTCTCTCTCTTGGCCTAATTTTAGTGCTTATATAAATCCACAAGCCACTTTTTTTCAGACATTGCGAAAAAAAAAAAAGCCATCGTTTTGTAGAAAAATAACCGGGTGTCCTGTGACAGGAGTCCATTCCTATGTAACTAACCAGATCTTAATCCTCTATATATTTACAGTAGAGTTACTGTACTTACTGTGTAAAGATATTAAAAAGATAGTAAAATTATATTTTAATGAAGAATATTCTTTAAACGTGTAGTCGCTTCCTGCCTGTGTGCATTGCAGGAAGTATTTTATGTTGAAGCTTTTCTCAAGACTGTAGTAGCAGATTTAATACATTTTAGACAGGAGAATAAAAGGCAGAGAATAACTGGCAGACAGACTGACAGGCAGACAGGCAGAAAGACAGACAGACAGACAGATAGACAGACAGACAGACAGACAGACAGATAGATAGATAGATAGATAGATAGATAGATAGATAGATAGATAGATAGATAGATAGATAGATAGATAGATAGATAGATAGATAGATAGATAGATAGATAGATAGATAGATAGATAGATAGATAGATAGATAGATAGATAGATAGATAGATAGACAGACAGAAGCCAGACACAGACAGAAGACAGACAGAGGAACAGACAAAGAATAACAACAGATGGACAAAAGAGAGAGAGACTAAAAGACAGAAAGAAATACAGACGGACAGAGAGGCACATACAAACAGACAAAGATACAGTGAATGACTGACAATGTTACAATTTCAGTCTGTGGTTCACAAGGCACTGTGATACTGAAGGATTCCTTCAGAACTAGAACTAGTGTATGAGTGTGTGTGTGTGTGTGTGTGTGTGTGTGTGTGTGTATGCGTGTGTGTGTGTGTGTGTGTGTGTGTGTGTGTGTTGTGTGTGAGCTCTAAAAAAAACCTGGAAGACAATCTGTTCTTTCTTGTTTGTTGGTTTATGAGGACACATATGGACTATATATATTTACACACACAAACACACACACATGTAAACATATTCTCAGTCGCTTTTTCCCTCCCTCTCTCTCTCTCTCTCTCTCTCTCTCTCTCTGTCTCTTCTTCTCCTTGCTTACAAACGCAAATCATTCTTTCGATTCCTCCTGTCTGTGTCCATCACTAACTAAAGGGAGCAGAGGATCAGTGAGTGTGACAGCCACGCCCGTCAGGGAGCGCACAGGGAAATGGAGCATGGCCAGAAGAAAAAAGTGAGAGAAAGAAGAAAGGCCTGAGGGACGGCATGAAAGGATACCAAAGCAATTAACTGTCACACTCGCATCCCTTCTCCAGACAGGTCAATCTATCTTTCCAGCTCACACTCCGTCTCTCTTTCCCTCAGGCTGTGTGTGAAAAGCTTTTAGGCGATGACGACTAAATTAGAGCAAAATTGAGCAGGGGGTGTAAAGCGAGCACAGGAACACCTCCGAGAGATGTAGACGGCCGAGCTGACACCGAAATTTAAACATATATATCACATCTGACCCGTCACACTTCAACACTTTGTTTGCACAAAAAAAAATCCCTGAATCTCCGCCTGCGGGGACGAAACCCGCGACCACTCGGCTTTTATTCTTAGCGACTACTGTACACGACTACTTTGTAACAGGCAAAGTGATCAATAATATGTCTGTATTATATAATATTACACTATTTTTAATTTATACTGCCTGCACTAGTATTAACTCTAAATAAATAATAATAATGTATTCTCCTTTTACAGTATATAACTGTGATTTGTCAATGATTAGATAGAGGGAGAGAGACAGAGAGAAAGAGAGAGAGAAAGAGAGAGAGAGAGAGAGAGAGAGAGAGAACACAGAGTATCAGAAATACAGAAAAAGACAGACAGACAGAGACTAATAGAGTGATAGACAAGATAGACATATATACAGACGGACAGACAGACAGACAGACAGACATAGACAGACAGATAGATAGATAGATAGATAGATAGATAGATAGATAGATAGATATACAGATAGATAGATAGATAGATAGATAGATAGATAGATAGATAGATAGATAGATAGATAGATAGATAGATAGATAGATAGATAGATAGACAGGTAGGTAGGTAGGTAGACAGACGGACGGACAGACAGACAGATTGCTTGATTGATTGATATTAACCCCACAAGGAAAATTGCTGATTTCAATATATAAAACACAGACCGATACAGAAGACAGGAAGTAGGAAACAGAAGGACAAAAAAGACGGAGACAGACAGAGGGAGAGAGAAAGTGAAAGAGTGCAAGAGAGCAGACAGTCTTAGACAGACAGACAAAGAATAAGAGTGACAAACAGAAGGCCAGAGACTGGCCACAGACCGGGTAACAGACAGACAATGAATAAGACAGATAGAGAGAGTAAAAGAGATAAAAAAAGACTAAAAAGAGAAGCAGACAGACATATAGATAGACAGGCAAGAGAAAGAGAGTGAGAGAGATTAAGAGAGCAGACATCATGTGTAGTATCAGACACACAAAGAATAAGACAGTCTAATAGAGAGACAAGAGACAGAGAGAGAAAGAGAGAGAGAGAGAGAGAGAGAGAGAGAGTAAAAGAAAGAGGTACAGACTGACAGACGGACAAGCAGATGGATAGACAAAGAGTAACAGACAGACAGCAGAGAAAGTGAGACAGAGAGAAACAGACAGACAGACAGACAGACAGACAGACAGACAGACAGACAGACAGACATAGATAGATAGATAGATAGATAGATAGATATAGATAGATAGATAGATAGATAGATAGATAGATAGATAGACTGACTGATTGCTTGATTGATTGATATTAACTCCACAAGGAAAATTGTTGATTTCAATATATACATTTGATTTCAGGTTCATTTGTTAATGATGCATTTGTTTATCCTTTTATATTTACCTGCTCCACACATACTGTGTTAATTTATACCAGTAACTGTATAATTACTCCACACATTATAATCAGTCACAATCCAACAGTTCATTGATCATTTGTTTCCTAACCGGAGCATCACAGATACAATCCATGCTGCAAAAAATAAATAAAACTCCCGGCCCGTGTCTTGCCCGAGGCGTGTACACGTGCTGATGCAGTAAGAAGGATTTGCTGAGGTGATAGACAGCAGGGTTTATTGGATTCTGGTGGTCTGCATATATTTTTACTTTTTCAGTGTAGTCAATGTAATGTGACAAGAACTCAGTAAAAGATATTACTTACCACGTTTTGACTTTGACGCCTGACTGCGCTGTTACATTTACATCCTGTCAGTCTTACAATTCAATTTTCACCAGAAATATCGTCCCAAAGCAGCTTTAGACAGACATCCCGATTAAAAACGGAATATTTCTCAATTTGTTCCGAAATTTTCTTACCTAATCAAGGAGCCAGAAAGATGCGATGGAACGGATGGAGAGGAACGGATGTGGAAACCGGATTTAAGACGGATGGACTCGGACCTTATTACTGGCTATTTAGATATACACCCGATAGATCCAGATAGATCTTCAGATAGATGGATGGATGGATGGATGGATGGATGGATGGATGGATGGATGGACGGAGCGACGGAGCGATGGACTAGATATGGATAGATAGATAGATAGATAGGCGATAGATAGACTAGATATATAGATAGGATGGACGGACGGACATAGATAGATCGGATACAGACAGACATGGACAGATGATG
>JACRUU010000019.1:19949345-19996845 GCA_030449085.1 Kryptopterus vitreolus
CGATTTATTGCTGCGCGTGTTTGTCGAGTGTCCAGGAAACACTTCGAGCTGCTGTAACTCTGCATGTCAAAAGTGTGGTAAGTGCGGAGTATTTTATTTCAGAGACACCTGCAGCTTCCTTTGGTTTCTACACACAAACCAGGTCATGTGACGATATAAATATTTACCTTCACCAAACAATACAATTTTATTTATTCAGTTTAAACACACTCTGCAACCGGACAGTTTATTTCCCTTCGCAGGGACCGTGGTGGATCAGTGGTCAAATTCAAGCACCATCAAGCTGTCACCAGGGGGCCCTTGAGCAAGGTCCTTAACACTTAATTGTAAGTCACTTTGTATAAGGGTGTCTGCCAAATGCTGTAAATGTTTCTCTATACTTGGAGGGAGGGGGGAGCAAACTATTTCGCTCAGGGGCCACATTTTAAAATGTGCCAAACGGGGACGAGTCAGGACCAGATCCATACATCTCAAACATAAACATATTAAAGATATTACTGTTAACACTCAATGTATAACTGCGTTTAATGCGCCATCTGGTGGAACATCAGGTAATTATAGGACAAAGTCAAATTAATGCAGTCATAATAACATGATTTGATTTGGATAATTCTGTACCGATCTTCAACAGGCCGGATCAAAGGGCCGGATGTGGCCCTCTGTTTGGGGTTGTAGTTTGGGGTCCACCCGTGATCTAAACATTCAGCTGAAATAGTTGCTGTGTCTCTTGGAAAACTTGCCAATTGCAAGTTCCCTCATGACAATAGTGCGATTAAATATTTTAATCGATTGAAAGCCCTAATTTTTTTTAAACAGTTATTTCCAGATTTATTTCTCATTGTCGATACAAAAAAAACAACATGAAAGCAAAATATACTTTTTTTTATCTATTTTTTATTTCAATCATTTCATGGTTTTACTTAAATTGCAAAATCCTACCGTTTTAACCGGTGTGTGTAAATTTCTAGCGCGTGAAATCTATTATAAATGTGTGATTTAAAGCTGTTTCTGACCAATCAGAGTAACAATAAATATTTAAATAAATAAGTAACTAAGTAAATAAATAGATTAATAAATGCTCCCGGTCTTCATGTAAAGACAAACTCAGCGATGTAATAAATGCAGAAAGGAGGCGGGCCACAGAATAAAACTTATCCATCTTTCTTATATTTATTGCAGATCTAAAAACATAGACATATTCTCTAGTATGCAGCGTAAGCAAAAACAATAATAGGAAATGAAGAGAATTGATTGGGAATAATTGAATACATATTTATGGAAAAAAATCGACATTAAAACGTAAGTTTCTGATTCTGATGCCTTGCAGGCTCTGAGGCCTTATTACTGTCTTTAACAATATGTTTTTATCTCATTTAGTACAAAGGAACAAAAACCCGTCCGATCCGATCTTGCTTTTACAATGGCTCTGAACCCGAGACACCTTTCACTTAAGTCTCTCACGTTACATCAAACATGTTATATTTCGCCTCACGCTCATGTCACATTAGAGCCACACAATCAGTAACCGGAGTCCCAAAAAAAATAAAAAATTCGTCTAACACGTCCCGGGTTCAATCTCAAGTCCACTTGCAGCACAAAGACGACGATTCAGTGACGGTCCGTGAGAAAGTAAAGGTTAAATAATTCAGCAAGGCCTCGGCTGCACCTGAACCTCACAGCAAACTGATACACGGAAAACACTGGAGTCATTTTACCTCCCACGTTCCTTTACACACACACACACACACACACATACAATACAGAGATCTGTATCACGGTGACAAGGCTGTCTCACATGTAGGAAGGGGCATTCCCAGAATGTGTGTGTGTGTGTGTGTGTGTGTGTGTGTGTGTGTGTGTATAACGAGTGTATAATTTCTCAGCAGCTACATTGTTACAGACGCCCACCCTGTACCAGGGTTCAACCACCAGCGTTCTTCTAGTGATGAGTCGCTCATGAACGAGTCGTTCATTTTGATCGAGTCTTTAATTTGACTCAGTGAAGCAAGTCGTCTCGAAGAGTGATTCATTCATTTTTGTACTGGATGCATCGCCAAAAATCTCCATACAGAATTAAGAAGTTTGTCTCTCGAGTCCAAGTTTGTTCTTCATCACGTGACTCCAATAGATGCCGCACAGTGCATAACCAAGGAAACAGAATTGACTCTTTCAACTCACAAGTCCTCTGATCCGAGTTGTTTGTTCTTTTATCACGTGATTCTCTCTAAATGACTCACAAATGAAATAAATGACTCAAATGAACTAAATGACTCAAATAAACCAAATGACTCGAATGAACTAAATGACTATAATGACTAAATAACACTAAATGACTCTCAAATAAACTAAATGACTTTAATGACTATATGACTCTAAATGACTCTCAAATGAACTAAATGACTCAAGTAAACGAGTCACAATAAAAGATTCAGAAATTATGACGTCAGAGAGAGGACGTCATGTGACTGATTTGTGTGTGTGTGTGTGTTTGTATGTGTATGTCTTTTTCCCCAGGGCTGGTTTTGACCAAAAACATTTTATACATATTATACAGCCTCTGTTTTTCTTGCTCTCTTGAAGTTATTAAACCACCCGAATATGCTGCTTGAAATGTAGCTACGAAAAACGCAGTCGCGAAACTACTTTTTCTAAGTTCCTAAACATTGCTGGTCAAAGCAAAGAAAGAATTTCTCTGTGCTGTAGATTGTGAAGGGGACTAGAACTGACACCCTTTTTCAGAAAACACTTCAATGATGTTTGAAAGAAAAAGGCATCAAATATCTCTTGGATGTTTTGGAATAAAGAGTAAATTGTACAGTTATTGCAAACATAATTGGCACCTGGTAGATGTTACAAATACAGAAATGGTATGTTTTAGTGCTCAGATAATTATCTATATAGTTTGCACGTGCAATGTTCTCATCTTTCCCTATTTCTCTTCAATGTGATCATTTCATATGATCTTTTTATATATATATATATATATATAATATATATATATATATATATATATATATATATATATTTATCATTTGTAGATTAAATCATGACCTTGAGAAAACAAAATAAATAAAATATTTATGTCACTCTTTTCATTTGACGTCTTTTACAGAAAAAGTATCATTTCAATATTGTTTTATTCTATTCTATATATTCTATTATGTTTTTATATGAAATTTTCTGTATATTTGACAAAAGAGCACGTTCTATTACGGATAATCATAACTATTCATTATTATGTTAATGCTAATGTTATACTTGTTATGCACAATGTAAGTCAGATTATTCATGCAAATTCTATACCTTTGCAATGGTAAATGTATATAATGTATATAATTATAAAGAATCATTCTGTTGTGATCGCGAGAAAACAAGAGCAAAACATTATAAAACATGAGTGCACTTCTTTATTCTATTATAGTATTTTGTCTGATTTAAAAAAAAAAAAAACTTTTTATGTAAATATTTCATTTAAATTTGTGGCAGACCTGAAAATGCACGAATAAATCACTTCTTGTACGTTCGTTGTTCTGGGATTAATACATGCAAGATTTGATTACACTGATTTATTGGTGTAGTGTAAACACCCTGGAGATTAAAACCTCAGCCTCCCCCCCCACCCCCACCCCGCTGCCTCTGTTATAGTGAACTGGGGCGGGATATCTCCATGTCGTCAAAATGTAAACTAAACTAAATAAAAATAAATAACAGGTTATGTGTTCCCTCAGGAGACTGATTCGTCATCTCCTTTTCACTAATGTGTAAAATACGGTAAAAAACTTGTGGTCATAAGGGAACGTTATATCAGACGTTCGGTGCGTTCTTTTTGGGAAAATATGCTTGAATTTTTAATATTTGATAAGGACAATATTATCAAATTTGACATCTTGGTGAAAATTGCGATATTCTGGCTAACATTCGATATATCGCTCAGCCCTACTGCGAACTAATGAGATATGAAAAACGATAGTAAACAACACACACACACACACACACACACGTGTCCTGTGATTGTTTCTGTTTGGGTAAAAGGTCAGCAACGGTCAATCTCGCAGGTGTTAGATTCCGTGCCTTAAATCAGATCAGACAGTCTGATAGTCGAGCCGATCTTTAATATTCCTTTAAAAAAAACCTGCAGCAGATGGACAGCGATTAGGGAAAGTGACAGCATGAACAATGTAAGTGTAAGTGCATTACAGCGTGGGTGGAGGGGGTCGTACGTCAACCAAGTTTCATTAGTCATGTGTCCCCTAAAGCCAAATCCCCCGAGGGACCACAAGCTAGTGGATCAGTGCACTTCCTGTTTTTTGTTTTTTTCAATTGGACAGGGATTGAAATGAAAAAACCCAAACATAATATATGATTATCCACAAGGGTCTGCTTTCATTTATTGCTGTAAAATATGAATTGAATATGAATTAATAGGAATGTTAACGCTAAAAGAGACTTCTTCAAGGTCAAAATTTACATCAGGGACTTAGTGGTTAAGACATTGGACTTAGTCTGTGAAGGTTATGAGTTCAAATCCCCAGCCACACCAAGCCGGGCCCCTGAGCAAGGCCCTTAATCCCATCACTTCTTGGCTGTATAAATGTGCCATATTTAACAATTAAAACACGCATTACAAAATTTACATTGAAATGAACAAGAAATGAATATTAAAAATATGAATCATTTCCAGAGTAAAATAAATATTAAAAAATCAATCATTTTATTAAAGGGAGAGATTTTGAGTTAAAATGTATATAATTATAACACCTGTTACATTTAGTATTAGAAACATGAGAAGTATTCATTTATGGTACATTGAAATCTGCGATTAATCACGAAGTAACCCATGACAATGGTGCGATTAATCGCGAATAAATATTTTGATCGAATGGAAGCCCTAGTAAAAATGTAAATGCTAAACACATACATGCACATTAATTTTTCTGCATTGCTTTATCTGCCCTATTCTTATTTATTAAAGAATGTATAGTTCCATGTGACGTATTTCCTCCTCTCGATTTACTGGTTTTCTCTTCTAAAGGTACTTGTCACATTTACGTTACAGCACAGTAAAATTCTTTGCTTAGTCCAATAAATTTAGGAAGCACAGTAGGGGGGTCAAGGACCTTACATGAGGGCCTGACAGTGGCATGTTTAGTGATACTGCCACTGTTATTTATTTGTTAGATTTGGATTACAAACCCCATGTAATAAGCCGTTACTATGGAAACAATTTGGCACTACTGGTGTATTCATAGAAAAACTGTGATCTGTGTAAATCTATATGAACAGCCAGAATAGTCACGAGTTTGCTTTCTGAACCAAGAAAATGAACCAACACCTTCTGACCAATCAGATTCCTCGGTAAAACAGTGTCTGGAAAAGAAGCTGTCTGGAGAGATGCGAGTTTTCCTGAACAGGTGCACGGTTAAGGCTGGACAGGTCGCATACACAGCAGGATCATACGGAAACTTTCCCGGCAACAAAAACAATCGAATTTTCCACCAGTACAGAGGTAGATAGAGGATCCTGCATGTGAGTATAATGTTATAGATGGAATTAGAGATATGATTGTGCACCTGCTAAACAAAGAACAAACAAAATCCAGCTTACTTTAGTTTCCAAACTTGAAGAAGATGAAGAAGGTGTATTCCAGTCTGTACACAAGTATTTCCCGTTTCAAGGAAGCATTGGAGAAGCTACAGAGTGGAACATGTCTCCGAGAGCCTCTGAGAGCGCCGCAGTGTGTATATGCGCTCTAGAAAGCAGGGTTTTACTGTTCAACTGCCCCTCACCCGCCACAACACCTCCTACCCCCTCCATTCAAACTTTAAGGGCTGGTCAGGGCCGGGGACGGCTGCTGGAAAACCAGGACCGGATCCCTGGAGCAGATCAGAGGATCGTAGGACCTCAGGATTTCTTCTGTAATCTACAATTCCCTGGTGATGATGGAGATTTTATTGATCCACAACTTAAAAAAAGGGTTCACTTATTGATCACAGGATGTCTTCCATTAAAACTCCTTCTAGGTTAAAAGGTGAAAAGAATGTATGTATATGTGTATATAACTAATGTTTTATGGCATTTTGGCAGCTGCCCTTAACCAGAGCAACAAACATTTATCTCATTGAGCATCTATGGGGTCTTGCTCAGGGGCCCACAAAAGGCAGCTTGGTGTCACTGGGATTTTAACTTGACTTTTAGAGCAAAAGTCTGATGCCTACAGCTACCACTGTGTATTTTTTTAAAATTGATTTGATTTAAATAGTTTTTGAATGCAAATCATCACTGCTGTTTTTAGATATTAGTTGAACGCGTGTGAAAAAAATATTATACATTTTATTATAATTATTATTCGATTTTACAATAAAATCCTTTATATTAAAATGTTCAAATTATTTTTTTTTTAACATTCACCTCCACATTTTTCACATAAATGTTTTTTTCATTAAAATCCATATCCAAATGGTAAAAAAAAAAATAAATAATATATATATATATATATATATATATATTTTTTTTTTTTTTTTTTTTTTTTTTAATAAAAACAATTATTATAAACTATTTAATTATTAACTATTTAATTTTATCTGACTGACTACATTAGGCATCAGTTGCATCTTGCTCTTCAGTTATTGTACAGTGAGTGTCGTAAATTTCATAATTACATGTAAACATTCATAGAATACATTGTATAAACACTTTCGCAAATGTAAATAATTATAAACTTTTTATGCGCCATTTTTCCCTTTGCTGTTTTTCTTAACATTTCTTGTACTTCTTATACTTGTTCTTCGGCACGACAAATAAAACGGATAATTTCTAACGTCTTGTTCTATAACGATTTGTAAAAGACGTACAATATTGTGTCTTATTCAATAAGTGCTGAAAAAAGAAATAATTCCTGTAAATCAAAAGTGTATTTTTCGATTTTATTTACAGGACGGGATCTGTTTCACACCACAAACAGTGTGTGTTTTGGAATCTTCTCAGCGCTCCTTGACGCAGTTTTCCACCCACCCCATGCTTGTGTCTGGGTTCAAAGTCCGGGTCGGTCCGGTCCCGCCGATCCCACTCTTCACATACAGTTCAAACCTGCATCAGTGACCAATCACAGGCCAGTAAGCCTGTCTGAGTCACTGATAGCATTTACATAACAAAGACCGACCAGATCGCTCGCTTAACTCTTTCTTCTCTCTAGCACTTCTTTCATCCCTCCCTCCTTCTCTTCCTCCATCAATCCACCTGCTGTGATCCAGGGATCCTGTCTGATACTGATTATATTTATATACAAGCATTCAACATCAGAAAGAGTTTCTGATCTGGATCTTAGTGCCAGGAAAACACACACACACACGCACACACACACTATTTAGAGCCACCAGAGTTTTCCTGAATGTTGAAGGAAACCTAAAAACATCTCCATCCAAAGAAACGTGGGGATCTTGATCATGGGGATCAGTGTGTCTGTAGTAACGTCCTGATCTCCTTCTCAGATCCCTCACACAGCAAGAGACCCACTGGATTCACCCTTTACTCTTCAGCACAGCCTTCCTCAGCACTGTGTCTATGATCAAATGAGCGTTTTCTTTAACTGTTAGTCATTAAAGGATCAGTGGTTAAGGCGCCGATCAGAAGGTCGCCAAGGTTTGGGGACTTGAGCAAGGCCCTTAACCCTCTGTGTTCAAGGGGGCGCTGTATCATGGCTGACCCCAGCTGGGATATACGAAGAAAGATTTTCACTGTGCTGTAATGTATAAATACAACAAATAAATAACTTATGTTCTAGAGGGACATCAAGATGGAAACCACTCGGATTGGTGCCATTGGCTTGATAGCAAGGTGTCGAGCATCTGTGTGTTAGTATTTGAACCGTTTAAACCATTTTTATTTGACCAAACAAATTTATAAATGTGCTTCATTTTCATTGAAAATATGTTGATGATAATTAGTACCTTAAAAGGGGGGCGAGATCATAGGGGTAAATGCATTGGCATTTGGATCAGAAGGCCACAGATTCAAATCCCACCACCACCAAGCTGCCTGGCGCAAGCCCCTTAACTCTGCCAAATAGAGTAAATATAAACCACATGCAAATGAAGCCGGATTCATTAAAAAATGGCGGTCTATGCTCTATGTCCACATTATTGCTCACAAACACTGAAAAAATGACGGAGAAAAACGCAAGACAATTCGAGCCTGCAACATTTCCACCTGACGTATGTATATTTACTTCCAGGCTCTACTAAATGCCGCAGCAACATCGCCATGACGCAACGGAAAAAACGTGTCGTCGTACCCGAAAGCGTTTCTTTTTCACCGTCCACGATGAGACGCATTTTTATTTTTTTTATTTGCTCTGGAAAGCTACGTTTTAGTGGACCTGCATCAGAGTAACACGCAGAGTCACTGAGAAATCAGTGTTTTCAAATTTGTCCACTTCCAGAAGTGTGCTTGGACGGCCAAAATGTGGCAAATTCTTGTAGGAATCATTTTTAAAAAATGATACACCCACTAAAATTAAACTTGTTTCAAATCCAGTTCATAAAAGGACAAACAAAAAAGTCTCATTAATTAAAGGACATTATACCACAGTTAAGTTATGAAACTGTCTTAAAGATGATCTCGTTCATTAATAGTAATTTCTTCATTAAATGTTCGTTTTATTTCATTATTTTATTATGTTAATTTTTCATTTTGTTAATAAGTTTATTTGCGTAACAGCATGTAATTTAATCTTATACTCTGAAGTTTTCCCGGCCCGCACCCCCTCCCCCCCTTCTTCACCTCCTCCGCTTTGATTCATTCTTCCCTCAGCTCTTTTTTACTTACTATCCCCCTTTATGTGTTCTCAGGCCCCTAGGACCCTCCCTAGTGCCTTTGGGTTTCTATAGTAACCACCCCCTCCCTTTACCCCGTGTCTATTGTCTCTGTGTGGGTTCGGCAGCAGAGCTGCACTGCTTTATCACTGTGACAATATGCTTCCCCTCAACTTACTTAAAGGGGAAGAGAGAAAGCAGGAGAAGTTCTTGGTCATCAGGATTCTGCCGGAGACGCACGTGGAAGGAAGGCTTGCTAACGAATGAAAGGTTGCGAGATCAGGAAAAAGAAACGGATACAAAAAGGAGAAGTGCAATACAGACAACAGGATTGAAATCTGAATATGGCAAAATATTTACACATGGATTGAACTTCCTTTTTCACTCATGTACCCTTCAAAACCACACTTTCTAAGCCGGGTTTAGTGTCGCACGATAGACCGGCACTAGTAAGGAATCACGATACCCTGCTTTAAAAAACGATGCGATTTAAAAATTAATGAATTATTTACAAACTTTGCTAAGTATGTTCACACTACACTGTTAGGTCAAAAGTATTGGGACAAATGCCTTTTAAACTATTTATGACAGTTAAGACATTTTCGTTTATTTATTTATTTTTTTAAATATCTTAATGGGTTTATTTATAAATAATTGAATTCAGCATTTAGATGGGAAATAATGACAGTTTTATAGGTGAAATGTTTATATATATTTTTATGCATATATTGTTATGTGGCATGAAATTCATTCATTCATTCATCTTTTTCTACCGCTTTATCCGATCTTCACTCGGGTCACGGGGAGCCTGTGCCTATCTCAGGCGTCTATGGGCATTAAGGCAGGATACACCCTGGATGGCCAAGCAGGCACACACACGCATCCCACACCAACATTCATACACTAGGGACAATTTTCCAAGGTGCCAATCAACCTACCGTGCATGTTTTTGGACTGGGAGGAAACCGGAGAACCCGGAGAAAAACCTCCTTGAGGCACGGGGAGAACATGCAAACTCCATACACACATGACCGAGCCGGGAATCGAACCCGGATCCTGGCGGTGTGAGGCGAATGTGCTAACCACTACGCCACCGTGCCTCCCCTGGCATGAAATTAAAACGGATTAATTATTACAGATTCATTTTAATGAAAATTTGAAAAGCTATGCCAAATGAAAATTTGGCACTGAAAATGAAAAGCTATGCCATATAATATATATATATATATATATATATATATATATATATATATATATATATATACTATATAATAAGTCTGTTCAGACGACACTGTAATGGTCAAAAGTATTGGGACAGTAACCATTTGCAGGCGGATGTGGTTCTTTGCCAAAACCACAAAAAAAAATTGGAGATGCACAATTTTATAGAACGTTTTTAGTCGCTTTGGTCCAGGACATTTTTCCCCGCTGACCCAGTATATCCTGATCCGGGATCATAATGCAAATGTGCACAAAGCCAGATCTGCTTTACACAAGTTGGAGTGGAAGATCTTGAGTGGCCTGGTAAAGAACTACTGAACCCTATTAAACCATGAGCACACACCAAAATCCAGATTGGACGTTATTATAACATCATTTATACAGGACCAAATGTGGAATGAGATGTTTGAAAATCACATAGTCACAATCTTATTGGTATTATTTTTAGTGCATATTGCACATAAAACAGATCTTGGATCAGATCTCGTTTTTTCCGATTGTGCAGCAACACATTCAGTTTAAATCCCACTAAAATAAAACTCTTCTTCACCGGTCTTTGGTCCGAAACACCCAGTGTATGATTCTCTTCACGGCTATGACCATGCTGTTATTTCTGATGGCTTGCATGAGTTTGTCTCGCAAGCTCTCCCGTTTCCACATGCCCCGGCCCTTCTTCTCGGCCCTCAGCTCACACTTCAGCAGGCGCGAGTGCAGTTTCCAGTAGCGACGCGAGCGAGGGTCGAGGCCGTGAAGAGGCGCCGTCGTGCCCAGTCCGGAGCGCAGGATCTCCTCATTTATACACGTGCTGAACACCTGCACAGATTCAGGTTTTCACAACGTAAATACAACATTATCTAGTAATTTATGCACAATAAATAACCTCACAAAACTCACAAACCTGTCTGTCATAAAAGGTCCTGGTTCATCAAAAATACGTAACATAGATATTCTATCTAAAATTATTTAAATAATAACATCATTTAAAATATATACGGTTATTTATTTGTAGGGTTTCAAATGGGTGTCAAATGTCTGGAAACTTTCCATGAGAACTGCTAGGGAAAGTTGGAAAAAGTTGGAAACTTGCCATGAATTTATGGGAATTAATAAAATAATTCCATTTTTGAAAAAATGCTGCTGCCATGAATACCAAACAAATGTGATGATGTCTGGTGGTGGTGGTGTTTTTTTAATGGGAATTTGTTTATTAATTCCCATAAATTCATGACAAGTTTCCAAATTTTCCTAGCAGTTCTCATGGAAAGTTTCCAGAACTCTACTAGACATTTTACACCCGTTTGCAATCCTACAAATAAGTAACCGTACATTTTTAAAGATTTATTTATTTATTTTATATGAAACTTACCAAGAATTTATGGGAATTAATAAACAAATTCCCATAAACAATGTTCTTCCATGTATACTAAACAAATGTGATGTGGTCTGGTGTTGTTATTGTTTTCTTTCTTTGTTTTTTATTAATAAACACACCCAAAAGTTAATGTTTCTTGTTATCAGATATAAGATTCTTGTTATGTAGCCTATGTTTAGCCTCTGTGATCCTGCAGTAACTGTGTGTGTGTGTGTGTGTGTGTGTGTGTGTGTGGGTGTGTGTGTGTGTGTGTGTGTGTGTGTGTGTGTGTGTGTGTGTGTGTGTGTGTGTGTGTGTGTGAGTGATTAAAGTGCAGGAACTAAAATTGTTTTAAAGATATTTTTTTTCCAAGTAAATTTTGTTCCCTGTTATTGGGAAACTTTCCACAGGAATTACTGGGAATCTACAAAACTGCCTCTTAGCCAAATGCAGGAAATACCATTTATTTGAGGGGAAAAAATGATAAAATCTTGCCAGATAATTTTGTTTAAAACAACCAGATTTAACGTGATTTCAGTTCCTGCAATTTTGAAACCCGATTTATTTGTCTATTGTGTATAATATTCACACTAAAACCCTTCAGCTTGTGTTTAAAAAGTCCCAGCACATTCTGTGTGTGTTTATGACATGAAGCAGTGGTGTGTGTGTTTGACGTACCCCACTGAGCGACACCATGCAGTGGAGACTCTCATCTTCGCGGCTGATCAGTCGTAACCACACCGTCTCGTCCGTCCTCAGAGTCTTGGAGAGCCACTCGTGGCCCTGCGGGGTCAAATCCACCCCGGCCAAACGTACGCGCAGCGGGGTCGCGACCTGACCTGTGGATCAGGGGCGACAGGACACCTTTACTACACCCGTCTCTCAACTTCAAAGTGGATTTTACGATGGGAAAAGTCAATGGTGAACGTCTTCTTAAAGTCTGTGTGGCGGTTACGGGGGATCGCGTTACAGAGACACACAGAGCCTACCCAAAGAGCATTTCTGCCCTAACGGCTTTTTAATGCAGATATTTCGTTCTGCGATAAATAATGTGCAAATCCGTTATTTAATGTTCACAAACGAGACATAATTTGTGTCAAAACGCCATGTGCTTGTGGTTGGAGAGCAACAATATAATAATATATATATATATATATATATATATATATATATATATATATATATATATATATATATATATATATATATATATATATATATATATATATCCAAAACAAAATTGTTTAGTACTGGCTCATTTTGAACCCTTTCCCATTAGTTATAATACAGCAGTGGGGTGAAGCCCAATGACCTTTAATAACCTTTCATAAGCATAGTTATAGTTATATACATTAGAATGACAATAAAATACATTTAAGTTAGTGGTTAGAACGTGACTAAATGTGGAAATGTTCAAGGGGTATGAATACTTTTGCAATGCGACAAACTGTGCTGAAGCACTTACTAAAAACTCTTAAAACACTTGACAAACTCTTAAAGCTTTTACTTAAAACTGATACTTAAAACTCTTACTTAAAACACTTATAACTCTTACTTAAAACTCTTAAAACTTACTAAAAACTCTTAAAACTTAAAACTTAGACAAACTCTTAAAACTTTTACTTAAAACTGATACTTAAAACTCTTACTTAAAATTCTTACTAAAAGCTCTTACTTTTACTTAGTATTCAAAATCAGAATTCCAGAATCGGAATCTCAACCCTATTAACAATAAGTAATAACTTTTAAAGTAACATGCCCTACACTGTATATGGTACACCCCTAACCCTAGTATTTAGGATCCTGAGATTAATCCAGACCTACTCTGTACCCGTGTGCTGGAGATTTGGAGCAGGGATTAATTTTTGATTTCGCCAGCTGTCTGGATGAACACGACGCTCCTCCAGACAGCTGGGAAGTAAAATTCCGGCCCCAGTGATGCGGGTTTAATTGGATCTTTTGGGGGAGGGGGGGGCGGTCTAATTTAGAAAGAGGTCTTGTTAGAGCGAATGGGGGGGGGTGAAGGGGCATATCTACAGTGTGGCCTTACGTTTAGTTAGTAAAGGAGTCAGGATCGGGACATGAATTGGCACGTGTTCCACTTCCAGTCCTCTTTCCGTCACACTTCGGACTTTTCCTCTGAGGCTGACGTTTCTTTCAATGAAGCGGCTCGGGATTTCGGACGGCGAGACGAATTTGGTCGTCTGAGGAACAAAAAGGGGGCGAAGATTTAACAAATACAATTAACACTCTAAACTGCTTCTATTATCTGTAAAAATAAATAAATAAATATTACCACAAATACAGGACTTGAGACAAGTCAGGAAAAATGGGAGAACAGCAAACATTTTTATTTATTTATTATAAAACCGTTTCATTAAAACGTGTGTTCGTTTTCGTTATGACGTTCAATCGATTTGAATTGCGTGTGCATTTACGGAACTTCACCTGAAGGTGTCGCCAAAACGCTTATATATAAACAGGATTGCAGTTTAGATGTAAATATGACGCTTTATTTGATGCTCCAGTTCGAATAAATGTAACCCATTTGCAACATAAAGATTCCACCATTCGTATCGAGTATAATTGGATAAGATATGTAATACTGATATTTACCAGTCTGATACTCCGGGCTATAATGATTACACCAGTTACTGCGAGCGCTGTACTGAGGCTCTGTGAGACAAATAAACATAAACATTTAGAAATATATCATAATATAAGCAGTATAATATTACTGTTTTAATATATATTTATATATATATATATATATATATATATATATATATATATATATATATATATATATATAATGTTTCCCGTTGAAAATAACGTGACACGGGGAAGGTCAACTTCTAAATGTGTATTTTATTCCGAATATAATTTCTCACCCGGATAAAAGTAAGATTTTCATCAGCAAACTTTGAAACTGTGCTTATAATATTTGGGAAATGTTCCTTTTCTGTCTCGGTTCGGTCGCGACGCGGGTCAGGCATGTTGTTTACAAACATCAAAATACGGAAAATGATTACAGGTTGAAGCCACGCCCCCGATACGGGGGCTGAATTGTGACAAAATAGGAAGTGCGTTTCGTTTAATATCAAACTGCTCACGATCCCTCCATCCTCTCCCACTGATCCCTCCATCCTCTCCCACTGCTCCACCAATCCCCACGTCTTCTACCACTGCTCCACCAATCCCTCCATCCTCTCCCACTGCTCCACCATCCCCTCCATCCTCTACCAATGCCATATCGATATCCCTCCATCCTCTACCACTGCTCCACCAATCCCTCCATCCATCTCCCACTGCTCCTCTCACCAATCCACTCCCTCCATCCTCTCCCACTGCTCCACCAATCCCTCCATCCTCTCCCCACTGCCACCATTCCCATCCCCGTCCACCAATTCTCCACCACTGCTCCCACTGCTCCCCAATCCCTCCATCCTCTCCCACTGCTCCACCAATCCCCCGTCTTCTACCACTGCTCCACCAATCCCTCCATCCCCTACCACTGCTCCACTCATCCCCTCCATCCCCTACCCACTGCTGCTCCACCAATCCCTCCATCCTCTCCAACCTGCACTGCTCCACCATCCCCCGTCTTCTACCACTGCTCCACCAATCCCTCCATCCTCTCCCACTGCTCCACCAATCCCTCCATCCTCTCCCACTGCTCCACCAATCCCTCCATCCTCTCCCACTGCTCCACCAATCCCTCCATCTCCCACTCTACCACTGCTCACACCATCCCCTGAAATCCTTCCCACTGCTCCACCATCCTCCATTCCCCCTCCATCCTCTCCCACTGCTCCACCAATCCCTCCCATCCTCTACCACTGCTCCACCAATCCCTCCATCCTCTCCCACTGCTCCACCAATCCCTCCATCCTCTCCCACTGCTCCACCAATCCCTCCATCCTCTCCCACTGCTCCACCAATCCCCCCGTCTTCTACCACTGCTCCACCAATCCCTCCATCCTCTCCCACTGCTCCACCATCCTCCCCTCTCTAACACTGTTCCACAATCCCTCCATCCTCTCCCACTGCTCACCAATCCCCTCCTCCTCTCACCATGCTCCACCAATCCTCCATACCGTCCTCTCCCACTGCTCCACCAATCCCTCCATCCTCTCCCACTGCTCCACCAATCCCTCCATCCTCTACCACTGCTCCACCAACTGCTCCCTCCCTCCTCCTCCCAACGGCCACCTGCTTCTCCATCCCCTCCATCCTCTACCTACTGCTCCCCACTGATCCCTCCATCCTCTCCCACTGCTCCACCAATCCCTCCATCCCTCCATCCTATCCCACTGCTCCACCAATCCCTCCATCCTCTCCCACTGCTCCACCAATCCCCCCGTCTTCTACCACTGCTCCACCAATCCCTCCATCCTGCTACACCCTCCTTCCATCCTCTCCTACTTTAATATAAAACTGCTCACTCTGATCCCCCATCCTCTCCCACTTCTCCACCAATCCATCCATCCTATATCACTGCTCCACTCTACCAATGCACCACAAATCCCTCCATCTTCTACCGCTGATCCCTCCATCTTCTACCACTGATCCACCAATCCCTCCATCCTATATCACTGCTCCACTGATCCCTCCATCCTCAACCACTGCTCCACCAATCCTTCCATCTTCTACCACTGTTCCCTCCATCCTCTACTGCTGATCGCTCCATCTACTACCGCTGCTCCACCAATCTCTCCATCTTCTACCACTGATCCCTCCATCTTTAACCACTGCTCCACTGATCCCTTCATCCAATACCACTTCTCCACGGATCCCTCCATCCTCTGTCAGTGCGTCACTAATTAATTTCACATATTTTCTCAATGATAAACCAAACCCGGACATCTATTGAAGAAAAGAAAAACAAGTAATTACAGGATTGAGAACACACATGGAGAATTTGGGGTAAAATGTTTTGTATTTGCATAAATATTTTGATTATACATAAGATACGAATGACAGACATTTAGACAATTTGGAAAAGCAGCTGCACAAAAAAATAAAATCATTTTACAGCTTTAATCTTTAATCAGTATATAGTATATATTGTTATATATAGTATATACAGTGTATATATATATATATATATATATATATATATATCTATATATATATATATATATATATAATCATAAATAAGGAAGGAAATGTAAAATGAAGCTCATTCTGATATCACACTTATCTAGCCAGAATTTTCATTCATAGCCCAAAAAGAGACACAAAGTTGTATAAGAGCAAATGAGAAATTATATATTTTTAATCCAATTTTAACATCTTCAGTTGATTCTTATTCAAAGGAAATTAAACCAAAAAACAATTATATACGGTTATAGTATGTGATGGTTTTATTTCTAAAATTAAATATTAAAAAAAAAAATTATTTAGATGCAATAATAATATCAATGACATATATAGAAATAATTATAATATTATAGTCACCATAATCACTCAAATGACCAAAAGGATAAATGAATCATGATGTGAGATAAAGAATTATCTTATATCCTTATAAATATCAAATTTAAAGTCAAATCATTAAAAAAAAAGACAAGTGCAGGTCCGGGTGTTGAACGATAGGGGGCAGTGTGTGCACATTGACGAACTCGACTTGAATGCTGATGAAACTTGAGGCGTGAAACGTTGCAAATGATTCAAAATGACAATTTTTATTTGATTATTCATTTTATATTGTGTTTGAACAGCTGTATTTCGCGTGACCACACAGCACACATTGGCTGTTAATTAATAAATAAAAACAATTTGTCTAAATTACTTTTTTGCACTTTACAAGATATGTCTACTGAACACTTTTGGGATGGATGTGAACGCTGACTGCATCCTCACCTACATCACCTTGTAGCTGCACGGCATCTCCATGAGCACACTTCAAAATCATAAGGAACAACATCTCGGAAGAGTGGATGTTTATTATAAGACCAAATGAGGACTAAATATTGGAATGATGCGTTTAAAAAAATGGTCTGGAAACCTTTGGCTGCACAGTGTGAGTGTGTGTGTGTGTGAAATGAAACACATCCATTAGAACATCCGTTCTCCGGAGGTTCACCACAGTATGAAGAATAACCGGATTTTAAGGAAGAGAAAAAGCATCTGCTGCTAACGAATAAAAAAAGCGAAACCCTACAAGGCACAAAGATTCGCAGTGAGACGCGATCGTGATCGTGTGAAAGCGGGAGGTATAAGGTAATAAGGAGTTTGACCCTTAGTAACCCCGCCGTTTGGGTCGAGCTCTCAGTGGAGGTCCGAGTACAGAAAATTGTACCGATTTTTATCCACTGATTTTATTTCCTCTCTTCAGCAGGAGAGAGAGAGAGAGAGAGAGAGAGAACATCCTCACTGAGAGGACATGTTTTATTTCATAAAGCATTAACAGGAAGTAAAAGTCCAGCAGGGGTCTAAGAGCGAGTGTGTGGTGTTATTTGCGTATCCTGCACTGCCAGGCGTCTGGACGCTCCTCCTGTAACCTCTTCATTTTCTTCCCGAAGAAAACCCACCACGCGAGTCCGATCAGCACACACACCAGCGTCTCCACGTAGTAACCGTCCACAGCCGTCACACAAACGCCACCTTCCTTAACACACAGCTGAGGAGGAGGGACAGGAGAAAAGTAAATAACAACCAAAATATAAAAAACTATTTACTTTTTATTTTTCGTTATGGTATTAATACATAAACAATAATTTAACTATACATTTTTTTTAAATCTAAATAATTATATTACATAAAAAATGCACAAAACAATAAATATAAAATCATTATAAATTTTTATATAATAATAATAATAATAATAATTTTTTTAAATATTTGAATTAGAATTGAATTAATTCAAATCTAATTTAAAAAATCTCAATTTTTTATGAAATAAAGTCAATAGAATTATTTTTGGTTAATCATAATTATTAATTATACATAAAATAATGCAAAAATAAAAATTACAGATGACTTTACAGTCATCTTATAATAACAATATTGTTTATTATAACATGTAAATTATTAAAATATTATTATTTTTTAATTTTTTTTACATTTTAGTTTATATCTAATTTATCACAAATACATTTTTATATAATAAAATCAATAGTTTTTAAGATCTATAATTTAAAAAAATATATTAGATAATTAAACATTAAAAATGTATACATATTAAAACATTTTAATTAAACAGGGCACTTTTCAGCCATTATATAATAATAATAATTATTTTTTAAATTCATTCATCTTCTACCGCTTTATCCGATCTTCCCTCGGTTCACGGGGAGCCTGTGCCTATCTCAGGCGTCTATGGGCATTAAGGCAGGATACAACTTGGATGGAATGCCAACCCATCGCAGGACACACACACACACACACACACACACACACACACACACACATGTGTGTGAATGTGTATTTTTTAAATATCTATTTTAAATCCATTTATAATTTTTTGGTTATAAAAAATATGAAACATAAAACAAAAATAAACAGTTTTAATAAAATAAAGTGTAAGGGGCACGGTGGTGTAGTGGTTAGCACATTCGCCTCACACCGCCAGGATCCGGGTTCGATTCCCGTCTCAGTCATGTGTGTGTGGAGTTTGCATGTTCTCCCCGTGCCTCAGGGGGTTTTTCTCCGGGTTCTCCGGTTTCCTCCCGGTCATGCACGGTAGGTTGATTGGCACCTTGGAAAATTGTCCCTAGTGTATGAATGTGAGTGTGTGTGTGCCCTGCGATGGGTTGGCATTCCATCCAGGGTGTATACTGCCTTAATGCCCATAGACGATTGAGATAGGCACAGACTCCACGTGACCCGAGGGAAGATCGGATAAAGCGGTAGAAAATGAATTCAATATAAATATAATATAATTACACATTAGAGGACAGTCATTTTATGAATGAAAAACAAATAAACAAAATGTCCTGATTCTACACTAAGGTTAGTTTTGAGCGCCAGGAAACAGGATCAAGATCATCATCATCATCATCGTGTGTTATACGAGGAGAGTGAGTACTGACCGATGCCTCCTCGGCCGAGCCGCACGTCTGCCCTCCTGCCCCTTGGCACTGTTTGGAGGTGAGCGGGTCGACGAGCCACAGCGCCAACGTCGAGGGCCAGTTCCCCCCCAGGTTGGTCACTGTGTTCAGCAGGGTCATGTACGTACCGCCGATCACCGGGTCGCTCACTTTGGCATGGAACGCCATGCAGGCCACAAACATGCTGTACAGCGCCACCTAGTGGAGAAGCATACACTTGTTGAGACGGACCTCTCGAATCTGGTCAAAAAGAGATCCCGAAGCGCTGACATTTTTTGACTCATGACCTTCTGACCTTCAAATATTTCTGAATATTATTATTATTATTACTAGCGCAAGTACCAACCTGATGTACGGCGTAACTGAGCAGCACCACGGCGTAGTAATACACAGGAAACCCGTCCCCCTGCTTCACGCTCGGGGTCCACCACACGAGGAGCGCGTATTCCAACCCAATCAGCAGCCTGCAGCAACCAAGCACACGTTTTGGACCATCTCAAAGGAGCTGGAACTACATCTGGTGGGCGTCCCAATACTTCTGTCCATAAAATATATATTTCTTATGCTGTTTGTACCTGAAAGGAAAGGCTTTATAGAAGATGTCGAGCGGTCGAGGCCCGGCTGTGTATTTGCTGATAATGAGAGGCAGCAGGATCTGCAGAGGAACCATAGGAACAGCCAGTAGGGCCAGCTCAGCTTTTGGCACTCCAGCTTCTACCAGCTTCAGCCCAGTCACTGCGTCTGCTGCTGAAAACCCCATCTGCGTTTATACGTGTGGAAAAGAATGAAATTTATACAAGTGATTTCAGTGATTTTTTTTTTACTCAAAGCAAAAGTTTGTTGTGAATTAAAACATTTTTTAACCCAAACCATTATATCAGTTATGCCGTCCTCAAATTTGTCCACTAGTCATATAGAGGTTCTCACTGAAGGTTTATAGTAGACGGTGACAGATTCATTGATTATTTGTTGAAAATGATCAACAAAAATGCATACAGATAGATTTTCCGGGTTGCCTCTGCGTTTTCAGAGAACAACAGCGGCCTCTAGAGGTGAATCACTGACACCACATTGTTCCTTTATAGCACCTTGTAGCATATTAAACATTATTTGTGGTTCACGGTTTTAACTCAAATTCCCTGATTTTTTTTTTTTTTACTGACTAAAAAGATGAATGTCCGTGGCCAATAATGAACAGAAAAATAAGACATTAAGGTCAGTATTTTAAATCCATCCATTTAAAAAGGACCCATTTATACAAATTTACAGGTGCAGGATTTTACAGTTACAAATTTATAAGGATTCAACATTCATTAGCTCTGTCAGCGAAAACTTTACATAGATTAAAAATTATTTTAACAGCTAATGGTGCAGCTACATAGCACGTTCTTCTGATGACCTGTATGACCGTTTGATTCCCAGTTGACACGCGAAAAGGGAATAAAATGGCGCTGAAAAATAGCCTAAGCATCACAATACAAAACGCGCAAAACAATTCCCGATATGAAAAATGAATCCCTGATTCATGGGAACCCTGGATATTTATGAAGAATTTATTAAATTTATTAAATGCATTAATTTAGTCAGATTTCTTAAGAATTTATCTGCAATCTGCATGTGTGGTCCTACAGAACGGTATCTGTAAAAATCCATTATTATGTCGACCTCTAATTAGCAACATTTCAGCGTTCTTCTCAGATATTGTCGGAAGCGTGACTCATTTCCACAGCCTTCAGACTCAAATCAAAAACCTTGAGGGCTTTTTTTATCACCTAAACATCAACTATTTGAATGTAGAATTTAATCCGCAATCACATTCCAGTCTTTGAAAGTAACACATACGTTCCATGTTTAATCAAAACTACTGTAACAAACACCTTTGACGTGAGCAGCAGGCAGCAGAAAGTGAAGACGGCGGGCAGTTTGATGATGGAGAACAGGAGCTTGTAGGTCTCCGTTACGCTCTGCGACTCCTCCTTCGGTCTGCGTCTGGAGCGCTGCTGCCTGGTGTTCTCCGACTTCAGGATGGCTACCAGGGTGGTGGACACCACGAATACGATGCCCCAGAAAAACAGGAAGTCTGGATAGAGAGGAAAAACCCCAGTAAGTAAGGAGTGAAGCTTTTCTTCTTTTAAAAAGATATTTAATTGAGAACATGATTCAACAAAATATCATTCATATAAGCGAGAGCCAAAGACACCCACATTTCTCTCATCCAGAGCCTCCTTCAACCATTACCAGAAAAGCACCTCAAGGAGAGCGGGTCTACCACAGAGTCCACGCTCCATTCATCCAGAGACACACCTCCGTCGTTTAGAGCTACAGAGGCCACACCTCCCTCATCTACAGGCCACACCTAACTTATTTAGAGCTGCAGAAGCCACAACTCCCTCATCTAGAGGCCACACCTTCATCAATTAGAGCCACAAAGGCCACACCTCCATCATCTAGAGGCCACACCTCCATCATTCAGAGCCACAGAGGCCACACCTCCTTCACCTCTAAATCTAGGTGTGTTTGGCTCTAAATAATGGGGCCACACTTTCTTATCCAAAGGCCCTACCTTCCACTTTCATCCAGTGACCAGACCTCCTTCCTCCAAAGCAAAAGAGGCCACACCTCTTTCATCTAAAGCCACACCTCCCTCATTCAGAGCCACAGAGGCCAAACGTCCAAAATATAAAAGCTGCACCTCCGTCAGAGCTAGAGGTCACACACCCTCCACATTCAGAGGCACAGAGGCCACACCTCCCTCAACTAGAGGTCACATCACTCTCATTCGAGCCACAGAGGCCACACCCTCATTCAGAGCCACAGAGTCCACACCTCCTTTAACTAGAGGTCACATCTTGCTCATTCAAAGCCATAAAGGCCACACCTCCCTCATTCAGAGCTAGAAACCACACCTGCTTCAACTAGAGGCCACACCCCCTCCATTCAGAGCCAGAGCCCCTACCTGCCCTGCCTCATTCAAACCCACACCCCCTTATTCTTACATACGTACACAAAGTTTAAACATTAAACTCTTTTTAGTCTTAAAAAAAAGTGACACTATTTTGAATTTGTGAAATAATCACTTTTAATTAAAACCACTTCCATCTGGTCATACCTGAGAGTGTGACGATGCCCTGATCCTGCGGCGTAAACCTCAGGTACTTGTTGCAGAAATCGGCCGACTCCAGCGCCAGGAACAGGACGTTCCCCAGGAAGTAGCCGGCCGTCTGACCTACAGAGTTACAAGTAGAAGCATATCCTACATTCTCCTTGGACAGCATGGTGAGCGCCCAGCCATCCACCGCAATGTCTTGCGTTGCAGCCAGAAAAGCCAGCAGGAAGAAGATGGCAGTGAGGGCGATCACATCCGGGCCCCTCGGCCCGTTCGACTGCAAGAGAGAGTCCACGGTGAAGGACAGTCCTAGCATGAAGAACCCGAGCAGGTACTGAGTAGGAACAAGCCACGACTTCCTGCGTCCGAAGCGCTTCACATAGAGCGAATCCACCAGCGGAGCCCAGAGCAGCTTCAGACTGAACGGCCAGAAGACGAAGCTGAAGTAGGCCTGGTCTTTATAGCTGACGTTTTTACCCTGCATGATGAGAGGAATGCTTCCCGCCAGTCCTAAAGGGATTCCCTGGAGGATGTAGAGAAAGAGGAGGAGACACACGTTGCCCAGTTCTCCTCGGATGCCTCGGCGCTCTTTAGGACGTCTGTCCGCTCCGTCCGAGTCGGGAATGAGCGCCTCTTCCTCGTCCGGGATTTCCCGGTCGTTCGCGTCCACGGTCATCGCCGCAGATTTCCTCTGCCGCCCGTTCATGCGGGTTATGCTCTCGGAAAGCTCCATTTCTCCTCAGCGGGCATCAAAGCAGAGGTTTTACAGACACGCCTGGAAGCAGAGGCATTGTGTAAAAACGAGTATTTTTCATTTCCCAGATTAAAATCCGCAAGAATTTTAAGAAATAATGATTTTGCATCACAACTTTACAAACGCTGATATACTACAGTCAGAATATTTTCCACATGTTTAGTCGCACACTCAAGGGGCTGTTCTGCAGGTACAATTTCTGCCTCACAACGCAACAACCAATCACAGTTGAGACGCGATCATATTGGTCGCACTAATAAACCTTTTCATTTGAAATATTTTTAGCTGTGGTCTCCCGTCCACACAGGGACGCCGTTTTCACGCTACGTCTACGCTAATCCAGGTGCATTTCAAAACGTTGGGCTCGCCTTAATCAGTTTAAGGTTTTGTCTAGAATTCATCTTTCCCCGTCATTTAAGTCATATGGTTTTTTTCTTTGCCTGGAATTACGGGCATTTTGGACGTTTTATTTTTTAAGTCCACCATATTTGAAGTACAGATGACTCCATGTACTTTGCTATAGTTGTTATTCCAGATGATTCAGTGCCACGGAGTTCGGTTCACAAGGATGTTTTAGCCTTCTCATCTTTGTTGGCTAGACGTTGCAGATTTTTACAATGGAAAGCCCTCCGTCTGTCAGTGGCTCAGAGACTTGATGTTTTTTCTTAAAAAGGTTACGTAAACACTGTGGGGTTCTACTGACACATTTTTCCCAGTTATTTCCCATTTTAGGAGATTGTAGGTTTGTATGATTTGTATAAGTGACAATTCTTTTTTTCCAGTAGGGGGGTTTGGGGTGTACGTGTGTGTGCGCACGTGTGATTGCGTGTGTTTGTTCCATTTGTGTGGTTGTTTTGGGTTGTAAGATGGGTGTGTTTTGTATTTTGTATCTGTTCTGTTCCTTGTTGTGTGGAAAATAATTTTTATCTCTGTATTTTTGTATCGGATTTTTCAATAAAAAATAACATGGGGGGGGTGGTAGGTAAACTCTCGGCTAGGGATGCACGATTAATCAGAACATTTTTTAAATAATAATCTCGATGGACAGGTCCGACATGCGATGCAGCAGCGCTTTAACGCTGACCCGAGGATCTGCTGTGTCATAGAGCTGCAATGCATTCTGGGACTCTGAGTACACAATCCCCCAACCCCCCTCAATCTAATTACTTTTATATTTTTTCATATCCCACTGTAACCGTACCAGGAGGGAACAATTAAGAAAATCCTCCGTGTGACGTCAGCGCGGGTACAAATCCTGACTTTGTGACAGCAGAGCAAAGTGGCCAAATATTTCCGTATTTCACACACACACACACACACCGCGGTGGCCCGGTAGATCCGGTGATGTTTATTCCGGTTGTGTAAAAAATAAAAAATAAAAAATAATAATAATAAGTCCTGAACGGGTAACACTTCCGTTTAAAACATCACCAACCGCAAAGTCAACACGAGGGCTTTAAGCCCACACCCGTCCCGAACCTTCATATTTTAACAGGGACAGAGAGAGAGGAAATAAATACATGAATGACTGAATAAATAAATACATAAATATATATATATATATATACCCAGGCGGTGTTAGAGTCCGGTGTCTGTCCCGACCGGGGAAGCCGCTTCCTCCTGTGTGCATCACGCAAACCGTTCCGCCGCTCTCCGGGGCTGACGTGTCGCAATGCCCGCGTTTCCGAGTTCCGCCCCTTTCAGCAACGGAATCTACAAGGAGGGAGAGGGAGAGGGAGAGGGTAAAAGGCAGGTGAAGCGAGAACAAAGGTGATTAAGAGAGACAAAGAAGACAGACAGACAGAAAGAAAGAGAGACGGACAAAGTAAAAGGCAGGTGGAGAGAGATTGACAGTGAGTAAGAAATACAGAAAAGACATATGTACATACAGATGTAGAGAGAGAGAGACAGTCAGAGAAAGATTGAAAAACAGACAGACTGAAGTTAATGTTACAGTATCAGTTTGTGGCTCATACAGTACATAGTGATATTGAATAATAAGGGGTTCGTTCAGAACTAGATAGATAGATAGATAGATAGATAGATAGATAGATAGATAGATAGATATAAAGAGACATGCAGATAGACAGACACACCACCAGATGGCAGCACATGGCTGCACACATAGTCACAGTGATTGTGCAGTTCTGCGTCTGGTGGTTTCATCATGGACAGTAAGTTAGAGAGAACGTGAAATTCTGCATGAAACTCTGTAAATCTGCCACAGAGACGTTCGACGTGATCCGGCACGCTTATGGCGACGGGTCGAAGAGCCGCTCGAGGTGCTTCAAGTGGCATGCGCTTTTCAAGACCGGAAGGACGTCGCTGCAAGACGACGAGAGATCGAGAAGACCTTCAATGAGCTCAAACGCTGGCAACGTCAAGACCATACGGCAGCTCATGCACAAGGTCCAGGCGATCCTGGCGTGCGATGTGAACATGCGCCGTGTCCCCAGGCCGCTGACCCAGGAGCGGAAGGAACTCTAGCAGCGTGCTGTGGATGATCCGTCCTTCATGTCAAGGATCATTAGTGGGGACGTAACATTTAGGGGTTCGACCCTGAGACAAAGCCATGGTCTTCACAGTGGAAGAGCTCGTCGTCTCCACGGCCGAAAAAAGCGAGGCAGGTGTGCAGCTCCACCGAGCGCATACATGCTGTCGTTTTCCACAGAATTCACCAATAGGCGTCATTGGCACCGCCAATAACGAGGGCTACTGTCAGATTTGAAAGGAGAACATTCGGATTAGTTTGAAACTCTTTGATGCCACCTCATAGTTAGATGAATAGATAGATATATGGATGGATGGATGCATAAATACAATAGATAGATAAATGGATGGCTAGGTGGATAATGAGGGTTCATTGGAGATAGATAGATAGATAGATAGATAGATAGATAGATAGATAGATAGATAGATAGATAGATAGATAGATAGATAGATAGATAGATAGATAGATAGATAGATAGATAATGAGGGTTCTAGAGATGGATGGATGGAGGGGTAAATGAGGGGTTCATTTAGAGATGATGGAGTGTATGATTAGATGAGTTGTGCTTTTTCTTGATGAGTTAATGAGGAGCAGTGTGTGTGTGTGTGTGTGTGTGTGTGTGTGTGTGTGTGTGTGTGTGTGTGTGTGTGTGAGAGCAGGAATGTGGATGTTTGAGGATTAAATGCGTGAGGTTGAACATGTGACATGCCGCATGTGCAGTTTTAGGTTTACACACAGATAAATGTGCAGTGACTCAGTTCTGTGAAAACTCCGGCAACATTTTTGGGGGAAAAAAAATAGAAAGTGGTCCTTTTTTAATTTTTAGGCCATGTCAAAAAAAATGGCCTAATATGAAATTTTCAGAAAACTTTCCATGGATTCTTCATCTGGTCAAATAACCAAGGATCATTGTGAGAATTTCTGGGAATCAACTCAAAAATTGGGGAAAATGTATAGAACATTTAATGTACATAAATATAAACGTTTAGTTTGGTCACTGTTAACAATTTAGTTCAAATATTTCTGCATAAATACGCTTCTCGAACGTCATCCGAGTTTCACACCGTCCTAAAAGAACACAAAGTGAAACCCGATCCAACAAATGAGACAAAATGTTTAGACTTTGTTGTGTATTTATTTATTTATTATGTATTTAAAAATTGTTGAAAAACGAATATGTGACTTTATAGGATTAGCAATTAATTTGAAAGGTTAAAGAGCCCACCTTCTTATCAATCTTTGAACCCAAGGGAAAAAAGCGTCATGCGGCACGACCCCAAGTACACAAGTTGTTCTCTGAAAGAGGAACAAAGTTAACATTTTGTAACGGACATGTCAAAGTCCGGACCCTTAATCCCGTAGGAATGCAGTGGAAGGACCCGGAAACGAGAAGGTCATGTGATCAGAGTCACTATGAAAGAAAAGTCACTTTTAATAGATGTGTAATATCGAATCATTTTTCTACATAAATAAAAGACTAAGTTTAATATTTTCAGTCCGATTTGTTTCCATGTTTGTGTGAAAAAATTTAGACCCAAATTATACAGAAACGTCGGAAATTTCAAAGGGTTTTAAAGGGTTTCGGCAGTGGTGTATAGAAGGATCTCCTATTTATACTGTGTTACTCGCTAAAAAACAAACATACAAACAAACAAAACACTGAGCTTCCTGTCTTTCTTTTCATCTCTCGCTGTCTTTTTTTTCTGTATCTGTCTTTCTTTGTCCATCTTTCTTACTTTCCTCATCTGTCTCATTCTTTCTATATCTTTTTGTCTATCAGCCTTTCCATTATACATCTGTTTGTTTATTTCTTTCTCCACAGGTCTGTCTTTCTTAATTCTTTCTTTTAACATCTGTCTCTGCCTTTATTCATTTCTCTTGTTCTTGGTCTATGTTCTTTCTTTCTTTCTTTCTTTATCCATGAATCTTGCTTCCTATATTTGTCTGTCTTTGTCCATCTTTCTTTTACTCCATCAGTCTTTCTTTCTATACCTGTCTGTTTCTTTCCCCATCTATCGCACTTTCTTTCCATTTCTGTCTGTATGTCTCTACCTCTTTTTCACTGTGTCTTTCTTTACCTACCTGTCTTTCTTCATCTGCCTTTCTTTCTATATCTGCTTGTCTATCTGTCTGTCTCCCCATCTTTCTTTCTCCTTCTGTCTGCCTGTCTTTCTTTCTTTCTGTCTTTCCTCGTGTGTCTTTCTTTCTCCATCCATCTTTCTTTCAATATCTGTCTTGTTTCTTCCTCTTTTTCATCATGTCTTTCTTTGCCTGCCTGTCTGGCTCTCTTTCTATATCTGCTTCTCTCTCTCTATCATTCCTTTATTTCAACTGTCTTTCTGTCTAGTCTCCTTCTACATTTGTCTTTCTTTCTCCTTCTGTCTCGCTCGTCTTTCCTGTTTTTCCTCCATCTATCTTTCTATATCCATCCATCCTTCATTGCTTCCATATATGACAGTGTGCCTCTTCCCCCTTTTCACGGTGTCTTCCTTTATCAGTATTTCTTCCGTTCTCCTCTTTCTCTCTCTATATATATATATATATATATATATATATATATATATATATATATATATATATATATATATATATATATATATATATATATATATATATATACATATACACACACACCCTCTTCTTTCGTTGTCTATCTGTTTCTTTTCCTCCCTTTCATTCTCCGCCTGTCTTTGGGTTTTTTTTCTCTTGTCTCTCGTGCAAATCAGACTCCTTTTGACCGCACGCGCCAAACCCGGAGTCACTACGCAAGCAGTCTCTCCCTCCCTCCGTGTGTGTGTCTCTCTCTCTCTCTCTCAGAGAAGAGCAGCAGTGTCCGCTCTTCACTTTTCCACGCATCCATGGCGCTGTGTAACGGCGATACCAAGGTCAGTAAAGCCGTTATTACCGGTACAAACACCTGCAGAGACGCGGGAGAAGCAAGAACGGGTTCAGCTGGCGGTCCCGGTCAAGCTCGTGATAAAGCGCGTGAGAGCGGAACCGGGGTTCGGCGCGTGACGCTGTAACCCTGTCCGGTTTTCCGGCCTGGCTCCGGGCTGAAAGCGGGGAGAAGGGGGGAGAGTCAGCCGATTACACCCTGAGCTAAGTGATAACCGCTGCCCGGTCACCGCTCCTGCAGTGAAAAAAGGGAAACCGGTGACCGGTTTTTTATCCGCCCGTTAATCTGAAGCGTCCGGTCTCGTTAACAGGCAACGGCGGAGCTAAAAGTAAAAGCTAGCACGACCCTGGATTGCGTTCCGAATCGATTCGGGGTGCACTCTGAAGGGCTCTCTGCTTTCCACTCATTACCAACTAACGTAGTGAGCCTAGGTAGCGAGAGATTCTCGGATTGGGCGGTGGAGTCTAGGCAAACGTTAGCGAGCGGTTAATGCTAATGCTAGCACACATGTTGAATCTAAGCGGGTTGTTATGTTTTTATTATTTTTTTTCTGTCGGTATTTTTTTGTACCAAAGCGCATTGAGACTAAACAAAAGATGAACTTTTTGGCAATTAAAAACGTTTAGTTGAGACGTGAAGCTGGCTTTCTTGCTAACATGCTAGCTCACGAAGACTGAGTGTACAGACTCCGGGACGGGACAGCACAGGGACTCAACAGAATGTATGAAATTGTATGTAAACAACAACAACAATAATTATTATAACAATGAGCGTGTGTAGTTTTCCGGATATTTCTATTGGAATGTGTGTGTGTTGTTGTTGTTGTTTTCTGTGTCCCGGAAGTGAAATATGCGAGCCACGTGGGAGCTGCGTGTCCTGCACTAGAGCATGGAAAAGACCTGTTCCTACACCTGTGCTCTTTGTCTGTAGGATAGATGTTGCTCTTCTAAAACCTTTAGACATCTACAGAACCATCTATCACAGTCGTCTTCTCCTTATATTGGATCAGAATGAAATCCATGGTCTAAATTTAAGTCTGTCAACATATAATGATCAATCAGACCTAAAGTGCAGAAGTGAAGAGTTTGAGCTGATCACGCAGTCGTACTGATCTCAGCTTGAAGTGTCGTTTAAGGAAAGAAGAGCCAGGTCGGCGTCATGCAGAGGTTTTCTGATTTCCGTCGATTTAGGGGAAAGAGTCTCCCGAACGATTTTTGCACACTTTGTGCACTCGGGCGAACATTTTATCATACAGCACCCAAAGCCATCCTGTAAAATCACACACTAAAACATTTGTCAGAATAACATACGTCTACAGAGCAAGTGAGAACGGCAGAACCCGTCGTAGATGCTCCATAACATCGAATGTAAAAAAAAAAAAGTAGTTCGTAAATAAACACAGGCTATCACTATTGTGGCGGTGTAAGAATTGCTGTTATAAGAGTGTTATATCAGGACACGGTTTTACTGTTTTTACTTCAAAAGCCATGATTTCAGAATCGTCAGAATTTCCGAGGTGAATTCTTCAAATTGCAACGTATACTGTATGAATCAAAACTCTGGGGACACAAGATCATAAAATCGGAACCTTCCAATTCCACATTGAGGACCCATGTTTGCTGTTATAATGACGGTCCTTATCCGGCTTGGGAAAATTGGGTGTCCCAATACTTTTGGCCATGTCTACAAATGGCTCAGAGGCCACAAACGAACACACAAGCTGAGAGAGAGGAATCATTACAGACAGGTATTACAACATGTTTTCCTTTGCTGAGGAAAGACCTCAAAGTACCAGGAATAAGAAGTCAATCTGAATTTGTGCTTTGGTTATATTTTAAGATGCTAGAAATCATTATCAGACCCAAATAATGTTGGTGTTCTGGAGATAGTCAAACTACGTGACCAAACGTATTTGGACACCCGGCTTTTCCACGTGTATGTTGTTTTTCTTCAAATCATTACCGCATAGTTTGAGGCACGCAATTACAAAGGCCGTCTCTGCATGTGGTAGCGTGAAAACTCCCCTTTTACTCCAACGATGAGGCTCAAAACTTAGTTGAGTTGAAACGGGTGTTTCCGATACGATATCTAGACTAAATATCCCGATACCAATATCAAATCGATACTATGGCAAAAAAAAAAAGGAACTTTTTATTTATTTATTTATTAAAAAACACCTGATATGTGCTGAAACAAAGTAAACTAAAAAAAAAAAAATTTTTTAGAGGCACTTTTTCGTGTCTCAACTTTCATCAACAGGAAAGTTTGAGGATATCCAAGATGAAAAAAATGGGGGGGTTATCGCAGCTGATCAGAAGGTCAGGGGTTTGAGCCCCGGTATAGCCAAGCTGCTACCCTTGAGTCTTTGAGTAAGGCCCTTCTGTGATCCAGGGGGCACTGTATCATTGCTGACCCTGCACTCTGACCCCAACTTCCTAACAAGCTGGGATATGCGAAGAAACAATTTCAATAACAAACAATAAATTATAATAAAAAATTTAATAATATATCGTTTTTTTAAAGTAGGGTCTTGTGATACCTTTCTAGTAACGGTATATCGTGCTCTGACCTCATTCCGATCATGACTTTACTAATGCATGTTCATGTGGCTGAATTAAAAAGTCTAGTGGAACAGCTCAGAAAAGGTGGTGCTTAACAGCAAACAGGGACTAAATGTGGAATGGGAAAAATGCATGATGGATTGAAACCTATTGAACCGGACGTTTTTTTTCCCACCCCAGTGATTCGTCCCTGATTGGAGGCACGTATCTGACTTCTGACCTCGGCGTTCATGGCAGTCCAAATTCTCGCAGATTAGCTGACGTCTGCATCATGAGACCTAATCATTGTCAGCTCTTACTGTTTAACAGAGCAGAAGGTTATTCAGGGTTCATTTATTTATGTGTATATCAGCTGGATATCGGTAGCGAGCCAACAGACGGGTTGCAGGACTACGACGGAGCCGTGGTGATCCTGGACGCCGGGGCGCAGTATGGGAAAGTGATCGACAGACGAGTGAGAGAGCTGTTCGTGCAGTCGGAGATCCTGCCACTGGAGACGCCCGCCTTCGCCTATAAGGGAGCAGGGTTTCAGGTGACACCCTGGGTTCTTCTCATAAACATTTACAGCATTTGGCAGACGCCCTCATCCAGAGCGACTTACAATTGAGCAGTTGAAGGTTAAGGGCCTTGCTCAAGGGCCCACTAGTGGAACCTTTCGATCTTTCAGTCCAGAGCCCAATGTCTTAACCACTGAGCTACACACCTGCGCAAAAAAAAGAGATGGTATAAATAAATAAATAAATAATTTCAGCCTGCGCACACTGCCCTCTATAGTCCAACACGTAGAACTGCAACCATTGTTTTTATTTTAGTAGCAGTACTAATAAAATAAAGAATCGTATCGTTTTTAAAAGCAGGATATCGCGAGATCTTTCTAGTGCTGGTAGATTTGGCGATTTGTCATAAATTGAATCTCTACTTTTTTTTTTTTAGACAAAATTTGTTTTTAGATCCAGTGCGAAAATATATGCGCTATTTGTACCTGTTTGTAGTCGGCGTTTTTTGTTGCTGCAGTCATGTTTATCCCGCAGTGCCACGCACACCTCCCCATTCAACAACATGATTCTGCTTGGAATAAATTAGTCGTGCTGCTTCCTTTTGTCGCCACAAACTTTAGACAAATGTGGCTTTGGTTTGTTGAACGTCTGAAGTTACAAAGTTACCAAAACATTTCCATATGACTGATGAAACCCCGCCCCCTCTCGGAAAACGCGCTCTTCGGATCCGTCAGAGCGCCGCCATGTTGTATTTCGTATTTCGCAAGTGTATTGCAGGGCAGGAGGCGGAGAACTACGAGAGCTCGCTGTGTCAAACCGAGGTGAAATCGTAAAATCCATTTTTGTATTTTCAACATAAACATAAGGTCAAATTAATTGATATTCCAGGAAATCGTTTCTTGGACCTTTTACAGTAGCTATAAACGCATAAAAAACAATGCTGTGTGCTTTCTAATACGTTGAAATGAAGGTGTATAAAACACAACCAAATAACCAGAGCTGGTATCGTCCTTTAAGCAAATGAGCTTTCCAGCATTTGGATAAACAAACGGATCGATAAATGACGTGACTCCTCTTTTCACAGGGCCATCATCATATCGGGCGGTCCGAATTCAGTCTACGCAGAAGATGCACCATGGTTCGACCCGGCTATTTTCACCATCGGCAAACCCGTTCTGGGGATCTGCTATGGGATGCAGGTTCGCCAATGGGACTACATTTATTTATTTATTTATTTATGTTTTTCCTTCTCTAGGTGTTTTTGCGTTAACAGTCGCGGCGCGTTTGTGTATTTGTTGTGTACAATAGATGATGAACAAAGTGTTCGGGGGAACTGTTCACAGGAAAAGCGTCAGAGAGGATGGCGTGTTCAGCATCGGCATAGACAACTCCTGCTCACTTTTCAGGTAAGTGTTTATAACACTTGCTTATAGGGCGGTGCTTAGCGGCTGTGCGGGACGTCAAGCGATTCATCAGCGCCGTTAGTTGATTTCTGGAATCATCATCAAAAATTATTATCGCTAGTTTTTCCGGCTTTCAATCCACCGTCATTACGAGGGCGGCCTCTAGAGGCGAATCACTGACACTACATGCTGTTAGTTGAGATTATTATTGTATTTATTCATTCATTCATTCATCTTCTACCACTATATCCGATCTTCCCTCGGGTCACGGGGAGCCTGTGCCTATCTCAGGCATCTATGGGCATTAAGGCAGGATACACCCTGGATGGAATGCCAACACATCACAGGGCACACACACACATTCATACACTAGGGACAATTTTCCAAGATGCCAATCAACCTACCGTGCATGTTTTTGGACCGGGAGGAAACCGGAGAACCCGGAGAAAAAACCCCTGAGGCACGGGGAGAACATGCAAACTCCACACACACATGGCTGAGACGAGAATCGAACCCGGACCCTGGCGGTGTGAGGCGAACGTGCTAACCACTAGCCACCGTGCCCTTATTGTATTTATAATCTATTAATTATATATGTATATTTATTCATAATTATATCCATGTTTATTTAATTTCACATGTTTCTGTTATTTAATACTGTTTTATTATTTGTTTATTTGTTTATTTTATATACGGAGACAGGCGATCCGCTCCTGTAACAGGAGCAGATTTATTAGCAGATGAAGTTATTGACAAGTATACAAATCAGTGGAACTCGAGTGTGAGTATGTAAGTGTAAACAAAAGTATAATTTGTGTGTGTGTGTGTGTGTGTGTAGAGGTCTACAGAAGGAGGAGATGGTGCTCCTGACTCACGGTGACAGTGTGGATAAAGTAGCAGACGGGTTCAAAGTGGTTGCGCAGTCCGGCAGCATCATCGCAGGTACGCAGTCGGAACCGGAAATTCCGATGTGCCCTCTTCTGATTTAGCCTTCGTTTGTCCCTCTGATTGTTCACCTCTGTGTTCCTCCAGGCATCGCCAACGAGCAGAAGAAGCTCTACGGGACGCAGTTTCACCCGGAAGTGGATCTGACGGAGCGAGGCATGGACATGCTGCGGAACTTCCTGTTCGAGATCGCCGGCTGCACCAGCAACTTCACGGTGCAGAACCGGCAGCTGGGCTGCATACGCGAGATCCGGGAGAAAGTGGACAAGTCCAAAGTCCTGGTGAGTGGACAGCGGCAGATGCTGGAGTTGAGGGAGCGTCGGCGAGGGGAATCTTTTCTCGAATGAGGATGATTATTTTTAGAGATATATTTCACAATGATCCATGCTTTGGTTCCTCGGACATACCCTGGTGTGCAGGTTCTGTCACAGGAAGTCAGGATGGTGTGTGTGTGTGTGTGTGTGACTGTGGCTGGCGTGGGTTCTTTGTGTGTGTGTGTGTGTGTGTGTGTGTGTGTAGGTGTTGTTAAGCGGTGGCGTCGACTCGACAGTGTGCACGGCCCTCCTGAACAAAGCTCTGAATCAGGACCAGGTGATTGCCGTTCACATCGACAACGGCTTCATGAGGAAGAGGGAAAGCCAGAGCGTGGAGGAAGCCCTGACCAAACTCGGCATTAAACTCAAAGGTAGCATTGTTTCCTCCTAACCGACTTAAACCCCCTTAAGGGGGCGGGGACGGGGACGGGGGGGGGTTGGTGTAATTATAAGTTATTAATCCTCAGGCTTTTTGTGCAGTCGTCAACGCAGCTCACACGTTCTACAATGGCACCACGACGCTGCCCATCTCCGAGGAGGACCGCACACCCCGGAAACGCATCAGCAAGACCCTCAACATGACCACCAACCCCGAGGAGAAGAGAAAGATCATCGGCGACACCTTTGTCAAGGTGTGTAAATGTCATGCTGTTTCCATTAGAAGGGGGAGGGGCTGTTTTAGACCTTCTAACTGACAACAACCACCAGGAATGGAAAACAAGTTCAATAACACTTGAGTTTATAACGCTAGATTTTAGAATTTAGAATGCTTGGCTTTAGAATGTTTAATAGTAGAATGTACAATGTTTAATTTTATAATTTAGAATGCTTGTTTTTGAAATGTAAAATGTTTTTAGAATTGACAGTGCTAGAATTTAGAAGGTTTGATTTTGGAATTTAAGATTTAGAATGCTTGCCTTTAGAATTGAATTAATACATTTAGACTTTTTAATAATTAAGAATTATTAATATTAGAACATAGAATGTTGTTATTAGAATTTATCATTTAGAATGCTTGGCTTTATAAGTGACTGCTAGGATTGAGAATTGAGAATTTATCCAAGAATTTAGAAGGTTTGATTTTGGACTTTGTCACTTCGAAAGCCAAGCATTCTACATTATAATGCTACAATTTAGAAATTTTAAAATTAGAATTTGGAATGTTTAGTTTTAGAATTTAGAATGTTTGTTTTTAGATTTGACAATGCTAGTATTTAGGCTTTATTTTTAGAATTTATAATTTCGAATGCTTGGCTTTAGAAGTGACTGCTAAAATTTAGAAATTTAGATTTTTATAGTGATTTATTTTAGAAACTGTATTGTTTGATATTATATTTTGGAATTTCTTAATTTTACACTTTGAAATGCCTGTTTATAGAATTTATCATTTAGAATGTGTGATGATAGAATCGATAATGCTTGCTTGTAGAATTTTCAAATAGAATTTACAAATAAAACTAAATGGCCAGTAGTCAGTTTGGTAGCATTCAAACAAAACTTGTTGAGTTTGTATTTCTCTGTTGAAATTAAATCCAAATTTGTTCAGTATAGAGATGAATGTTTGTTTTGTATGCAATGTTTTTTTTTCCTTTTTAAATAAAGTGAATTTCACCTCCTGGACTTCTCTCTCAGGTAGCAAACGAGGTAATTGGCGAGATGAACCTGAAGCCGGAGGATGTGTATCTGGCACAGGGCACGCTCAGACCCGACCTGATCGAGAGCGCCTCTCACCTGGCCAGCGGCAAAGCCGACGTCATCAAAACTCACCACAATGACACGGAGCTCATCCGTAAACTTCGAGACGAGGTACTGTAGCCCCTGGTTTTATTCAGTGAAGATGATGGTGATGGTGATGATAAGGGCTAGGACCTGATTCACTCTTCCTCTATTGACGCATAAGTACAAACACATCAGAAAATACAGATATTATTTACTTTAAATCGTCTTTTTGTCTCCGGTCACCAGGGGAAGGTAATCGAGCCACTGAAGGATTTCCACAAAGACGAGGTGCGAGCGTTGGGTCGAGAGCTCGGCCTCCCAGAAGAAATTGTCTCCCGACACCCTTTTCCAGGTGAAGATTTAAACACACGTTACAGCATCATTCCTCGATTACGATTAGCTTCTTCATTGTTCCGGTTTTCCTCCAGGTCCGGGTTTGGCCATCCGCGTGATCTGCGCCGACGAACCGTACGTTTGCAAAGACTTCGCCGAAACCAACAACATCCTAAAAATCATCACAGACTTCTCCGCGAGTGTAAAGAAGGTAACACGACTTGTTCCTAACGACAATTACGCTAATCAGGACGCACCTCGTTAGGGCATTTAGACGTTAACGTTGTTCGTTCGTTCCCCCCGCAGCCACACACACTGCTGCAGAGAGTGAAGTCGTGCATATCGGACGATGAAGAGGAGAAGCTGATGCAAATCACCAGCCTTCATTCACTAAATGCCTTCCTGCTGCCAATTAAAACCGTCGGTGTCCAGGTGAGTGTGGGGGGAGGGGCCTCATATTAAAATGAGATGCCCATTCAATGGCTTAATGATTACAATTTACTAAACAACAGAGAAGTGTATAGTAATAACTGCTACTATCAGAGTTTATGCTGGGTTTTACAAAGGCTACAATTTAAAATAGTCTAAAAATTATGCCTTAAAGTCTTAAATCTTCAATCATTATGAACAGGATTTTTAATGCAACATGCAGGTGTAAACCTGAATCTTTTTTATAAAATCACTTTTTATAAAATCTTAGGTTATTTTCTGAGTACATTATTTTTTCCCTTCACCTAGCAATCTGCCAGGACCTTCCACATGTCCAATCTGCCTTACGTGGTAATCTAAACCTCAGTTTACAAGGTGGACCATAGGAAGCATTTTTTGTGTAGTGTATTAGTACATCTATTATATATATAGAGTAAATGTATTAATTAAATACTTTAAGTAAAATATGAAATCTACAATAATAAAAAAAAAATAAACCCAGGTCCTTAAAATATCCCCAAATTTTTTCCCCCTAAAAACATCTGTTGTTTTGTCATGTTCATTCGTTTGTTTTTTTTCGTCATTCGTTTTTTTTTAAGACGTGTTTGTTTTCTTGCCGTCTGCTTTTCCTGTAAATTGTCACTCTCTGTTCTACGATTCTTCCGAGTCCCGGTCTGTCTCGTGCCGACCGCTCACTAAACAACACTCATTTCCAGATGTTTGCACGTGTGTGTGTGGTGTGTGTGTGTGTGTGTGTGTGTGTGTGTGTGTGTGTGTGTGTGTGTGTGTGTGTGTTTTTTCTCCACTCGCCCCTGAGCTTGTGGTTAAACGCAGACGTTATGACGCACTGTTTAGCGTTTATTTTAGTCTCCCACCGTCTGGAGTTCTGTCTCCTCCTTCCAGGGTTGTGTTTACATTTATATCAAATAACACATTATGTCGACTTAAACTCGTCCTAAAGTCTTTTTGTTTTCAAGACTGGGAACTTTTCACAAACACGGAATTTACAAAAGTTACAGGTTAGCCAGTAATTGTTGCTAAAAAATATTTGATGAGTAATTTTAGGTTAAAACAATCAGATTTAAGTTTCATCACAAAGCACACTTACTGCAGGACCACTGAGGCCACGCCCCCTTATCGCAATTACTGTGTGTTCTTCCATAACATCCATATTGCATCCATTTATGTTTAAAACTTTGAAAACCAAAAATAGATAAATAAATGTGTTTTTTTTTTATTATTTAATCAATTATTTATTTATGCAGTTTTAAACATAAGTGGATACAAAATTCATGTAATTCACTTCAAGAAATGAAATGTGTTATTAATTAATTTACTTTGATTTATTTTTAATCTGTATTAGTTTACATTCATTATATATCCAATCAAAATATTTACATGTATTTGCATATGACAAATACGATCTACATTTCTCATCAATTCCTGATAAGTGTCCAAAAATGTTTTCATGGGAAATTTTCCTGTAAATGTATCAGAAATTTTCCTCAGCCCTAGATGTGTCAATATAAGCACAGCGTCTGGAAGCTGAAGAACTGTTTTGTACTTTGCTAAATACGTCCAAAAGTGTTTTTAAGCTCATCCTGGGTCACAGCCGAGTTTCAGGGCTTTGATCAAACTTTAACTGGAACTGAGATGAAGCGCCGCAATCTCGGCTCAAAAGAATGACAGAATCTCCGGTTATATCTGTAGGTTTATTAAAAAATAATCAGACTACGCCTTGGAAACTTTCACATTCGGGCGTGAAACCTAAAAATCTACATTTACAGAATTTGGCAGGAGCCCTTATCCAGAGTGACTTACAACCGAGCAATTTAGGGTTAAGGGCCTTGCTCAAGGGCCCACTACTGGCAGCTTGGTGGTGGTGTGGTTTGGAATCCGTGATCTTCCGGTCCAGAGGCCAACACCTTAAAGACTGGGTTTCCACCTCCACACATCCTGATGGTCTGTAGAGTTGAGATAATGTAACTCACGGACGTCAGGCAGCACGGCACTTGCGTCATCTCTCACGTCAGTTGTACGATTGCACGTGTGGGTGGACTTTTTAAAAATCTTTTTATATATATATGTGTGTGTGTGTGTGTGTGTGTGTGTGTGTGTGTGTGTGTGTGTGTGTGTGTGTGTGTGTGTGTGTGTGTGTATATGTATGCATGTTATTTCCGTCCAGACTTCCTTCCCACTTCCTGTCTCTTCACCACAAACTGCTTAATATAATCTTAGTCATACAGGGAGGGCGGGAAAAGAAGGAGTGTGTGTGTGTCATCCAGGATAAACTTTCATTTGTTTTTTTGTCACTCCCTGTGTGTGTGTGTGTGTGTGTGTGTGTGTGTGTGTGTGTGTGTGTGTGTGTGTGTGTGTGTGTGTTTGAGTGCATTGAGGAATCCAAAAAAAACAACATTCTTGCTTTCCTGATCCCCAGAACCATTGATGAATCTGATCCCTTACTATTACACACATTTGAACACATCTGTGCTGCTTTTAATGCTAGTAAACAACATTTTATGCCAAGGACTTGTTTAGTCATCTATCATTAGAAATCTAAATAAACCAATCCATATGTAATAAGTTTTTGCTCATGCCTGCTTAATATGCAACATTTTCTGTTTATATGAGATAAACGTTTAAAGTATTTTTTATCACAATGAACATGTCAAAGTCAAAAACAAAAAGATAAGGAAGTAATATAGCTATAATTAGAGCTGGGTGATTTGTTCTATCAATTGAATTGAAAAAATGTGTTTGATTTTGGATACAGAGGGGAAAATGTGTGCACTTATTTGTAACTGTTTGTAGTCGTGCTCTTAGTCGTGCTGCTACCTGTAGACGTCACAAACTTTATATAATTGTTTACTCGCTTTGGCTTGTTGAATGTCTGAAGTTACACAAACCCAAATAGTTTTCCATACGACTGATGAAACTCCGCCCCCTCTCGGAAATGAGAACTTCGGATTCACCAGAGCGCCGCCATATTGTATTTGGTATTTCCTGAGTGTAATGCGAGGTGGGAGGCGGAGAACTACGGAAGCTCGCTGTGTCAAACAGAGGTGAAATTGTAAAATCCATTTTTCAACATCGACATAAACCATAAACGCCAATTGATCTATAATGACGATCTCCCAGCTCTCGCTATGACTATATAATGGTGTACTATGTAAAATTAATATAAGCAAAAGAAAAACAGTGAGTCTCTGGTCATATATAAATATTGCTAACGCTTTTTGGTACTGAATTAGTCATTTAGTGTGAATTCTGTTTGCATGCACTCTGTTATAGGTAATAAATTATTGTATTCAGATTCATACTTGCATCAGAAAGCCTGTTGTAGCTGATGGATGTGTGATTAATGGTGATATTTGGTGTGCAGGGCGACGCACGGTCGTACAGTTACGTGTGTGGAGTGACCAGTAAAGAAGCTCCTCACTGGGACTCGCTCATGTTCCTGGCCAGACTCATCCCTCGCATCTGCCACACCATCAACAGGTAAAATCTCTTTCTCTCTCTCTCTTTTCCTTGATCTTCACCTCATTACCTCATCGTCTGCAGTTATTCCCAGAAGATTTCCCTTCTCAACCCCCCATACAAATCACGTCTCTCTATCTCTCTCTCTCTTCTCCAGAGTCGTGTATGTGTTTGGGTCGCACGTAAAGGAACCTCCGACAGACATCACGCCCACGTTCCTGACCACTGGCGTACTGAGTACGCTCAGACAGGCTGACTTCGTGGCACATTCCATCCTCAGGGAGTCGGGTAAGTCACACTCATGCTCATGTGGGAGTTAACGTATGGGATGCGAACTGTGAGGCATGATGAAACTTAAATAACTATAATAATTCGACGAAATTATATATATAGAGAATAAAATATATATATATATATGTATATATATATATATATATATATATATATATATATATATATATATATATATATATATATATATATATATATGATATATATATATATATATATATATATATATATATATCTATATATATACAGTGGCAAGCCTCAAAAGTATGTGAACCTTTTGGAATTTCATGGTTTTCTGAATAAATTTGTCATAAAATGTTATCTGATCTCTTCATCTAATTCATTGGTATTGACAAACACAATGTGTCTAAAAATAATAACACCAAAAAAATCCAATCTTTCTTGTCTTTATTGAACACAATCATTCAACATTCAAAATGGCAGTGGAAAAAGTAAGTGAAACCTTGAGTTAATGACCTCAAAAAAGCTAATTGGAGCTAATTGGTTTTAGCACACCTGGAGTCTTGTTAAGATAATAAGTTTGGAGGTGTGGACTACAGATACTTTGACTGATAAAAACCCCTCAAACCTTTGGAGTTTGCTCTGCACAAGAAGAACATGATTATGTGAGCCATGCCTCGCCAAAAAGAGCTTTCAGAGGACCTACGATCAAGAATTGTTGATTTACATGAAGCTGGCAAGGGTTACAAAGTTATTTCAAAGACTTTAGAAATTCACCAGTCTACAGTTCGGCAAACAATCTACAAATGGAGACAATTTGGGACTGTTGCTACTCTACCTAGAAGTGGGCGCCCCGTCAAAATGACACCAAGAGCACAACGAACACTCATCAATGAGGTAAAGAAACAACCCCGAATGACAGCCAAAGATTTGAAGGCATCATTGGAACTTGCTAACATATCTGTTCATGAGTCTACAATACGTAAAACACTGAACAAGCAGGGTATCCACGGCAGGACACCGCGAAGGAAGCCGCTGCTTACTAAAAAGAACATTGCTTGCACGCCTTAAGTTTGCAAAAGAGCACATTGACACTCCACAGCGGTATTGGCAAAATGTTTTGTGGACTGATGAAACTAAGATTGAACTATTTGGAAAAAACACACAGCACTACATCTGGCGTAGAAAGGGCACGGCATATCGTCATGAAAACATCATCCCAACTGTAAAGTATGGTGGAGGAAGCATCATGATTTGGGCCTGCTTTGCTGCATCAGGGCCTGGCCAGCTTGTAATCATTGAGGGGAAGATGAATTCCCAAGTATATCAGACAATTCTTCAGGATAATGTGAGAATGTCTGTACATCAGCTGAAACTGTGTAGAAAGTGGGTGATGCAACAGGACAACGACCCAAAACACCGGAGCAAGTCCACAACAGAATGGCTTCAGAAAAACAAAATCCGCCTTTTGGAGTGGCCAAGTCAGAGCCCAGACCTCAACCCAATAGAGATGCTATGGATTGACTTGAAGAGGGCCATACACATGAGACGTCCAAAGAATATGACAGAGCTAAAGCAGTTCTGCCAGGAAGAATGGGCTAAAATTCCTCCTCAGCGATGTGCAGGTCTGATCCACAGCTACAGGAAGCGCCTGGTTGAGGTTATTGCTGCCAGGGGGGGTCAACCAGTTATTAATTCTAAGGTTTCACTTACTTTTTCCACTGCCATTTTGAATGTTGAATGATTGTGTTCAATAAAGACAAGAAAGATCAGATTTTTTTTGTGTTATTATTTTTAGACACATTGTGTTTGTCAATACCAATGAATTAGATGAAGATCAGATAACATTTTATGACAAATTTATTCAGAAAACCATGAAATTCCAAAAGGTTCACATACTGTTTCTTGCCACTGTATATATATATGTGTGTGTGTGTGTGTGTGTATATCTATATAGATATATATAGAGGATATATATATATATATATATGTGTGTGATATATCTATCATGGTGTGTATAGGTGTGTGTGTGTGTGATATGATATTAGATATATATATATATATATATATATATATATATATATATATATATATATATATATATATATATATATATATATATATCTGTGTATGTATATGTATTCTCTATATATCTATATATATATATGTATATATATGTGTGTATATATATGTATATATATATATATATATATATATATATCTATATATATATATATATCTATATGTGTGTGTGTATATATGTGTGTGTGTGTGTGTGTATGATTATATATATATATATATGACTATATATATATATATATATATATATATATATATATATATATATATATATATATATATATAGAGAGAGAGAGAGAGAGAGAGAGAGAGAGAGAGAGAGAGAGATCGAGAGATATCTTTGGGCTCTTTGTTATTGTTTATTAATAAATAAGCCCAAAATTCACATTATTTATTTTTATTTTTTCTCTTTTTATTGGTAAAATATTCAAATCATAATGGTAAACAGTACAAAATCACAATTCTTATTGTACCTTAGGACACACAAACCAAAACAAACAAAAAATAAATAGGTATCAAAAGAATATATATTTTTTGTTTAGTATCTATTTGGTATTGGAATCCATGAATCCGTATGTATCGTATCGTATCGAAGTGAAAAATGTCGGTATTGTGACAACTCTAGCATGCAACAGTGATTTCGTTGCGTTTGTCGACAGGCTACTCGAGCAAGATCAGTCAGATGCCGGTCATCCTGGTGCCGCTGCATTTTGACCGGGACCCCCTGCAGAAGCAGCCGTCCTGCAGACGCTCGGTCGTCATCAGAACCTTCATCACCAGCGACTTCATGACAGGGATCCCCGCCACGCCCGATAACCACATCCCCGAGGAGGCGAGTGTATCGTCGTCCCGCTTCAATAAATGCAAAAATCCTTTGGTGTATAAAGCGCTCACTCTCCTGTTGTCCTGCAGGTGGTGCTAAAGATGGTGAGCGAAATCAAGAAGATCCCAGGCATCTCCAGAGTGATGTACGACCTCACATCCAAACCTCCTGGAACCACAGAGTGGGAGTAGACAAGTCTTACTGTCTCTCATCTTCCTCCTCCTCTTCTTCTCTCTGAATTTTTCCTCTACCTGGACTTCCTCCTTTTTCCCAAATTCCTATTTCTTCATCCTTCTGTACGGCAACATGTCACCAACAAAGCTCTCCAGCCTCAGAGAACGCAAGACGACATAACACAACATTCCCTATGACAGCAGCTAGTACTGTGAATTAACACACACACACACACACGCACACAACACACACCACACACACACGCACACACACCTGACTTTAACTTTAACGTCATCTAGGGCTTATTATACGATTCATATTATTATAAGTTCTTGGTATATTATTTCAGGCTGAGGGATGTGAACATAAACCATTACATGAGTCTGAAGTTTTCCTTCGGCCGTTTAGACAAGACGCCTCGTTAACGGCGCGTTTAAAGCGGAGAAATCCACATTAATCACACCGTTTAACCCTTTACGATATACTCAGCATACACATACACACACTTCTAGTTTTATCATCCTCACTCCTATCTTCCACGTCAGCTTTCTTCACCCTCGTCTCCTCCTTGCATTACGAAACCCACGTGACCAATTCTCCTCGTTTGCCAAATAGAGCCGGTTTCTGACGTTAAAAACGCTCTAAGAACTGCCACATTTTATTTTTTTTCTTTTTTTTTTTTTTTTTTTTTTTTTTTTTTTTTTTTTTTTGCAATTTTGAGATCTGAGAAATGTGCTGTGAAGGAGGCTTCTCCCAGGGCGGTGGAGCTTCCTAGATTTTTTTTTTGTGCCCGTTTTTTATTTTTTTATTTTTTGCGTTAAATCCCCCCTCCCCTTTCTTTTCTTTCTTCAGGGGATGCGAACAACTAACATGCTGCATTATTGTTTTTTTTTTTCTTCCCCCCTCCCCCGACAATGTATACTCATGTACCGGAGCATCGTTTGCACATTTAACCATATCTCGCTTTTTTTTTTTTTTTTTTTTTTTTTAATTACCCATAAGGCCTTGGTGCTTTGCTTCCTGTGTAGGGTCGTTCAAAAGGTGGGACGGAAAAAAATTGAAGGGGCTTAGCTGTGATCACATGACCCATTAATCGTTTGTATTTTGTAAGTCTATAAAGAGTGGGAGGGGCTACAGGTTCTGTTAATTATAAATAGAAGTGTGTGTGTTGGGGAGGGGAGGGGCAGCAACAGTGGAAAGCAAGGGGAAAGGGGGTGGGGCAAAACCAGAGATCTATGCCTGATGTAGATAAGATTTAAAGTGTTGTAACGATGCATAACATGCCTAGTTATTTATTGTCTTTGTATATCTCATTTCCACACCCATTATTTCTATAGTAAGGAGAATAAAACGCAACAACATAAGGGTGGACTGGTCTTAACTGTAATCTTTCTTTCTTTCTTTCTCTCTGTCTTTCTTTGTCTGTTCCGTCTCGCCGTTCACATGCGTCTACTTCAAAGAAAATACTATTAATATGAATTTCAGTTCAGTAGTGGGTTCAGCTGCAATCTGACATGGTCTTTGATTTATGCAATTCTGTTTGAGGTTTTGTTTTCTTTTTTTTCTTCTTTTTTTGTATAAATGAACAAAAAGTGTTTTTTTTTTTGTTTTTTTTTTCCCCTTAGTATTGTGCCTCAAAGAAATAATAATAAACCCAAGTCACTGCATGCAGTTTCCTGACGTTTGTATAATGAGATCTGAGCTTTAATAAAGAAGTCCATGTTCAAGTTGCCTCGTGTGTGTGTGTGTGTGTGTGTGTGTGTGTGTGTGTGTGTGTGTGTGTGTGTGTGTGTGTGTGTGTGTGTGTGTGTGTGTGTGTGGTTGTGTGTGTGCGCGTCCTGATTTTTCTTTCTTTGCATTTCCAATAGGGTTTTAACGGTGAGGAAATTTCCTTTGGTTGTTCGTTGGAATTTCCCTCTTTTCCTTCGCTTTTAAATAATCTGTGGATGAGTGCAGTTCACTTTTGAAATAGCCGTCTTGAATTCTTGAATAAACAACAATACAGAGGGAAAACTTCAAACTCGCGACACTCATGAAACAAACTTTTATTAATATAACGAATACAAAATACACCCTGCTGTATAGTCTGAAAAAGTCAGCAAACTGGTGTGGAACAAAGTAAATAATAGAATGTCTACTAAAAGGTTTTAGAACAAATTAGAACAAACTAAATGATCATATGTGTGTGTGTGTGTGTGTGTTGGCACGGTAGGCAAGTGACGTAACGTTGTTGCGACTTAATACCGGTATAACCGTGAACGCCGTCTATTGCGGCAAGCCTCATTTCCATACATACAGTGACTCTGCTTTGGATTGTGGTGTTGGTTTTTAATGTGCCACGATATTTACATTTAGATTTCCAAAAGTGCTATGAATGTCTGTGGATGAATGAATCAACGCTGTGTCGCTGGATTACAAACTCGAGATACAATCAGCTAAAACTGTTGAGAGGATTAAAAACAAACAAAGTGGAAAGTTTTAGTGTTTCAGGGAGAGAGAGAGAGAGAGAGGTCTTCACCCATCACTTGAAGATGACTCACTTGTTCAGACGTTCAGATCATTCCACCACCTCGGTGTCAGAACAGAAAGAGCCTTGAACTAAACTTACCTCTTAACCTGAGAGAAGGTAAAACCAGTGCAGGGGAGGGGAGAGGATGAGGTATCTAACGTTAACCTGCAGTTATACCAGGGGTAGACGTGGTTGTGATTGGATGACTTCTTCAGGTGTGACTTCAGAGTCTTAATCCTGTATTTTACATTCGCATTAAAATCAATGTGATACTTTATAAAACTCGTAGCCATGGTGACATCCGATTCCATATAGACTAAAACTGCTGTCCTATTAAGGTTGTGCCGGCAGACAATAGGATCATGTATCGATGATGGGCGGAGACTATTTAACTCATTTTGCATTCATGTACTAAATAAATAGATAATTAAAAAAAAAAAAAAAAAAAAAATAATATATATATAATATATATATATATATATATATATATATAATCTCTCTCTCTCTCTCTCTCTCTCTCTCTCTCTAGATATATATATATATATATAGATATTATATATATATATATAAATATATATATTTACATTTACATTTACATTTGCGGTATTTAGCAGACGCTCTTATACAGTTGCCTATAGGATATAATCCTTTTTTTTTAAATGGATTTCTGGACAGTGAGATAAAAGAGAATAAAAGGAATGTTAGGATAGGGTGTTGTTGGAAGAAATATACATATACATGTGACTTATTTACCTTCTTATTTTTGCATTAAGTTTTTTAATCTCGGGGGAAATTACTCAGCAAATGTTCTGCAAAGAAAAAGTTATTATCATTACAAGTTAATAATAATATATGTGTATCTATCTATCTATCTATCTATCTATCTATCTATCTATCTATCTATCTATCTATCTATCTATCTATCTATCTTCTGTATATATATATATATATATATATATATATATATATATATATATCCCGAATTTCCTCCTTTTTTGGAATTGAAATAAAAAATAAAAACAAGTATGCAATGTTTACTGATACTGCGGTGAATGAATGAATGATTCACACCTCAAGGTTGGCACTTAAATTCAGTAGGGAGATGTGTGTGTGTGTGTGTGTTAACCCTGTGTGTCTTAACCCTGTGTGTGTGTGTGTGTGTGTGTGTGTGTGTGTGTGTGTGCGACAGGTGCACAATTTCCAACTGAGAACTGAAGGGCATGTAGTGACAAGTTTGGCTTCATAAACAGCAGTATCTCTGAGGATGTATGTTCTACAGATACTGTGTCAGAGTGCGTTATG